>CM065776.1:239307187-239874155 GCA_033296515.1 Macrochelys suwanniensis | reverse complement strand
TACCCCTCGAATCTCAGAAGAGATGCAAGGCGCACCAGGCCAGCTGCAAGAGAGCCCACACGATGGCAACCCTGGCTCCGACCCCCCGCCCTGCGGCCCGGCCCACTGCTCCTGCGATACAAGGAAGCAGGGCGACCCCACCAGCCGCTACCCCGAGACCCACTCCAGCCCCCGAGCCGGCGGACCAGGGCCCCACCACCGAGCCAACGCCTCCCACAGCGGGAAACGTCGACCGAGCCCCCACCAGATGGAGGCCTACCACACCCACCGAGGTCGCCCGGAAGCTCTCTGAGCTGAGACGCCTCAGTGTCCTCCCGACGCCCAACCAGCGCGACCCCACCCCAAGGAGGGTCAGCGCCCCACCCCGCGTGGCCGCCCAAAACCCTGCCTCCAGCAGAACCGGCGCCGGCCCCCAGGCCACCCTACGCGCACCAACCGCAGGAAGAGCCAACGCGACCCCCCAACCCGCACCGCGAACCCCGCCCATTGAGGATTCGGGGTCCACCCCCCAGGTCACCCTACAAACAGCTACTGCCAGAGGAGTCAACGCCACGGCCGGACTGCAGCGCCAGACCCCCATCACCCCCATTCTCAGATGGACCGATGCGGCCCCGGAAGCCATCAAGCCAACCCCTGCCGCCAGAAAGTCGCATGCTTCCACAGCAACCCCCCAGACAGCAGCCGCACACGGAAGGCCCGGCATCACCCCCGCACCCATCGACCCGACCCGGCTCCCGCCAACAACCAACACCGACATCACCCCACCAGCGACTACGCCCCAGGACCCAACCGAAAGGTCCCCCGACCCACAAACAAGGCAACCCACCAACCATGCCATAAACCCACTGCCCACACCGACCGAGGAGCCCGAGGGCCAGCGGCCGACAACTAGGCCAGCCACGCCCTGGCAGGCAGCCTGGATCGAGGAGCTCCAAGCGACAGCCTCCTTCACGGAACTCGACCTGCTCATCGACAGGCTCACCCGCGAGCTGTCCGCAGAGATTGCCTTCAAAAGAACCCCGAACCAAGAGACCACCCGGCCTGCCCACAGACGGCCCGTCCTACACCGCGACACCAACAACAGGGGAGTCGGAAGGAGGAACACCGACCCTCGCTACGACCCGGCAGCGGCCTCGAGGGTCCAGAGGCTATACCGAACAAACCGCCTCAAGGCCATGAGAGAGGTTCTAGACGGGCCCCCGTCCTACTGCACGATCTCGCCCGAACGCCTCCACAACTACTTCCACGGAGTATTCGGCGGCGTGCCCAGGAACGACGCGCAGCGCCCGGAGTGCCTCCACCCCCTGCCCCGCATCACCGACTCAGTTGTCCTGGAAGCCGACTTCACCCCCAAAGAGGTGATGGCCAGGCTCTCCAGAACCAAGAACACCGCACCTGGAAAAGACGTCATCCCCTACAGCCTCCTAAAGAAACGAGACCCCGGCTGCCTCGTGCTCTCCAACATCTTCAACCTATGCAGGCGATTCGGCCGATCCCCCACCTCTTGGAAGAAGGCCATGACCATCTTGATCCACAAGAAGGGAGAGCGAGACGACCCCAGCAACTGGAGACCCATCTCCCTCTGCTCCACAATGTACAAACTATACGCCAGCTGCCTGGCAGCCAGGATCACGGAGTGGGCAACAACCGGGGGAGCCATCAGCCCCGCCCAGAAGGGCTTCATGCCGTCAGAGGGGTGCTACGAGCACAACTTCCTGCTCCAGACCGTCATCCAGACGACCAGAAGGACACGGAAGCAGTCCGCGGTGGCGTGGCTCGACCTGGCCAACGCCTTCGGGTCCGTCCCCCACCGCCACATCTTCGACACCCTCCAGGAGTTCGGGATGCCAGAGTCCTTTCTCCGCCTGATCCGGGAACTGTACGAGGGCTGCAGCACCACCATCCGCTCGGTAGAAGGGGAGACCGCCGAGATACCAATCCGCAGCGGCGTGAAACAGGGCTGCCCCCTCAGCCCGATCGTCTTCAACCTCGCCATGGAACCCCTCCTGCGGGCTATCTCCGACGGCGCCGACGGCTTCGACCTACACGACGAGAGGGTGAGCGTCCTGGCCTACGCGGACGACCTGGTCCTGATCGCTGACGACCCCGAAAGGCTCCAGGGCTTGCTCGACACCATCGGGAGAGCCGCGGACTGGACGGGGCTCCGCTTCAATGCCAAGAAGTGCGCGTCCCTCCACGTCGACGGGAGCAAGAGGGACCCGGTACTGACGACGGAGTTCCTCGTGCAGGGCGAGCCCGTCGTCCCCCTGGCAGAGGGGCAGGCGTACCAGCACCTCGGCACGCCGACGGGCTTCCGCGTCCGGCAGACCCCCGAGGACACCATCCGGGAGATCCTGCAGGACGCCGCCAAGATCGACGCATCCCTGCTGGCGCCGTGGCAAAAAATCAACGCCCTCAACACCTTCCTGATCCCCCGCATCGCCTTCGTCCTGAGAGGCTCCGCCGTGGCAAAGGTGCCCCTCAACAAAGCTGACAACACCATCCGGCGGCTGGTCAAGAGCTGGCTGTCCCTGCCCCAGAGAGCCAGCAACGAGCTCATATACATCGCGCACAGGCACGGTGGCGCCAACGTCCCCCGTATGGGGGACCTGTGCGACATCGCGGTCATCACGCATGCCTTCCGCCTCCTGACGTGCCCGGACGCCAAGGTGAAGAACGTCGCGACGGCCGCCCTGCGCGCCGCCGTCGGGAAGCGAATCGACAGACCCCCCTCCGACCAGGACGTGGCCTCCTTCCTGAGCGGCTCCCTGGACGGTGAGTTCGCCTGGGGCAGGGGCGACAATGCCTCGCTGTGGACCCGCGCCCGCAACGCCACACGCCGACTGGGGAAGCGGTTGGGCTGCCGCTGGGTATGGAACGAGGAACGACAGGAGCTGGGAGTCCTGGTGCCGCGGATCGAGTCGGAGGACGACACTACCATCGCACCCGGAGCCAGAGGCATGCTGGAGAGATCCCTGAAGGCCGCTGTCCGCGCCCACTACGTGGCGACCCTGAAGAAAAAACCCGACCAGGGTAAGGTCTTCGAGGTGACCAGCAAGTGGGACTCCAGCAACCACTTCCTCCTCACGGGCAGCTTCACCCGGTTCGCCGATTGGCGGTTTATACACCGTGCCCGGCTGAACTGCCTCCCCCTCAACGGAGCCGTCCGCCACGGGAACCGGGACAAGCGCTGCAGGAAGTGCGGGTACGTTGCCGAAACCCTGCCCCACGTCCTATGCAGCTGCAAGCCCCACGCCAGAGCCTGGCAACTGCGCCACAACGCCGTCCAGGACCGCCTAGTAAAGGCCATCAACCCGCGCCTGGGACAGGTCGCCGTCAACCGCGCCGTCCCCGGCACCGACAGCCAGCTGCGCCCAGACATCGTCATCACGGACGAGGTCGGAAAAAAGATCATCCTGGTCGACGTAACGATCCCGTTCGAGAACAGGACCCCGGCCTTCCGCGCAGCCCGAGCCCGCAAGCTCGAAAAATACGCCCCCCTGGCCGACACCCTGCGGTCAAAGGGCTACGAGGTACACACCGACGCCTTCCTCGTCGGGGCCCTGGGTGCCTGGGACCCGTGCAACGAACGCGTCCTAAGGACCTGTGGGGTGGGCCGCCACTACGCGCGGCTCATGAGACGCCTAATGGTCTCGGACACTATCCGTTGGTCCCGGGACATTTACACGGAGCACGTAACCGGCCACCGCCAATACCAGGTCTGAGCCGGGGAAACCCCGTCCACCCACAAGGGGGAAGGGACCTACTGACCCCCCCCCTCCGCTGGACCCCATCCCCTGAGCCCCGAACCCACCCAACCTAGCCGAACCCCGCCACGTGAGGGTCGCCCCATTCTCATTGCCCAGCCCACTCACGTATACCCATGACTGTCTGTACTCCCTATATGAGTGATAGACCCTCACCGCCTACCAACTATATCCTGATCCCGCCCACCACTTACCCCTCCATTGGGGACACTTCAGTCCGTATGTAGTATATGTGCTGCCCAACCCCAAAATACGAACTTCCCCCTATACTCCGCATGCTACCCCCAATGACCAATAACTGACGCTTCAAACTATCTGTATCATCTGTTCTCAAACATTCTCTAATAAAGTTTAAATCTGTTCTTATCAGTTTAATATCTGATATGTCCTTTCTTTGAGGACTGTATATTAAATCGATTTTTGGAACAGGGGGATGGAATACGAGCTTGCTCTGTCCACCCCATGCATCGACCTGGTATTGCAGTGTCTCCAGGAACGGTGTCTCTCCTTTGGGGGAGAATGTGCTGGTTAGAAAAGCAGATAAGTTTCACTGTTACAATGTGTCTGTAAGGCAGATTTTTTTTCCAAGTAGTTGGGAAATCTGAAGTTTCTAGCACCTTGGTTTCTTTATGACAAGCTGTTGGTGGGGCTTTTTGTCTTGCTAGAGGATTGTTTAAGAAGGGGGGAATCCTTCTTGCTGCCGTGAGTCTTTTCAACAGTATGAGGGACAAATGCTTTCCAGACTGGGGGTCTGTTGGGGAGATGGTTGGTTGTTTTTTTGGGGTGGAGGGAGGGGAGTTTGGTAATATGTGAGGTCACACGTAGACTTCTCCCCACGCACACAGGGGTCCCAATCCTGATTCCTCCCACACCCCCACCCCTCCCAACCTACTGTAATGTAAAAGCTAAATAATAATCCTTAACTTCTCACCATTGGAAGATCACGAGTCAGACTCCCCAAAATCACGAGATTAGCTTAAAAATCACGAGGGTTCTTTTTTAAAAAAAACATAACGTGGGTTCTCTTTATTTCCCTTCCGGTTTCTGAACCAGGCAAGGTAGAAACTTACCTTTCTAGTGCAGCCAGAGCCCCAGAGAGCAGGAGCCCCGGGCGCCCAGGGCTGGCAGACAGCGGGGCTCCTCGCGCTTGTGTGTTCCAGACTTCGATTTCACCAACCAAGTATCAAGTGTGAACTCCTGAGGCACTAGAACAGCCTTAACATGGAGTCCCAGACAGCCCCCTGGGGCACCCTGAATCTATCTTGCCACCCAGGTGAGCCTGCCTTTGTGACAGATGGTCCCTTGCACCAAAGACCATAACAATATTCCGGTCACTCAGCCAGGTCGATTGCACCTCAAATCTCAAAGCGAAGACACCGTTCGTGGCCAATCCTATAATAAACTAGCTACGTCTTTGCTAACTAGGAAAAGACATAAGAAACTTATTTACCAGGTTAAAGCCGGTAAACATACACACACACAAAGGAGTCACAGTCTGAGGTTTCAAAAAGTAGTAGAAGCTGCGGTAACACGCAAGCCCTGTATGTCTTTTAGGGCTAACCCTAGTCAAACAGCCGGGATCCCTTGCTTATGCTTAGAAGGCGTGCCACCTCCCTGAAGTCCAAGCAGCGTAGGGACAACAGTTTCTTCTTGACAGGGATTTTTATTCCATTCCCCGCAGAGCTCAAGCTGATGGGGCAAGCGTTTGTGCAGGTCTCCGCCTCTTGGTGGGTGTGTGAGGGGGAGCAATCAACCAAGTCTTTTGTCCACGTGTAACGAGGCTGGTTCTGGCCGGACCCAAGTGAGAGTGCCAATTCAGGACAAATTGCTTCAAGCAGGGCAGTTACAGCCCACGGCTGGGGTTTTTCCACCTCTAAGGCAAACCAAACCAGCCAGACAGAGGAGACTTTGGTTTTACCCCACTGGCTAACCACAAGTCACCCTAGCCATTCCCTTAGACACTCCAGTTTCCCGGTATCACCACCAGTGCCATTCGTTATGGGGACAAATGGTTATGAAAACCAATGCCCCAGTAAAAGAAAAAAGGTGCTCCCGATCCCAAAGGCCCACGCCCCCAGACCCAGGTCAATATACAACTCAGATCTTACCCACAAATCCCGCTGTTGCCGCTCCTTTAGAATCTAAAATCTAAAGGTTTATTCATAAAAGGAAAAAGGTATAGGTGAGAGCTAGAATTGGTTAAAAGGAATCAGTTACATACAGCAATGGCAAAGTTCTTGGTTCAGTGATGAAATAAGCTGCAGGTTCAAATCAAGTCTCTGGAGTGCATCCCCAGCTGGGATGGGCGTCACGGAGTGTGGGGGAGTCAGCGCCTGCACCCCTGTTCCTGGGATTCACTGTGACGCTCAGCCAGCCAGTAGAACAGAAGGTTTATTAGGGATGCCAGGAACACAGTCCAAACAGAGCTTGTCAGTACAAAGAGGACCCCTCAGTCGGGCCCTTCTGGGGGGCAGGGAGCTTAGACCCCAGCCTGGGGCTCCCTGCATTTCACCACCCAGCTCCAAACTGAAACCAACCAGACAAAAACTCCAGCAAGCTCTCTTCCCCTCCCCCGGGGCCCCTCCTCTAGCCTGTGTCCATTTTCCCAGCCAAAGGTGTCACCTCCCAACCCCCATCCTGGCTCATGTTACAGCCCCAGGTAAAGTCTCGCATTCCCAATGCAATGCAGCAGGTCCCAGTGAACCTCCCCCGCAAACCTCCCGGGTCGAATCCACCTCACTCCCTACTCCGTCACAATGGGTCATTCAGTCCTTTGTTCAGAGCTTCAGTTTGTAGCAAAGTCCCTCCAGAGGTAAGAAGCAGGGATGAAGACAAAATGGAGATGAGGCAGCTGCCTGCTTGCTGCAGGATGGTAGCCATCCTGCAGCCAAAAAAACTTCAGGACCAGACTCCAAAGAGAAACTGTAGAGCTTCAGTTCATTTGCAAATTTGACACCATCAGCTCAGGACTAAACAAAGACTATGAATGGCTAGCCAACTACAAAAGCAGTTTCTCCTCCCTTGGTGTTCACACCTCAACTGCTAGAAGAGGGCCTCACCCTCCCTGATTAAGCTTACCTCGTTATCTCTAGCCTGAATCTTCCCTGCACATTTATATTTATATCTGCCTCTGGACATTTCCACCGCTTGCATCCGAAGAAGTGGGTATTCACCCACGAAAGCTTATGCTTCAATACCTCTGTTAGTCTATAAGGTGCCACAGGACCCTTTGTCGCTTCTGCCTGTTATAGTTTCTTCCAGGTGTAAAGACACCTCCTTGTCCTTACCGTGGAAAATCACAGCAAAATGGAGTTGGGAGTCACACGGGCAAGTCCCTGCATACCTTGCTGAGTCACAGGCGTGTCTGCCTTCTCTCAATGGGTCAGTTGTATCGCTGATGGTTCTTAATGGGCCATCAAGCAGGCCTGGCAGAACTGATAGGTTGTCTGGGGTCCCAGAAGCACGGCCCAAGTTTGAAATACAGACAGTATAGAGCCAATATTCATAACTTCCACTACAAAACTGATACATACATATAAATGGCATAATCATAACCAGCCAAGCATAACCTGGTCTTAGACACCTCATTTGACCCCCTTTATGTAAGATTTGGTGCCACTACAGGACCTTGGTTGCAACAATGATCTATACGGTCCCAGTCCCATTGTGAATAACGTCACACCACGGATGATCCACAGTAGCTTGTCTGATGTCTCGGGGCCTTCTCTTGTTGGAAAGGAGATGGCTCCTCTTCCGGTAAACTAGCATATCACACTTGGTAATGCTTCTCTCCTGACGGGTGGGGGCAAGGGGGTTGACAGTTTTAGTGCCAAGGCTTATATATCACCTTATACCGTGGGATACAGATATTATAGGGGAGAATAATGCATGCAGCAACTCACAAGCTGTTCATAAAGTCTTAACGACACACATTTTTGTAAATCTTTGGGTTTATGCAAAGTAGGAGTGTACAGGGAAACCAGCGAGAGGAAGGCGGCTGCAAGACTTGTCTGTCTTTGAAGAGAATTGTGTGTTAAGGGTTCTAGCTTTGAATTCTTCCACTGGAGTCATTTCGGGAAAGTGATCCTCACTTAGAGTAACCGAGTTACGGTGTTTGTTCTGGGGCTGGGAGCTCGTCACGGTGAGGTGGAAAGCGGTGGGAGCAGGGGTGTGCGTGCGTCGCAGAGCATCAGCATCGCTTCTCGGCCTTTTGGCTAAGATCAAGCGTAGTATCTGTTCTTATCAGTTTAATATCTGATATGTCCTTTCTTTGAGGACTGTATATTAAATCGATTTTTGGAACAGGGGGATGGAATACGAGCTTGCTCTGCCCACCCCATGCATCGACCTGGTATTGCAGTGTCTCCAGGAACGGTGTCTCTCCTTTGGGGGAGAATGTGCTGGTTAGAAAAGCAGATAAGTTTCACTGTTACAATGTGTCTGTAAGGCAGATTTTTTTTCCAAGTAGTGGGGAAATCTGAAGTTTCTAGCACCTTGGTTTCTTTATGACAAGCTGTTGGTGGGGCTTTTTGTCTTGCTAGAGGATTGTTTAAGAAGGGGGGAATCCTTCTTGCTGCCGTGAGTCTTTTCAACAGTATGAGGGACAAATGCTTTCCAGACTGGGGGTCTGTTGGGGAGATGGTTGGTTGTTTTTTTGGGGTGGAGGGAGGGGAGTTTGGTAATATGTGAGGTCACACGTAGACTTCTCCCCACGCACACAGGGGTCCCAATCCTGATTCCTCCCACACCCCCACCCCTCCCAACCTACTGTAATGTAAAAGCTAAATAATAATCCTTAACTTCTCACCATTGGAAGATCACGAGTCAGACTCCCCAAAATCACGAGATTAGCTTAAAAATCACGAGGGTTCTTTTTAAAAAAAAACATAACGTGGGTTCTCTTTATTTCCCTTCCGGTTTCTGAACCAGGCAAGGTAGAAACTTACCTTTCTAGTGCAGCCAGAGCCCCAGAGAGCAGGAGCCCCGGGCGCCCAGGGCTGGCAGACAGCGGGGCTCCTCGCGCTTGTGTGTTCCAGACTTCGATTTCACCAACCAAGTATCAAGTGTGAACTCCTGAGGCACTAGAACAGCCTTAACATGGAGTCCCAGACAGCCCCCTGGGGCACCCTGAATCTATCTTGCCACCCAGGTGAGCCTGCCTTTGTGACAGATGGTCCCTTGCACCAAAGACCCGCTGCCCGGCTGCTGCTCCTCCCGCCGGGGGACTGCCCCCTCGAATCCCGGCCGCCCGGGAAACCCCCTGTCGCCCAGCTGCAGCTCCGGATGCCGAGTAAGCGCCCCACTGAGCAACCCCCAGCCCCCTCACCGCCCATGCCACGAGGGGACCCCTGCCCCATGCCCCGGCTACCGCCGCCCCTACGGCCCGAGGAACCTCGCCACGTGCTCCAGCCGCTGCTGGCGGAGCCGCCGGGAGATCCCTGCCCAGCTCCCCGGCTGCCGCTGCCTAGACAGCCCCGGGAACCCCGACACGTGCTCCGGCCACCACTGGCCGAGCCGCCGAGGGATCCCCGCCCCACTCCCCTCCTGCTGCCGCTGCCTGGACAGGCCGGGGAACCCCGCGGCGTCCTTCCGCCGCCGCCCGGGGACCCCTGCCCCCGCGACACGCCTCGGGCTCCGCCGCCCGGGCCGCCTAGGGACCCCTGCCCCGCCCCCCGGCTGCCGCTAGTAGCGCAGCCCGGGGAGCCACGTGGCGCGCTGCCGCCGCCCGGGGACCCCTGCCCCCGCGACATGCTTCGGGCTTCCCCGCCCGGGCCGCCTGGGGTCCCCTGCCCCGCTTCCCGGCTGCCGCTACCTGAGCAGCCCGGGGAATCACGAGGCGCGCTTCCACCGCCGCCGCCGCCCGGGGACCCCTGCCCCCGCGGCACGCCTCGGGCTCCGGCGCCCGGGCCGCCTAGGGACCCCTGCCCCGCTCCCCGGCTGCCGCTACCTGCGCAGCCCGGGGAGCCACGTGGCGCGCTGCCGCCGCCCGGGGACCCCTGCCCCCGCGACATGCTTCGGGCTTCGCCGCCTGGGGTCCCCTGCCCCGCTCCCCGGCTGCCGCTACCTGAGCAGCCCGGGGAATCACGAGGCGCGCTTCCGCCGCCGCCGCCGCCCGGGGACCCCTGCCCCCGCGGCACGCCTCGGGCTCCGGCGCCCGGGCCGCCTAGGGACCCCTGCCCCGCTCCCCGGCTGCCGCTACCTGCGCAGCCCGGGGAGCCACGTGGCGCGCTGCCGCCGCCCGGGGACCCCTGCCCCCGCGACATGCTTCGGGCTTCGCCGCCCGGGCCGCCTGGGGTCCCCTGCCCCGCTCCCCGGCTGCCGCTACCTGAGCAGCCCGGGGAATCACGAGGCGCGCTTCCGCCGCCGCCGCCGCCCGGGGACCCCTGCCCCCGCGACATGCTTCGGGCTTCGCCCCCCGGGCCGCCTGGGGTCCCCTGCACCGCTCCCCGGCTGCCGCTGCCTGGGCGGCCCAGGGAGCCGCGTGGCACGCCGCAGCAGCTGCTGCTCAGGCCACCGGGGGACCCTTGCCCTGCTCCCCGGGCGCCATCGCCGGAGCGGACCAGGGAGCCACGCGGCGCGCCGCAGCCGCCACTGCTTGGGCCGCCGGGGGCCCCCCGTCCAGCGCCGCTACCGCCTATGCAGCCAGGGGATCCCTGCCACCTGCCCCGGCTGCCGCCACCGGAGTTGCCCGGAACCTCCCACCCCGCACTCCCACCGCCCCCGCCCACGGCGCCGGAGGAGCTCACCGATGCGCCCCAGCAGCCGAGACCCCGACCCGCCACCTGCCAGCTGCCACAGAACCCGAGAGACCTGCCCGCCCACCACCTGTCACTCCGGTCACCGAATGACCCCCACGCTGTCAACCAACCGCTCCAGCCATCGGGGGACCCCTCGACCGCCCCCCTGCTGCCCCAACAGCCGGGGACCCCCTCCACGCTCCTGCTGTCTCAGCCAACGAGAGACCCCCGCACCGCCCTGCAGTGGCTGCAACCCCTGAACACTCCCCCCCATACCTCCCAGCTGCCAAGGGAACCCTGCGACACGCCCCAGCTGCCACGAGACGCCTCCCCTGTCCTCCGGCGGTACCCGGACACGCCCCCTGCCCCCCAGCAGATCCAGCTGTCACGAGATGGCTCCCCTGTCCTCCTGTGGTACCCGGACACACCCCCTGCCCCCCAGCAGACCCAGATGTCACGAGAAGGCTCCCCTGTCCCCCCGCGGCACCCAGACACGCCCCCTGCCCCCCAGCAATCCCCACCGCTGCGAGTTGACCCCCCCGACCCCCAGCGGGACACCCCCGCTGGAGAAACCGCCACTAGCACCACCGCCCCCCAGGGGACCGATGGCGACACCGTCTACCTGGCATACCCCCTGGCCGCTGACGCGCTCATCTGCTCCGTCTGTTCCCCGCCCCGACGTTTCCGCCTCCTCGGAGGAGTCACCAGACACCTGAAGAGATACCACGGCAAATCCACTGCCTTCAGCTGCGCCTTCTGCGGCCTACCCCTCGAATCTCAGAAGAGATGCAAGGCGCACCAGGCCAGCTGCAAGAGAGCCCACACGATGGCAACCCTGGCTCCGACCCCCCGCCCTGCGGCCCGGCCCACTGCTCCTGCGATACAAGGAAGCAGGGCGACCCCACCAGCCGCTACCCCGAGACCCACTCCAGCCCCCGAGCCGGCGGACCAGGGCCCCACCACCGAGCCAACGCCTCCCACAGCGGGAAACGTCGACCGAGCCCCCACCAGATGGAGGCCTACCACACCCACCGAGGTCGCCCGGAAGCTCTCTGAGCTGAGACGCCTCAGTGTCCTCCCGACGCCCAACCAGCGCGACCCCACCCCAAGGAGGGTCAGCGCCCCACCCCGCGTGGCCGCCCAAAACCCTGCCTCCAGCAGAACCGGCGCCGGCCCCCAGGCCACCCTACGCGCACCAACCGCAGGAAGAGCCAACGCGACCCCCCAACCCGCACCGCGAACCCCGCCCATTGAGGATTCGGGGTCCACCCCCCAGGTCACCCTACAAACAGCTACTGCCAGAGGAGTCAACGCCACGGCCGGACTGCAGCGCCAGACCCCCATCACCCCCATTCTCAGATGGACCGATGCGGCCCCGGAAGCCATCAAGCCAACCCCTGCCGCCAGAAAGTCGCATGCTTCCACAGCAACCCCCCAGACAGCAGCCGCACACGGAAGGCCCGGCATCACCCCCGCACCCATCGACCCGACCCGGCTCCCGCCAACAACCAACACCGACATCACCCCACCAGCGACTACGCCCCAGGACCCAACCGAAAGGTCCCCCGACCCACAAACAAGGCAACCCACCAACCATGCCATAAACCCACTGCCCACACCGACCGAGGAGCCCGAGGGCCAGCGGCCGACAACTAGGCCAGCCACGCCCTGGCAGGCAGCCTGGATCGAGGAGCTCCAAGCGACAGCCTCCTTCACGGAACTCGACCTGCTCATCGACAGGCTCACCCGCGAGCTGTCCGCAGAGATTGCCTTCAAAAGAACCCCGAACCAAGAGACCACCCGGCCTGCCCACAGACGGCCCGTCCTACACCGCGACACCAACAACAGGGGAGTCGGAAGGAGGAACACCGACCCTCGCTACGACCCGGCAGCGGCCTCGAGGGTCCAGAGGCTATACCGAACAAACCGCCTCAAGGCCATGAGAGAGGTTCTAGACGGGCCCCCGTCCTACTGCACGATCTCGCCCGAACGCCTCCACAACTACTTCCACGGAGTATTCGGCGGCGTGCCCAGGAACGACGCGCAGCGCCCGGAGTGCCTCCACCCCCTGCCCCGCATCACCGACTCAGTTGTCCTGGAAGCCGACTTCACCCCCAAAGAGGTGATGGCCAGGCTCTCCAGAACCAAGAACACCGCACCTGGAAAAGACGGCATCCCCTACAGCCTCCTAAAGAAACGAGACCCCGGCTGCCTCGTGCTCTCCAACATCTTCAACCTATGCAGGCGATTCGGCCGATCCCCCACCTCTTGGAAGAAGGCCATGACCATCTTGATCCACAAGAAGGGAGAGCGAGACGACCCCAGCAACTGGAGACCCATCTCCCTCTGCTCCACAATGTACAAACTATACGCCAGCTGCCTGGCAGCCAGGATCACGGAGTGGGCAACAACCGGGGGAGCCATCAGCCCCGCCCAGAAGGGCTTCATGCCGTCAGAGGGGTGCTACGAGCACAACTTCCTGCTCCAGACCGTCATCCAGACGACCAGAAGGACACGGAAGCAGTCCGCGGTGGCGTGGCTCGACCTGGCCAACGCCTTCGGGTCCGTCCCCCACCGCCACATCTTCGACACCCTCCAGGAGTTCGGGATGCCAGAGTCCTTTCTCCGCCTGATCCGGGAACTGTACGAGGGCTGCAGCACCACCATCCGCTCGGTAGAAGGGGAGACCGCCGAGATACCAATCCGCAGCGGCGTGAAACAGGGCTGCCCCCTCAGCCCGATCGTCTTCAACCTCGCCATGGAACCCCTCCTGCGGGCTATCTCCGACGGCGCCGACGGCTTCGACCTACACGACGAGAGGGTGAGCGTCCTGGCCTACGCGGACGACCTGGTCCTGATCGCTGACGACCCCGAAAGGCTCCAGGGCTTGCTCGACACCATCGGGAGAGCCGCGGACTGGACGGGGCTCCGCTTCAATGCCAAGAAGTGCGCGTCCCTCCACGTCGACGGGAGCAAGAGGGACCCGGTACTGACGACGGAGTTCCTCGTGCAGGGCGAGCCCGTCGTCCCCCTGGCAGAGGGGCAGGCGTACCAGCACCTCGGCACGCCGACGGGCTTCCGCGTCCGGCAGACCCCCGAGGACACCATCCGGGAGATCCTGCAGGACGCCGCCAAGATCGACGCATCCCTGCTGGCGCCGTGGCAAAAAATCAACGCCCTCAACACCTTCCTGATCCCCCGCATCGCCTTCGTCCTGAGAGGCTCCGCCGTGGCAAAGGTGCCCCTCAACAAAGCTGACAACACCATCCGGCGGCTGGTCAAGAGCTGGCTGTCCCTGCCCCAGAGAGCCAGCAACGAGCTCATATACATCGCGCACAGGCACGGTGGCGCCAACGTCCCCCGTATGGGGGACCTGTGCGACATCGCGGTCATCACGCATGCCTTCCGCCTCCTGACGTGCCCGGACGCCAAGGTGAAGAACGTCGCGACGGCCGCCCTGCGCGCCGCCGTCGGGAAGCGAATCGACAGACCCCCCTCCGACCAGGACGTGGCCTCCTTCCTGAGCGGCTCCCTGGACGGTGAGTTCGCCTGGGGCAGGGGCGACAATGCCTCGCTGTGGACCCGCGCCCGCAACGCCACACGCCGACTGGGGAAGCGGTTGGGCTGCCGCTGGGTATGGAACGAGGAACGACAGGAGCTGGGAGTCCTGGTGCCGCGGATCGAGTCGGAGGACGACACTACCATCGCACCCGGAGCCAGAGGCATGCTGGAGAGATCCCTGAAGGCCGCTGTCCGCGCCCACTACGTGGCGACCCTGAAGAAAAAACCCGACCAGGGTAAGGTCTTCGAGGTGACCAGCAAGTGGGACTCCAGCAACCACTTCCTCCTCACGGGCAGCTTCACCCGGTTCGCCGATTGGCGGTTTATACACCGTGCCCGGCTGAACTGCCTCCCCCTCAACGGAGCCGTCCGCCACGGGAACCGGGACAAGCGCTGCAGGAAGTGCGGGTACGTTGCCGAAACCCTGCCCCACGTCCTATGCAGCTGCAAGCCCCACGCCAGAGCCTGGCAACTGCGCCACAACGCCGTCCAGGACCGCCTAGTAAAGGCCATCAACCCGCGCCTGGGACAGGTCACCGTCAACCGCGCCGTCCCCGGCACCGACAGCCAGCTGCGCCCAGACATCGTCATCACGGACGAGGTCGGAAAAAAGATCATCCTGGTCGACGTAACGATCCCGTTCGAGAACAGGACCCCGGCCTTCCGCGCAGCCCGAGCCCGCAAGCTCGAAAAATACGCCCCCCTGGCCGACACCCTGCGGTCAAAGGGCTACGAGGTACACACCGACGCCTTCCTCGTCGGGGCCCTGGGTGCCTGGGACCCGTGCAACGAACGCGTCCTAAGGACCTGTGGGGTGGGCCGCCACTACGCGCGGCTCATGAGACGCCTAATGGTCTCGGACACTATCCGTTGGTCCCGGGACATTTACACGGAGCACGTAACCGGCCACCGCCAATACCAGGTCTGAGCCGGGGAAACCCCGTCCACCCACAAGGGGGAAGGGACCTACTGACCCCCCCCCTCCGCTGGACCCCATCCCCTGAGCCCCGAACCCACCCAACCTAGCCGAACCCCGCCACGTGAGGGTCGCCCCATTCTCATTGCCCAGCCCACTCACGTATACCCATGACTGTCTGTACTCCCTATATGAGTGATAGACCCTCACCGCCTACCAACTATATCCTGATCCCGCCCACCACTTACCCCTCCATTGGGGACACTTCAGTCCGTATGTAGTATATGTGCTGCCCAACCCCAAAATACGAACTTCCCCCTATACTCCGCATGCTACCCCCAATGACCAATAACTGACGCTTCAAACTATCTGTATCATCTGTTCTCAAACATTCTCTAATAAAGTTTAAATCTGTTCTTATCAGTTTAATATCTGATATGTCCTTTCTTTGAGGACTGTATATTAAATCGATTTTTGGAACAGGGGGATGGAATACGAGCTTGCTCTGTCCACCCCATGCATCGACCTGGTATTGCAGTGTCTCCAGGAACGGTGTCTCTCCTTTGGGGGAGAATGTGCTGGTTAGAAAAGCAGATAAGTTTCACTGTTACAATGTGTCTGTAAGGCAGATTTTTTTTCCAAGTAGTTGGGAAATCTGAAGTTTCTAGCACCTTGGTTTCTTTATGACAAGCTGTTGGTGGGGCTTTTTGTCTTGCTAGAGGATTGTTTAAGAAGGGGGGAATCCTTCTTGCTGCCGTGAGTCTTTTCAACAGTATGAGGGACAAATGCTTTCCAGACTGGGGGTCTGTTGGGGAGATGGTTGGTTGTTTTTTTGGGGTGGAGGGAGGGGAGTTTGGTAATATGTGAGGTCACACGTAGACTTCTCCCCACGCACACAGGGGTCCCAATCCTGATTCCTCCCACACCCCCACCCCTCCCAACCTACTGTAATGTAAAAGCTAAATAATAATCCTTAACTTCTCACCATTGGAAGATCACGAGTCAGACTCCCCAAAATCACGAGATTAGCTTAAAAATCACGAGGGTTCTTTTTAAAAAAAAACATAACGTGGGTTCTCTTTATTTCCCTTCCGGTTTCTGAACCAGGCAAGGTAGAAACTTACCTTTCTAGTGCAGCCAGAGCCCCAGAGAGCAGGAGCCCCGGGCGCCCAGGGCTGGCAGACAGCGGGGCTCCTCGCGCTTGTGTGTTCCAGACTTCGATTTCACCAACCAAGTATCAAGTGTGAACTCCTGAGGCACTAGAACAGCCTTAACATGGAGTCCCAGACAGCCCCCTGGGGCACCCTGAATCTATCTTGCCACCCAGGTGAGCCTGCCTTTGTGACAGATGGTCCCTTGCACCAAAGACCATAACAATATTCCGGTCACTCAGCCAGGTCGATTGCACCTCAAATCTCAAAGCGAAGACACCGTTCGTGGCCAATCCTATAATAAACTAGCTACGTCTTTGCTAACTAGGAAAAGACATAAGAAACTTATTTACCAGGTTAAAGCCGGTAAACATACACACACACAAAGGAGTCACAGTCTGAGGTTTCAAAAAGTAGTAGAAGCTGCGGTAACACGCAAGCCCTGTATGTCTTTTAGGGCTAACCCTAGTCAAACAGCCGGGATCCCTTGCTTATGCTTAGAAGGCGTGCCACCTCCCTGAAGTCCAAGCAGCGTAGGGACAACAGTTTCTTCTTGACAGGGATTTTTATTCCATTCCCCGCAGAGCTCAAGCTGATGGGGCAAGCGTTTGTGCAGGTCTCCGCCTCTTGGTGGGTGTGTGAGGGGGAGCAATCAACCAAGTCTTTTGTCCACGTGTAACGAGGCTGGTTCTGGCCGGACCCAAGTGAGAGTGCCAATTCAGGACAAATTGCTTCAAGCAGGGCAGTTACAGCCCACGGCTGGGGTTTTTCCACCTCTAAGGCAAACCAAACCAGCCAGACAGAGGAGACTTTGGTTTTACCCCACTGGCTAACCACAAGTCACCCTAGCCATTCCCTTAGACACTCCAGTTTCCCGGTATCACCACCAGTGCCATTCGTTATGGGGACAAATGGTTATGAAAACCAATGCCCCAGTAAAAGAAAAAAGGTGCTCCCGATCCCAAAGGCCCACGCCCCCAGACCCAGGTCAATATACAACTCAGATCTTACCCACAAATCCCGCTGTTGCCGCTCCTTTAGAATCTAAAATCTAAAGGTTTATTCATAAAAGGAAAAAGGTATAGGTGAGAGCTAGAATTGGTTAAAAGGAATCAGTTACATACAGCAATGGCAAAGCTCTTGGTTCAGTGATGAAATAAGCTGCAGGTTCAAATCAAGTCTCTGGAGTGCATCCCCAGCTGGGATGGGCGTCACGGAGTGTGGGGGAGTCAGCGCCTGCACCCCTGTTCCTGGGATTCACTGTGACGCTCAGCCAGCCAGTAGAACAGAAGGTTTATTAGGGATGCCAGGAACACAGTCCAAACAGAGCTTGTCAGTACAAAGAGGACCCCTCAGTCGGGCCCTTCTGGGGGGCAGGGAGCTTAGACCCCAGCCTGGGGCTCCCTGCATTTCACCACCCAGCTCCAAACTGAAACCAACCAGACAAAAACTCCAGCAAGCTCTCTTCCCCTCCCCCGGGGCCCCTCCTCTAGCCTGTGTCCATTTTCCCAGCCAAAGGTGTCACCTCCCAACCCCCATCCTGGCTCATGTTACAGCCCCAGGTAAAGTCTCGCATTCCCAATGCAATGCAGCAGGTCCCAGTGAACCTCCCCCGCAAACCTCCCGGGTCGAATCCACCTCACTCCCTACTCCGTCACAATGGGTCATTCAGTCCTTTGTTCAGAGCTTCAGTTTGTAGCAAAGTCCCTCCAGAGGTAAGAAGCAGGGATGAAGACAAAATGGAGATGAGGCAGCTGCCTGCTTGCTGCAGGATGGTAGCCATCCTGCAGCCAAAAAAACTTCAGGACCAGACTCCAAAGAGAAACTGTAGAGCTTCAGTTCATTTGCAAATTTGACACCATCAGCTCAGGACTAAACAAAGACTATGAATGGCTAGCCAACTACAAAAGCAGTTTCTCCTCCCTTGGTGTTCACACCTCAACTGCTAGAAGAGGGCCTCACCCTCCCTGATTAAGCTTACCTCGTTATCTCTAGCCTGAATCTTCCCTGCACATTTATATTTATATCTGCCTCTGGACATTTCCACCGCTTGCATCCGAAGAAGTGGGTATTCACCCACGAAAGCTTATGCTTCAATACCTCTGTTAGTCTATAAGGTGCCACAGGACCCTTTGTCGCTTCTGCCTGTTATAGTTTCTTCCAGGTGTAAAGACACCTCCTTGTCCTTACCGTGGAAAATCACAGCAAAATGGAGTTGGGAGTCACACGGGCAAGTCCCTGCATACCTTGCTGAGTCACAGGCGTGTCTGCCTTCTCTCAATGGGTCAGTTGTATCGCTGATGGTTCTTAATGGGCCATCAAGCAGGCCTGGCAGAACTGATAGGTTGTCTGGGGTCCCAGAAGCACGGCCCAAGTTTGAAATACAGACAGTATAGAGCCAATATTCATAACTTCCACTACAAAACTGATACATACATATAAATGGCATAATCATAACCAGCCAAGCATAACCTGGTCTTAGACACCTCATTTGACCCCCTTTATGTAAGATTTGGTGCCACTACAGGACCTTGGTTGCAACAATGATCTATACGGTCCCAGTCCCATTGTGAATAACGTCACACCACGGATGATCCACAGTAGCTTGTCTGATGTCTCGGGGCCTTCTCTTGTTGGAAAGGAGATGGCTCCTCTTCCGGTAAACTAGCATATCACACTTGGTAATGCTTCTCTCCTGACGGGTGGGGGCAAGGGGGTTGACAGTTTTAGTGCCAAGGCTTATATATCACCTTATACCGTGGGATACAGATATTATAGGGGAGAATAATGCATGCAGCAACTCACAAGCTGTTCATAAAGTCTTAACGACACACATTTTTGTAAATCTTTGGGTTTATGCAAAGTAGGAGTGTACAGGGAAACCAGCGAGAGGAAGGCGGCTGCAAGACTTGTCTGTCTTTGAAGAGAATTGTGTGTTAAGGGTTCTAGCTTTGAATTCTTCCACTGGAGTCATTTCGGGAAAGTGATCCTCACTTAGAGTAACCGAGTTACGGTGTTTGTTCTGGGGCTGGGAGCTCGTCACGGTGAGGTGGAAAGCGGTGGGAGCAGGGGTGTGCGTGCGTCGCAGAGCATCAGCATCGCTTCTCGGCCTTTTGGCTAAGATCAAGCGTAGTATCTGTTCTTATCAGTTTAATATCTGATATGTCCTTTCTTTGAGGACTGTATATTAAATCGATTTTTGGAACAGGGGGATGGAATACGAGCTTGCTCTGTCCACCCCATGCATCGACCTGGTATTGCAGTGTCTCCAGGAACGGTGTCTCTCCTTTGGGGGAGAATGTGCTGGTTAGAAAAGCAGATAAGTTTCACTGTTACAATGTGTCTGTAAGGCAGATTTTTTTTCCAAGTAGTGGGGAAATCTGAAGTTTCTAGCACCTTGGTTTCTTTATGACAAGCTGTTGGTGGGGCTTTTTGTCTTGCTAGAGGATTGTTTAAGAAGGGGGGAATCCTTCTTGCTGCCGTGAGTCTTTTCAACAGTATGAGGGACAAATGCTTTCCAGACTGGGGGTCTGTTGGGGAGATGGTTGGTTGTTTTTTTGGGGTGGAGGGAGGGGAGTTTGGTAATATGTGAGGTCACACGTAGACTTCTCCCCACGCACACAGGGGTCCCAATCCTGATTCCTCCCACACCCCCACCCCTCCCAACCTACTGTAATGTAAAAGCTAAATAATAATCCTTAACTTCTCACCATTGGAAGATCACGAGTCAGACTCCCCAAAATCACGAGATTAGCTTAAAAATCACGAGGGTTCTTTTTAAAAAAAAACATAACGTGGGTTCTCTTTATTTCCCTTCCGGTTTCTGAACCAGGCAAGGTAGAAACTTACCTTTCTAGTGCAGCCAGAGCCCCAGAGAGCAGGAGCCCCGGGCGCCCAGGGCTGGCAGACAGCGGGGCTCCTCGCGCTTGTGTGTTCCAGACTTCGATTTCACCAACCAAGTATCAAGTGTGAACTCCTGAGGCACTAGAACAGCCTTAACATGGAGTCCCAGACAGCCCCCTGGGGCACCCTGAATCTATCTTGCCACCCAGGTGAGCCTGCCTTTGTGACAGATGGTCCCTTGCACCAAAGACCCGCTGCCCGGCTGCTGCTCCTCCCGCCGGGGGACTGCCCCCTCGAATCCCGGCCGCCCGGGAAACCCCCTGTCGCCCAGCTGCAGCTCCGGATGCCGAGTAAGCGCCCCACTGAGCAACCCCCAGCCCCCTCACCGCCCATGCCACGAGGGGACCCCTGCCCCATGCCCCGGCTACCGCCGCCCCTACGGCCCGAGGAACCTCGCCACGTGCTCCAGCCGCTGCTGGCGGAGCCGCCGGGAGATCCCTGCCCAGCTCCCCGGCTGCCGCTGCCTAGACAGCCCCGGGAACCCCGACACGTGCTCCGGCCACCACTGGCCGAGCCGCCGAGGGATCCCCGCCCCACTCCCCTCCTGCTGCCGCTGCCTGGACAGGCCGGGGAACCCCGCGGCGTCCTTCCGCCGCCGCCCGGGGACCCCTGCCCCCGCGACACGCCTCGGGCTCCGCCGCCCGGGCCGCCTAGGGACCCCTGCCCCGCCCCCCGGCTGCCGCTAGTAGCGCAGCCCGGGGAGCCACGTGGCGCGCTGCCGCCGCCCGGGGACCCCTGCCCCCGCGACATGCTTCGGGCTTCCCCGCCCGGGCCGCCTGGGGTCCCCTACCCCGCTTCCCGGCTGCCGCTACCTGAGCAGCCCGGGGAATCACGAGGCGCGCTTCCGCCGCCGCCGCCGCCCGGGGACCCCTGCCCCCGCGGCACGCCTCGGGCTCCGGCGCCCGGGCCGCCTAGGGACCCCTGCCCCGCTCCCCGGCTGCCGCTACCTGCGCAGCCCGGGGAGCCACGTGGCGCGCTGCCGCCGCCCGGGGACCCCTGCCCCCGCGACATGCTTCGGGCTTCGCCGCCTGGGGTCCCCTGCCCCGCTCCCCGGCTGCCGCTACCTGAGCAGCCCGGGGAATCACGAGGCGCGCTTCCGCCGCCGCCGCCGCCCGGGGACCCCTGCCCCCGCGGCACGCCTCGGGCTCCGGCGCCCGGGCCGCCTAGGGACCCCTGCCCCGCTCCCCGGCTGCCGCTACCTGCGCAGCCCGGGGAGCCACGTGGCGCGCTGCCGCCGCCCGGGGACCCCTGCCCCCGCGACATGCTTCGGGCTTCGCCGCCCGGGCCGCCTGGGGTCCCCTGCCCCGCTCCCCGGCTGCCGCTACCTGAGCAGCCCGGGGAATCACGAGGCGCGCTTCCGCCGCCGCCGCCGCCCGGGGACCCCTGCCCCCGCGACATGCTTCGGGCTTCGCCCCCCGGGCCGCCTGGGGTCCCCTGCACCGCTCCCCGGCTGCCGCTGCCTGGGCGGCCCAGGGAGCCGCGTGGCACGCCGCAGCAGCTGCTGCTCAGGCCACCGGGGGACCCTTGCCCTGCTCCCCGGGCGCCATCGCCGGAGCGGACCAGGGAGCCACGCGGCGCGCCGCAGCCGCCACTGCTTGGGCCGCCGGGGGCCCCCCGTCCAGCGCCGCTACCGCCTATGCAGCCAGGGGATCCCTGCCACCTGCCCCGGCTGCCGCCACCGGAGTTGCCCGGAACCTCCCACCCCGCACTCCCACCGCCCCCGCCCACGGCGCCGGAGGAGCTCACCGATGCGCCCCAGCAGCCGAGACCCCGACCCGCCACCTGCCAGCTGCCACAGAACCCGAGAGACCTGCCCGCCCACCACCTGTCACTCCGGTCACCGAATGACCCCCACGCTGTCAACCAACCGCTCCAGCCATCGGGGGACCCCTCGACCGCCCCCCTGCTGCCCCAACAGCCGGGGACCCCCTCCACGCTCCTGCTGTCTCAGCCAACGAGAGACCCCCGCACCGCCCTGCAGTGGCTGCAACCCCTGAACACTCCCCCCCATACCTCCCAGCTGCCAAGGGAACCCTGCGACACGCCCCAGCTGCCACGAGACGCCTCCCCTGTCCTCCGGCGGTACCCGGACACGCCCCCTGCCCCCCAGCAGATCCAGCTGTCACGAGATGGCTCCCCTGTCCTCCTGTGGTACCCGGACACACCCCCTGCCCCCCAGCAGACCCAGATGTCACGAGAAGGCTCCCCTGTCCCCCCGCGGCACCCAGACACGCCCCCTGCCCCCCAGCAATCCCCACCGCTGCGAGTTGACCCCCCCGACCCCCAGCGGGACACCCCCGCTGGAGAAACCGCCACTAGCACCACCGCCCCCCAGGGGACCGATGGCGACACCGTCTACCTGGCATACCCCCTGGCCGCTGACGCGCTCATCTGCTCCGTCTGTTCCCCGCCCCGACGTTTCCGCCTCCTCGGAGGAGTCACCAGACACCTGAAGAGATACCACGGCAAATCCACTGCCTTCAGCTGCGCCTTCTGCGGCCTACCCCTCGAATCTCAGAAGAGATGCAAGGCGCACCAGGCCAGCTGCAAGAGAGCCCACACGATGGCAACCCTGGCTCCGACCCCCCGCCCTGCGGCCCGGCCCACTGCTCCTGCGATACAAGGAAGCAGGGCGACCCCACCAGCCGCTACCCCGAGACCCACTCCAGCCCCCGAGCCGGCGGACCAGGGCCCCACCACCGAGCCAACGCCTCCCACAGCGGGAAACGTCGACCGAGCCCCCACCAGATGGAGGCCTACCACACCCACCGAGGTCGCCCGGAAGCTCTCTGAGCTGAGACGCCTCAGTGTCCTCCCGACGCCCAACCAGCGCGACCCCACCCCAAGGAGGGTCAGCGCCCCACCCCGCGTGGCCGCCCAAAACCCTGCCTCCAGCAGAACCGGCGCCGGCCCCCAGGCCACCCTACGCGCACCAACCGCAGGAAGAGCCAACGCGACCCCCCAACCCGCACCGCGAACCCCGCCCATTGAGGATTCGGGGTCCACCCCCCAGGTCACCCTACAAACGGCTACTGCCAGAGGAGTCAACGCCACGGCCGGACTGCAGCGCCAGACCCCCATCACCCCCATTCTCAGATGGACCGATGCGGCCCCGGAAGCCATCAAGCCAACCCCTGCCGCCAGAAAGTCGCATGCTTCCACAGCAACCCCCCAGACAGCAGCCGCACACGGAAGGCCCGGCATCACCCCCGCACCCATCGACCCGACCCGGCTCCCGCCAACAACCAACACCGACATCACCCCACCAGCGACTACGCCCCAGGACCCAACCGAAAGGTCCCCCGACCCACAAACAAGGCAACCCACCAACCATGCCATAAACCCACTGCCCACACCGACCGAGGAGCCCGAGGGCCAGCGGCCGACAACTAGGCCAGCCACGCCCTGGCAGGCAGCCTGGATCGAGGAGCTCCAAGCGACAGCCTCCTTCACGGAACTCGACCTGCTCATCGACAGGCTCACCCGCGAGCTGTCCGCAGAGATTGCCTTCAAAAGAACCCCGAACCAAGAGACCACCCGGCCTGCCCACAGACGGCCCGTCCTACACCGCGACACCAACAACAGGGGAGTCGGAAGGAGGAACACCGACCCTCGCTACGACCCGGCAGCGGCCTCGAGGGTCCAGAGGCTATACCGAACAAACCGCCTCAAGGCCATGAGAGAGGTTCTAGACGGGCCCCCGTCCTACTGCACGATCTCGCCCGAACGCCTCCACAACTACTTCCACGGAGTATTCGGCGGCGTGCCCAGGAACGACGCGCAGCGCCCGGAGTGCCTCCACCCCCTGCCCCGCATCACCGACTCAGTTGTCCTGGAAGCCGACTTCACCCCCAAAGAGGTGATGGCCAGGCTCTCCAGAACCAAGAACACCGCACCTGGAAAAGACGGCATCCCCTACAGCCTCCTAAAGAAACGAGACCCCGGCTGCCTCGTGCTCTCCAACATCTTCAACCTATGCAGGCGATTCGGCCGATCCCCCACCTCTTGGAAGAAGGCCATGACCATCTTGATCCACAAGAAGGGAGAGCGAGACGACCCCAGCAACTGGAGACCCATCTCCCTCTGCTCCACAATGTACAAACTATACGCCAGCTGCCTGGCAGCCAGGATCACGGAGTGGGCAACAACCGGGGGAGCCATCAGCCCCGCCCAGAAGGGCTTCATGCCGTCAGAGGGGTGCTACGAGCACAACTTCCTGCTCCAGACCGTCATCCAGACGACCAGAAGGACACGGAAGCAGTCCGCGGTGGCGTGGCTCGACCTGGCCAACGCCTTCGGGTCCGTCCCCCACCGCCACATCTTCGACACCCTCCAGGAGTTCGGGATGCCAGAGTCCTTTCTCCGCCTGATCCGGGAACTGTACGAGGGCTGCAGCACCACCATCCGCTCGGTAGAAGGGGAGACCGCCGAGATACCAATCCGCAGCGGCGTGAAACAGGGCTGCCCCCTCAGCCCGATCGTCTTCAACCTCGCCATGGAACCCCTCCTGCGGGCTATCTCCGACGGCGCCGACGGCTTCGACCTACACGACGAGAGGGTGAGCGTCCTGGCCTACGCGGACGACCTGGTCCTGATCGCTGACGACCCCGAAAGGCTCCAGGGCTTGCTCGACACCATCGGGAGAGCCGCGGACTGGACGGGGCTCCGCTTCAATGCCAAGAAGTGCGCGTCCCTCCACGTCGACGGGAGCAAGAGGGACCCGGTACTGACGACGGAGTTCCTCGTGCAGGGCGAGCCCGTCGTCCCCCTGGCAGAGGGGCAGGCGTACCAGCACCTCGGCACGCCGACGGGCTTCCGCGTCCGGCAGACCCCCGAGGACACCATCCGGGAGATCCTGCAGGACGCCGCCAAGATCGACGCATCCCTGCTGGCGCCGTGGCAAAAAATCAACGCCCTCAACACCTTCCTGATCCCCCGCATCGCCTTCGTCCTGAGAGGCTCCGCCGTGGCAAAGGTGCCCCTCAACAAAGCTGACAACACCATCCGGCGGCTGGTCAAGAGCTGGCTGTCCCTGCCCCAGAGAGCCAGCAACGAGCTCATATACATCGCGCACAGGCACGGTGGCGCCAACGTCCCCCGTATGGGGGACCTGTGCGACATCGCGGTCATCACGCATGCCTTCCGCCTCCTGACGTGCCCGGACGCCAAGGTGAAGAACGTCGCGACGGCCGCCCTGCGCGCCGCCGTCGGGAAGCGAATCGACAGACCCCCCTCCGACCAGGACGTGGCCTCCTTCCTGAGCGGCTCCCTGGACGGTGAGTTCGCCTGGGGCAGGGGCGACAATGCCTCGCTGTGGACCCGCGCCCGCAACGCCACACGCCGACTGGGGAAGCGGTTGGGCTGCCGCTGGGTATGGAACGAGGAACGACAGGAGCTGGGAGTCCTGGTGCCGCGGATCGAGTCGGAGGACGACACTACCATCGCACCCGGAGCCAGAGGCATGCTGGAGAGATCCCTGAAGGCCGCTGTCCGCGCCCACTACGTGGCGACCCTGAAGAAAAAACCCGACCAGGGTAAGGTCTTCGAGGTGACCAGCAAGTGGGACTCCAGCAACCACTTCCTCCTCACGGGCAGCTTCACCCGGTTCGCCGATTGGCGGTTTATACACCGTGCCCGGCTGAACTGCCTCCCCCTCAACGGAGCCGTCCGCCACGGGAACCGGGACAAGCGCTGCAGGAAGTGCGGGTACGTTGCCGAAACCCTGCCCCACGTCCTATGCAGCTGCAAGCCCCACGCCAGAGCCTGGCAACTGCGCCACAACGCCGTCCAGGACCGCCTAGTAAAGGCCATCAACCCGCGCCTGGGACAGGTCACCGTCAACCGCGCCGTCCCCGGCACCGACAGCCAGCTGCGCCCAGACATCGTCATCACGGACGAGGTCGGAAAAAAGATCATCCTGGTCGACGTAACGATCCCGTTCGAGAACAGGACCCCGGCCTTCCGCGCAGCCCGAGCCCGCAAGCTCGAAAAATACGCCCCCCTGGCCGACACCCTGCGGTCAAAGGGCTACGAGGTACACACCGACGCCTTCCTCGTCGGGGCCCTGGGTGCCTGGGACCCGTGCAACGAACGCGTCCTAAGGACCTGTGGGGTGGGCCGCCACTACGCGCGGCTCATGAGACGCCTAATGGTCTCGGACACTATCCGTTGGTCCCGGGACATTTACACGGAGCACGTAACCGGCCACCGCCAATACCAGGTCTGAGCCGGGGAAACCCCGTCCACCCACAAGGGGGAAGGGACCTACTGACCCCCCCCCTCCGCTGGACCCCATCCCCTGAGCCCCGAACCCACCCAACCTAGCCGAACCCCGCCACGTGAGGGTCGCCCCATTCTCATTGCCCAGCCCACTCACGTATACCCATGACTGTCTGTACTCCCTATATGAGTGATAGACCCTCACCGCCTACCAACTATATCCTGATCCCGCCCACCACTTACCCCTCCATTGGGGACACTTCAGTCCGTATGTAGTATATGTGCTGCCCAACCCCAAAATACGAACTTCCCCCTATACTCCGCATGCTACCCCCAATGACCAATAACTGACGCTTCAAACTATCTGTATCATCTGTTCTCAAACATTCTCTAATAAAGTTTAAATCTGTTCTTATCAGTTTAATATCTGATATGTCCTTTCTTTGAGGACTGTATATTAAATCGATTTTTGGAACAGGGGGATGGAATACGAGCTTGCTCTGTCCACCCCATGCATCGACCTGGTATTGCAGTGTCTCCAGGAACGGTGTCTCTCCTTTGGGGGAGAATGTGCTGGTTAGAAAAGCAGATAAGTTTCACTGTTACAATGTGTCTGTAAGGCAGATTTTTTTTCCAAGTAGTTGGGAAATCTGAAGTTTCTAGCACCTTGGTTTCTTTATGACAAGCTGTTGGTGGGGCTTTTTGTCTTGCTAGAGGATTGTTTAAGAAGGGGGGAATCCTTCTTGCTGCCGTGAGTCTTTTCAACAGTATGAGGGACAAATGCTTTCCAGACTGGGGGTCTGTTGGGGAGATGGTTGGTTGTTTTTTTGGGGTGGAGGGAGGGGAGTTTGGTAATATGTGAGGTCACACGTAGACTTCTCCCCACGCACACAGGGGTCCCAATCCTGATTCCTCCCACACCCCCACCCCTCCCAACCTACTGTAATGTAAAAGCTAAATAATAATCCTTAACTTCTCACCATTGGAAGATCACGAGTCAGACTCCCCAAAATCACGAGATTAGCTTAAAAATCACGAGGGTTCTTTTTAAAAAAAAACATAACGTGGGTTCTCTTTATTTCCCTTCCGGTTTCTGAACCAGGCAAGGTAGAAACTTACCTTTCTAGTGCAGCCAGAGCCCCAGAGAGCAGGAGCCCCGGGCGCCCAGGGCTGGCAGACAGCGGGGCTCCTCGCGCTTGTGTGTTCCAGACTTCGATTTCACCAACCAAGTATCAAGTGTGAACTCCTGAGGCACTAGAACAGCCTTAACATGGAGTCCCAGACAGCCCCCTGGGGCACCCTGAATCTATCTTGCCACCCAGGTGAGCCTGCCTTTGTGACAGATGGTCCCTTGCACCAAAGACCCGCTGCCCGGCTGCTGCTCCTCCCGCCGGGGGACTGCCCCCTCGAATCCCGGCCGCCCGGGAAACCCCCTGTCGCCCAGCTGCAGCTCCGGATGCCGAGTAAGCGCCCCACTGAGCAACCCCCAGCCCCCTCACCGCCCATGCCACGAGGGGACCCCTGCCCCATGCCCCGGCTACCGCCGCCCCTACGGCCCGAGGAACCTCGCCACGTGCTCCAGCCGCTGCTGGCGGAGCCGCCGGGAGATCCCTGCCCAGCTCCCCGGCTGCCGCTGCCTAGACAGCCCCGGGAACCCCGACACGTGCTCCGGCCACCACTGGCCGAGCCGCCGAGGGATCCCCGCCCCACTCCCCTCCTGCTGCCGCTGCCTGGACAGGCCGGGGAACCCCGCGGCGTCCTTCCGCCGCCGCCCGGGGACCCCTGCCCCCGCGACACGCCTCGGGCTCCGCCGCCCGGGCCGCCTAGGGACCCCTGCCCCGCCCCCCGGCTGCCGCTAGTAGCGCAGCCCGGGGAGCCACGTGGCGCGCTGCCGCCGCCCGGGGACCCCTGCCCCCGCGACATGCTTCGGGCTTCCCCGCCCGGGCCGCCTGGGGTCCCCTGCCCCGCTTCCCGGCTGCCGCTACCTGAGCAGCCCGGGGAATCACGAGGCGCGCTTCCGCCGCCGCCGCCGCCCGGGGACCCCTGCCCCCGCGGCACGCCTCGGGCTGCGCCGCCCGGGCCGCCTAGGGACCCCTGCCCCGCTCCCCGGCTGCCGCTACCTGCGCAGCCCGGGGAGCCACGTGGCGCGCTGCCGCCGCCCGGGGACCCCTGCCCCCGCGACATGCTTCGGGCTTCGCCGCCTGGGGTCCCCTGCCCCGCTCCCCGGCTGCCGCTACCTGAGCAGCCCGGGGAATCACGAGGCGCGCTTCCGCCGCCGCCGCCGCCCGGGGACCCCTGCCCCCGCGGCACGCCTCGGGCTTCGCCGCCCGGGCCGCCTGGGGTCCCCTGCCCCGCTCCCCGGCTGCCGCTACCTGAGCAGCCCGGGGAATCACGAGGCGCGCTTCCGCCGCCGCCGCCGCCCGGGGACCCCTGCCCCCGCGACATGCTTCGGGCTTCGCCCCCCGGGCCGCCTGGGGTCCCCTGCACCGCCCCCCGGCTGCCGCTACCGGCGCAGCCCGGGGAGCCACGTGGCGCGCTGCCGCCGCCCGGGGACCCCCGCCCCCGCGACATGCTTCGGGCTTCGCCGCCCGGGCCGCCTGGGGCCCCCTGCCCCGCTCCCCGGCTGCCGCTACCTGAGCAGCCCGGGGAATCACGAGGCGCGCTTCCGCCGCCGCCGCCGCCCGGGGACCCCTGCCCCCGCGACATGCTTCGGGCTTCGCCCCCCGGGCCGCCTGGGGTCCCCTGCACCGCCCCCCGGCTGCCGCTGCCTGGGCGGCCCAGGGAGCCGCGTGGCACGCCGCAGCAGCTGCTGCTCAGGCCACCGGGGGACCCTTGCCCTGCTCCCCGGGCGCCATCGCCGGAGCGGACCAGGGAGCCACGCGGCGCGCCACAGCCGCCGCTGCTTGGGCCGCCGGGGGCCCCCCGTCCAGCGCCGCTACCCGCCCATGCAGCCAGGGGATCCCTGCCACCTACCCCGGCTGCCGCCACCGGAGTTGCCCGGAACCTCCCACCCCGCACTCCCACCGCCCAATGCGACATCTCAGCCACGTTGGAAAAAAAGCTGCTGGGATGCATCCTACTGCTCCTAAAACACAGCCCAAAGCACCGAGCACCGTCCCAGCCCGCCACCGGCTCCCTGCCGTTGTTCCCGGTCCTGCCCCAAGCACTCCTCGGACGGCTTCTCTGGGGAGAGCCCCTCCTGTGATCCCTAAACCGCAGAAAACCAGCAGCTGCAGGGGAAAGAGCGAGCACGGGGAAGACCCCCCTGGAGATGTCACCGCAGATAGCTCCCGCAACCCGAGACCGGCCTGCCGGGACATCACGGAGAGAAGGAACATCCACCCCGCCCTCCAGCCGCCGAGAGATCACCCTGCCGTGGTCCTGCCGCCAGGGAAGCCCAGCGCCGATGGCCAGCCGCAGGGAGCCTGCCCCACCGCGCGCCTACCGCAGGGAACATCGCAGACCGAACGCCGGCAGACACGGCCAATGAGAAACAGCCCCCCCGCGGCACAGTCGCCGGAGAACCTCGCTGCCCGGCTGCTGCTCCTCCCGCCGGGGGACTGCGCCCTTGAATCCCGGCCGCCCGGGAAACCCCCTGTCACCCAGCTGCAGCTCCGGATGCCGAGTAAGCGCCCCACTGAGCAACCCCCAGCCCCCTCACCGCCCATGCCACGAGGGGACCCCTGCCCCATGCCCCAGCTACCGCCGCCCCTACGGCCCGAGGAACCTCGCCACGTGCTCCAGCCGCTGCTGGCGGAGCCGCCGGGAGATCCCTGCCCAGCTCCCCGGCTGCCGCTGCCTAGACAGCCCCGGGAACCCCGACACGTGCTCCGGCCACCACTGGCCGAGCCGCCGAGGGATCCCCGCCCCACTCCCCTCCTGCTGCCGCTGCCTGGACAGCCCGGGGAACCCCGCGGCGTCCTTCCGCCGCCGCCCGGGGACCCCTGCCCCTGCGACACGCCTCGGGCTCCGCCGCCCGGGCCGCCTAGGGACCCCTGCCCCGCCTCCCGGCTGCCGCTAGTAGCGCAGCCCGGGGAGCCACGTGGCGCGCTGCCGCCGCCCGGGGACCCCTGCCCCCGTGACATGCTTCGGGCTTCCCCGCCTGGGCCGCCTGGGGTCCCCTGCCCCGCTTCCCGGCTGCCGCTACCTGAGCAGCCCGGGGAATCACGAGGCGCGCTTCCGCCGCCGCCGCCGCCCGGGGACCCCTGCCCCCGCGGCACGCCTCGGGCTCCGCCGCCCGGGCCGCCTAGGGACCCCTGCCCCGCCCCCCGGCTGCCGCTAGTAGCGCAGCCCGGGGAGCCACGTGGCGCGCTGCCGCCGCCCGGGGACCCCTGCCCCCGCGACATGCTTCGGGCTTCGCCGCCTGGGGTCCCCTGCCCCGCTCCCCGGCTGCCGCTACCTGAGCAGCCCGGGGAATCACGAGGCGCGCTTCCGCCGCCGCCGCCGCCCGGGGACCCCTGCCCCCGCGGCACGCCTCGGGCTCCGCCGCCCGGGCCGCCTAGGGACCCCTGCCCCGCTCCCCGGCTGCCGCTACCTGCGCAGCCCGGGGAGCCACGTGGCGCGCTGCCGCCGCCCGGGGACCCCTGCCCCCGCGACATGCTTCGGGCTCCGCCGCCTGGGGTCCCCTGCCCCGCTCCCCGGCTGCCGCTACCTGAGCAGCCCGGGGAATCACGAGGCGCGCTTCCGCCGCCGCCGCCGCCCGGGGACCCCTGCCCCCGCGACATGCTTCGGGCTTCGCCCCCCGGGCCGCCTGGGGTCCCCTGCACCGCCCCCCGGCTGCCGCTGCCTGGGCGGCCCAGGGAGCCGCGTGGCACGCCGCAGCAGCTGCTGCTCAGGCCACCGGGGGACCCTTGCCCTGCTCCCCGGGCGCCATCGCCGGAGCGGACCAGGGAGCCACGCGGCGCGCCGCAGCCGCCGCTGCTTGGGCCGCCGGGGGCCCCCCGTCCAGCGCCGCTACCGCCCATGCAGCCAGGGGATCCCTGCCACCTGCCCCGGCTGCCGCCACCGGAGTTGCCCGGAACCTCCCACCCCGCACTCCCACCGCCCCCGCCCACGGCGCCGGAGGAGCTCACCGATGCGCCCCAGCAGCCGAGACCCCGACCCGCCACCTGCCAGCTGCCACAGAACCCGAGAGACCTGCCCGCCCACCACCTGTCACTCCGGTCACCGAATGACCCCCACGCTGTCAACCAACCGCTCCAGCCATCGGGGGACCCCTCGACCGCCCCCCTGCTGCCCCAACAGCCGGGGACCCCCTCCACGCTCCTGCTGTCTCAGCCAACGAGAGACCCCCGCACCGCCCTGCAGAGGCTGCAACCCCTGAACACTCCCCCCCATACCTCCCAGCTGCCAAGGGAACCCTGCGACACGCCGCAGCTGCCACGAGACGCCTCCCCTGTCCTCCGGCGGTACCCGGACACGCCCCCTGCCCCCCAGCAGATCCAGCTGTCACGAGATGGCTCCCCTGTCCTCCTGTGGTACCCGGACACACCCCCTGCCCCCCAGCAGACCCAGATGTCACGAGAAGGCTCCCCTGTCCCCCCGCGGCACCCAGACACGCCCCCTGCCCCCCAGCAATCCCCACCGCTGCGAGTTGACCCCCCCGACCCCCAGCGGGACACCCCCGCTGGAGAAACCGCCACTAGCACCACCGCCCCCCAGGGGACCGATGGCGACACCGTCTACCTGGCATACCCCCTGGCCGCTGACGCGCTCATCTGCTCCGTCTGTTCCCCGCCCCGACGTTTCCGCCTCCTCGGAGGAGTCACCAGACACCTGAAGAGATACCACGGCAAATCCACTGCCTTCAGCTGCGCCTTCTGCGGCCTACCCCTCGAATCTCAGAAGAGATGCAAGGCGCACCAGGCCAGCTGCAAGTGAGCCCACACGATGGCAACCCTGGCTCCGACCCCCCGCCCTGCAGCCCGGCCCACTGCTCCTGCGATACAAGGAAGCAGGGCGACCCCACCAGCCGCTACCCCGAGACCCACTCCAGCCCCCGAGCCGGCGGACCAGGGCCCCACCACCGAGCCGACGCCTCCCACAGCGGGAAACGTCGACCGAGCCCCCACCAGATGGAGGCCTACCACACCCACCGAGGTCGCCCGGAAGCTCTCTGAGCTGAGACGCCTCAGTGTCCTCCCGACGCCCAACCAGCGCGACCCCACCCCAAGGAGGGTCAGCGCCCCACCCCGCGTGGCCGCCCAAAACCCTGCCTCCAGCAGAACCGGCGCCGGCCCCCAGGCCACCCTACGAGCACCAACCGCAGGAAGAGCCAACGCGACCCCCCAACCCGCACCGCGAACCCCGCCCATTGAGGATTCGGGGTCCACCCCCCAGGTCACCCTACAAACGGCTACTGCCAGAGGAGTCAACGCCACGGCCGGACTGCAGCGCCAGACCCCCATCACCCCCATTCTCAGATGGACCGATGCGGCCCCGGAAGCCATCAAGCCAACCCCTGCCGCCAGAAAGTCGCATGCTTCCACAGCAACCCCCCCAGACAGCAGCCGCACACGGAAGGCCCGGCATCACCCCCGCACCCATCGACCCGACCCGGCTCCCGCCAACAACCAACACCGACATCACCCCACCAGCGACTACGCCCCAGGACCCAACCGAAAGGTCCCCCGACCCACAAACAAGGCAACCCACCAACCATGCCATAAACCCACTGCCCACACCGACCGAGGAGCCCGAGGGCCAGCGGCCGACAACTAGGCCAGCCACGCCCTGGCAGGCAGCCTGGATCGAGGAGCTCCAAGCGACAGCCTCCTTCACGGAACTCGACCTGCTCATCGACAGGCTCACCCGCGAGCTGTCCGCAGAGATTGCCTTCAAAAGAACCCCGAACCAAGAGACCACCCGGCCTGCCCACAGACGGCCCGTCCTACACCGCGACACCAACAACAGGGGAGTCGGAAGGAGGAACACCGACCCTCGCTACGACCCGGCAGCGGCCTCGAGGGTCCAGAGGCTATACCGAACAAACCGCCTCAAGGCCATGAGAGAGGTTCTAGACGGGCCCCCGTCCTACTGCACGATCTCGCCCGAACGCCTCCACAACTACTTCCACGGAGTATTCGGCGGCGTGCCCAGGAACGACGCGCAGCGCCCGGAGTGCCTCCACCCCCTGCCCCGCATCACCGACTCAGTTGTCCTGGAAGCCGACTTCACCCCCAAAGAGGTGATGGCCAGGCTCTCCAGAACCAAGAACACCGCACCTGGAAAAGACGTCATCCCCTACAGCCTCCTAAAGAAACGAGACCCCGGCTGCCTCGTGCTCTCCAACATCTTCAACCTATGCAGGCGATTCGGCCGATCCCCCACCTCTTGGAAGAAGGCCATGACCATCTTGATCCACAAGAAGGGAGAGCGAGACGACCCCAGCAACTGGAGACCCATCTCCCTCTGCTCCACAATGTACAAACTATACGCCAGCTGCCTGGCAGCCAGGATCACGGAGTGGGCAACAACCGGGGGAGCCATCAGCCCCGCCCAGAAGGGCTTCATGCCGTCAGAGGGGTGCTACGAGCACAACTTCCTGCTCCAGACCGTCATCCAGACGACCAGAAGGACACGGAAGCAGTCCGCGGTGGCGTGGCTCGACCTGGCCAACGCCTTCGGGTCCGTCCCCCACCGCCACATCTTCGACACCCTCCAGGAGTTCGGGATGCCAGAGTCCTTTCTCCGCCTGATCCGGGAACTGTACGAGGGCTGCAGCACCACCATCCGCTCGGTAGAAGGGGAGACCGCCGAGATACCAATCCGCAGCGGCGTGAAACAGGGCTGCCCCCTCAGCCCGATCGTCTTCAACCTCGCCATGGAACCCCTCCTGCGGGCTATCTCCGACGGCGCCGACGGCTTCGACCTACACAACGAGAGGGTGAGCGTCCTGGCCTACGCGGACGACCTGGTCCTGATCGCTGACGACCCCGAAAGGCTCCAGGGCTTGCTCGACACCATCGGGAGAGCCGCGGACTGGACGGGGCTCCGCTTCAATGCCAAGAAGTGCGCGTCCCTCCACGTCGACGGGAGCAAGAGGGACCCGGTACTGACGACGGAGTTCCTCGTGCAGGGCGAGCCCGTCGTCCCCCTGGCAGAGGGGCAGGCGTACCAGCACCTCGGCACGCCGACGGGCTTCCGCGTCCGGCAGACCCCCGAGGACACCATCCGGGAGATCCTGCAGGACGCCGCCAAGATCGACGCATCCCTGCTGGCGCCGTGGCAAAAAATCAACGCCCTCAACACCTTCCTGATCCCCCGCATCGCCTTCGTCCTGAGAGGCTCCGCCGTGGCAAAGGTGCCCCTCAACAAAGCTGACAACACCATCCGGCGGCTGGTCAAGAGCTGGCTGTCCCTGCCCCAGAGAGCCAGCAACGAGCTCATATACATCGCGCACAGGCACGGTGGCGCCAACGTCCCCCGTATGGGGGACCTGTGCGACATCGCGGTCATCACGCATGCCTTCCGCCTCCTGACGTGCCCGGACGCCAAGGTGAAGAACGTCGCGACGGCCGCCCTGCGCGCCGCCGTCGGGAAGCGAATCGACAGACCCCCCTCCGACCAGGACGTGGCCTCCTTCCTGAGCGGCTCCCTGGACGGTGAGTTCGCCTGGGGCAGGGGCGACAATGCCTCGCTGTGGACCCGCGCCCGCAACGCCACACGCCGACTGGGGAAGCGGTTGGGCTGCCGCTGGGTATGGAACGAGGAACGACAGGAGCTGGGAGTCCTGGTGCCGCGGATCGAGTCGGAGGACGACACTACCATCGCACCCGGAGCCAGAGGCATGCTGGAGAGATCCCTGAAGGCCGCTGTCCGCGCCCACTACGTGGCGACCCTGAAGAAAAAACCCGACCAGGGTAAGGTCTTCGAGGTGACCAGCAAGTGGGACTCCAGCAACCACTTCCTCCTCACGGGCAGCTTCACCCGGTTCGCCGATTGGCGGTTTATACACCGTGCCCGGCTGAACTGCCTCCCCCTCAACGGAGCCGTCCGCCACGGGAACCGGGACAAGCGCTGCAGGAAGTGCGGGTACGTTGCCGAAACCCTGCCCCACGTCCTATGCAGCTGCAAGCCCCACGCCAGAGCCTGGCAACTGCGCCACAACGCCGTCCAGGACCGCCTAGTAAAGGCCATCAACCCGCGCCTGGGACAGGTCGCCGTCAACCGCGCCGTCCCCGGCACCGACAGCCAGCTGCGCCCAGACATCGTCATCACGGACGAGGTCGGAAAAAAGATCATCCTGGTCGACGTAACGATCCCGTTCGAGAACAGGACCCCGGCCTTCCGCGCAGCCCGAGCCCGCAAGCTCGAAAAATACGCCCCCCTGGCCGACACCCTGCGGTCAAAGGGCTACGAGGTACACACCGACGCCTTCCTCGTCGGGGCCCTGGGTGCCTGGGACCCGTGCAACGAACGCGTCCTAAGGACCTGTGGGGTGGGCCGCCACTACGCGCGGCTCATGAGACGCCTAATGGTCTCGGACACTATCCGTTGGTCCCGGGACATTTACACGGAGCACGTAACCGGCCACCGCCAATACCAGGTCTGAGCCGGGGAAACCCCGTCCACCCACAAGGGGGAAGGGACCTACTGACCCCCCCCCTCCGCTGGACCCCATCCCCTGAGCCCCGAACCCACCCAACCTAGCCGAACCCCGCCACGTGAGGGTCGCCCCATTCTCATTGCCCAGCCCACTCACGTATACCCATGACTGTCTGTACTCCCTATATGAGTGATAGACCCTCACCGCCTACCAACTATATCCTGATCCCGCCCACCACTTACCCCTCCATTGGGGACACTTCAGTCCGTATGTAGTATATGTGCTGCCCAACCCCAAAATACGAACTTCCCCCTATACTCCGCATGCTACCCCCAATGACCAATAACTGACGCTTCAAACTATCTGTATCATCTGTTCTCAAACATTCTCTAATAAAGTTTAAATCTGTTCTTATCAGTTTAATATCTGATATGTCCTTTCTTTGAGGACTGTATATTAAATCGATTTTTGGAACAGGGGGATGGAATACGAGCTTGCTCTGTCCACCCCATGCATCGACCTGGTATTGCAGTGTCTCCAGGAACGGTGTCTCTCCTTTGGGGGAGAATGTGCTGGTTAGAAAAGCAGATAAGTTTCACTGTTACAATGTGTCTGTAAGGCAGATTTTTTTTCCAAGTAGTTGGGAAATCTGAAGTTTCTAGCACCTTGGTTTCTTTATGACAAGCTGTTGGTGGGGCTTTTTGTCTTGCTAGAGGATTGTTTAAGAAGGGGGGAATCCTTCTTGCTGCCGTGAGTCTTTTCAACAGTATGAGGGACAAATGCTTTCCAGACTGGGGGTCTGTTGGGGAGATGGTTGGTTGTTTTTTTGGGGTGGAGGGAGGGGAGTTTGGTAATATGTGAGGTCACACGTAGACTTCTCCCCACGCACACAGGGGTCCCAATCCTGATTCCTCCCACACCCCCACCCCTCCCAACCTACTGTAATGTAAAAGCTAAATAATAATCCTTAACTTCTCACCATTGGAAGATCACGAGTCAGACTCCCCAAAATCACGAGATTAGCTTAAAAATCACGAGGGTTCTTTTTAAAAAAAAACATAACGTGGGTTCTCTTTATTTCCCTTCCGGTTTCTGAACCAGGCAAGGTAGAAACTTACCTTTCTAGTGCAGCCAGAGCCCCAGAGAGCAGGAGCCCCGGGCGCCCAGGGCTGGCAGACAGCGGGGCTCCTCGCGCTTGTGTGTTCCAGACTTCGATTTCACCAACCAAGTATCAAGTGTGAACTCCTGAGGCACTAGAACAGCCTTAACATGGAGTCCCAGACAGCCCCCTGGGGCACCCTGAATCTATCTTGCCACCCAGGTGAGCCTGCCTTTGTGACAGATGGTCCCTTGCACCAAAGACCATAACAATATTCCGGTCACTCAGCCAGGTCGATTGCACCTCAAATCTCAAAGCGAAGACACCGTTCGTGGCCAATCCTATAATAAACTAGCTACGTCTTTGCTAACTAGGAAAAGACATAAGAAACTTATTTACCAGGTTAAAGCCGGTAAACATACACACACACAAAGGAGTCACAGTCTGAGGTTTCAAAAAGTAGTAGAAGCTGCGGTAACACGCAAGCCCTGTATGTCTTTTAGGGCTAACCCTAGTCAAACAGCCGGGATCCCTTGCTTATGCTTAGAAGGCGTGCCACCTCCCTGAAGTCCAAGCAGCGTAGGGACAACAGTTTCTTCTTGACAGGGATTTTTATTCCATTCCCCGCAGAGCTCAAGCTGATGGGGCAAGCGTTTGTGCAGGTCTCCGCCTCTTGGTGGGTGTGTGAGGGGGAGCAATCAACCAAGTCTTTTGTCCACGTGTAACGAGGCTGGTTCTGGCCGGACCCAAGTGAGAGTGCCAATTCAGGACAAATTGCTTCAAGCAGGGCAGTTACAGCCCACGGCTGGGGTTTTTCCACCTCTAAGGCAAACCAAACCAGCCAGACAGAGGAGACTTTGGTTTTACCCCACTGGCTAACCACAAGTCACCCTAGCCATTCCCTTAGACACTCCAGTTTCCCGGTATCACCACCAGTGCCATTCGTTATGGGGACAAATGGTTATGAAAACCAATGCCCCAGTAAAAGAAAAAAGGTGCTCCCGATCCCAAAGGCCCACGCCCCCAGACCCAGGTCAATATACAACTCAGATCTTACCCACAAATCCCGCTGTTGCCGCTCCTTTAGAATCTAAAATCTAAAGGTTTATTCATAAAAGGAAAAAGGTATAGGTGAGAGCTAGAATTGGTTAAAAGGAATCAGTTACATACAGCAATGGCAAAGCTCTTGGTTCAGTGATGAAATAAGCTGCAGGTTCAAATCAAGTCTCTGGAGTGCATCCCCAGCTGGGATGGGCGTCACGGAGTGTGGGGGAGTCAGCGCCTGCACCCCTGTTCCTGGGATTCACTGTGACGCTCAGCCAGCCAGTAGAACAGAAGGTTTATTAGGGATGCCAGGAACACAGTCCAAACAGAGCTTGTCAGTACAAAGAGGACCCCTCAGTCGGGCCCTTCTGGGGGGCAGGGAGCTTAGACCCCAGCCTGGGGCTCCCTGCATTTCACCACCCAGCTCCAAACTGAAACCAACCAGACAAAAACTCCAGCAAGCTCTCTTCCCCTCCCCCGGGGCCCCTCCTCTAGCCTGTGTCCATTTTCCCAGCCAAAGGTGTCACCTCCCAACCCCCATCCTGGCTCATGTTACAGCCCCAGGTAAAGTCTCGCATTCCCAATGCAATGCAGCAGGTCCCAGTGAACCTCCCCCGCAAACCTCCCGGGTCGAATCCACCTCACTCCCTACTCCGTCACAATGGGTCATTCAGTCCTTTGTTCAGAGCTTCAGTTTGTAGCAAAGTCCCTCCAGAGGTAAGAAGCAGGGATGAAGACAAAATGGAGATGAGGCAGCTGCCTGCTTGCTGCAGGATGGTAGCCATCCTGCAGCCAAAAAAACTTCAGGACCAGACTCCAAAGAGAAACTGTAGAGCTTCAGTTCATTTGCAAATTTGACACCATCAGCTCAGGACTAAACAAAGACTATGAATGGCTAGCCAACTACAAAAGCAGTTTCTCCTCCCTTGGTGTTCACACCTCAACTGCTAGAAGAGGGCCTCACCCTCCCTGATTAAGCTTACCTCGTTATCTCTAGCCTGAATCTTCCCTGCACATTTATATTTATATCTGCCTCTGGACATTTCCACCGCTTGCATCCGAAGAAGTGGGTATTCACCCACGAAAGCTTATGCTTCAATACCTCTGTTAGTCTATAAGGTGCCACAGGACCCTTTGTCGCTTCTGCCTGTTATAGTTTCTTCCAGGTGTAAAGACACCTCCTTGTCCTTACCGTGGAAAATCACAGCAAAATGGAGTTGGGAGTCACACGGGCAAGTCCCTGCATACCTTGCTGAGTCACAGGCGTGTCTGCCTTCTCTCAATGGGTCAGTTGTATCGCTGATGGTTCTTAATGGGCCATCAAGCAGGCCTGGCAGAACTGATAGGTTGTCTGGGGTCCCAGAAGCACGGCCCAAGTTTGAAATACAGACAGTATAGAGCCAATATTCATAACTTCCACTACAAAACTGATACATACATATAAATGGCATAATCATAACCAGCCAAGCATAACCTGGTCTTAGACACCTCATTTGACCCCCTTTATGTAAGATTTGGTGCCACTACAGGACCTTGGTTGCAACAATGATCTATACGGTCCCAGTCCCATTGTGAATAACGTCACACCACGGATGATCCACAGTAGCTTGTCTGATGTCTCGGGGCCTTCTCTTGTTGGAAAGGAGATGGCTCCTCTTCCGGTAAACTAGCATATCACACTTGGTAATGCTTCTCTCCTGACGGGTGGGGGCAAGGGGGTTGACAGTTTTAGTGCCAAGGCTTATATATCACCTTATACCGTGGGATACAGATATTATAGGGGAGAATAATGCATGCAGCAACTCACAAGCTGTTCATAAAGTCTTAACGACACACATTTTTGTAAATCTTTGGGTTTATGCAAAGTAGGAGTGTACAGGGAAACCAGCGAGAGGAAGGCGGCTGCAAGACTTGTCTGTCTTTGAAGAGAATTGTGTGTTAAGGGTTCTAGCTTTGAATTCTTCCACTGGAGTCATTTCGGGAAAGTGATCCTCACTTAGAGTAACCGAGTTACGGTGTTTGTTCTGGGGCTGGGAGCTCGTCACGGTGAGGTGGAAAGCGGTGGGAGCAGGGGTGTGCGTGCGTCGCAGAGCATCAGCATCGCTTCTCGGCCTTTTGGCTAAGATCAAGCGTAGTATCTGTTCTTATCAGTTTAATATCTGATATGTCCTTTCTTTGAGGACTGTATATTAAATCGATTTTTGGAACAGGGGGATGGAATACGAGCTTGCTCTGTCCACCCCATGCATCGACCTGGTATTGCAGTGTCTCCAGGAACGGTGTCTCTCCTTTGGGGGAGAATGTGCTGGTTAGAAAAGCAGATAAGTTTCACTGTTACAATGTGTCTGTAAGGCAGATTTTTTTTCCAAGTAGTGGGGAAATCTGAAGTTTCTAGCACCTTGGTTTCTTTATGACAAGCTGTTGGTGGGGCTTTTTGTCTTGCTAGAGGATTGTTTAAGAAGGGGGGAATCCTTCTTGCTGCCGTGAGTCTTTTCAACAGTATGAGGGACAAATGCTTTCCAGACTGGGGGTCTGTTGGGGAGATGGTTGGTTGTTTTTTTGGGGTGGAGGGAGGGGAGTTTGGTAATATGTGAGGTCACACGTAGACTTCTCCCCACGCACACAGGGGTCCCAATCCTGATTCCTCCCACACCCCCACCCCTCCCAACCTACTGTAATGTAAAAGCTAAATAATAATCCTTAACTTCTCACCATTGGAAGATCACGAGTCAGACTCCCCAAAATCACGAGATTAGCTTAAAAATCACGAGGGTTCTTTTTAAAAAAAAACATAACGTGGGTTCTCTTTATTTCCCTTCCGGTTTCTGAACCAGGCAAGGTAGAAACTTACCTTTCTAGTGCAGCCAGAGCCCCAGAGAGCAGGAGCCCCGGGCGCCCAGGGCTGGCAGACAGCGGGGCTCCTCGCGCTTGTGTGTTCCAGACTTCGATTTCACCAACCAAGTATCAAGTGTGAACTCCTGAGGCACTAGAACAGCCTTAACATGGAGTCCCAGACAGCCCCCTGGGGCACCCTGAATCTATCTTGCCACCCAGGTGAGCCTGCCTTTGTGACAGATGGTCCCTTGCACCAAAGACCCGCTGCCCGGCTGCTGCTCCTCCCGCCGGGGGACTGCCCCCTCGAATCCCGGCCGCCCGGGAAACCCCCTGTCGCCCAGCTGCAGCTCCGGATGCCGAGTAAGCGCCCCACTGAGCAACCCCCAGCCCCCTCACCGCCCATGCCACGAGGGGACCCCTGCCCCATGCCCCGGCTACCGCCGCCCCTACGGCCCGAGGAACCTCGCCACGTGCTCCAGCCGCTGCTGGCGGAGCCGCCGGGAGATCCCTGCCCAGCTCCCCGGCTGCCGCTGCCTAGACAGCCCCGGGAACCCCGACACGTGCTCCGGCCACCACTGGCCGAGCCGCCGAGGGATCCCCGCCCCACTCCCCTCCTGCTGCCGCTGCCTGGACAGGCCGGGGAACCCCGCGGCGTCCTTCCGCCGCCGCCCGGGGACCCCTGCCCCCGCGACACGCCTCGGGCTCCGCCGCCCGGGCCGCCTAGGGACCCCTGCCCCGCCCCCCGGCTGCCGCTAGTAGCGCAGCCCGGGGAGCCACGTGGCGCGCTGCCGCCGCCCGGGGACCCCTGCCCCCGCGACATGCTTCGGGCTTCCCCGCCCGGGCCGCCTGGGGTCCCCTGCCCCGCTTCCCGGCTGCCGCTACCTGAGCAGCCCGGGGAATCACGAGGCGCGCTTCCGCCGCCGCCGCCGCCCGGGGACCCCTGCCCCCGCGGCACGCCTCGGGCTCCGCCGCCCGGGCCGCCTAGGGACCCCTGCCCCGCTCCCCGGCTGCCGCTACCTGCGCAGCCCGGGGAGCCACGTGGCGCGCTGCCGCCGCCCGGGGACCCCTGCCCCCGCGACATGCTTCGGGCTTCGCCGCCTGGGGTCCCCTGCCCCGCTCCCCGGCTGCCGCTACCTGAGCAGCCCGGGGAATCACGAGGCGCGCTTCCGCCGCCGCCGCCGCCCGGGGACCCCTGCCCCCGCGGCACGCCTCGGGCTTCGCCGCCCGGGCCGCCTGGGGTCCCCTGCCCCGCTCCCCGGCTGCCGCTACCTGAGCAGCCCGGGGAATCACGAGGCGCGCTTCCGCCGCCGCCGCCGCCCGGGGACCCCTGCCCCCGCGACATGCTTCGGGCTTCGCCCCCCGGGCCGCCTGGGGTCCCCTGCACCGCCCCCCGGCTGCCGCTGCCTGGGCGGCCCAGGGAGCCGCGTGGCACGCCGCAGCAGCTGCTGCTCAGGCCACCGGGGGACCCTTGCCCTGCTCCCCGGGCGCCATCGCCGGAGCGGACCAGGGAGCCACGCGGCGCGCCGCAGCCGCCGCTGCTTGGGCCGCCGGGGGCCCCCCGTCCAGCGCCGCTACCGCCCATGCAGCCAGGGGATCCCTGCCACCTGCCCCGGCTGCCGCCACCGGAGTTGCCCGGAACCTCCCACCCCGCACTCCCACCGCCCCCGCCCACGGCGCCGGAGGAGCTCACCGATGCGCCCCAGCAGCCGAGACCCCGACCCGCCACCTGCCAGCTGCCACAGAACCCGAGAGACCTGCCCGCCCACCACCTGTCACTCCGGTCACCGAATGACCCCCACGCTGTCAACCAACCGCTCCAGCCATCGGGGGACCCCTCGACCGCCCCCCTGCTGCCCCAACAGCCGGGGACCCCCTCCACGCTCCTGCTGTCTCAGCCAACGAGAGACCCCCGCACCGCCCTGCAGAGGCTGCAACCCCTGAACACTCCCCCCCATACCTCCCAGCTGCCAAGGGAACCCTGCGACACGCCCCAGCTGCCACGAGACGCCTCCCCTATCCTCCGGCGGTACCCGGACACGCCCCCTGCCCCCCAGCAGATCCAGCTGTCACGAGATGGCTCCCCTGTCCTCCTGTGGTACCCGGACACACCCCCTGCCCCCCAGCAGACCCAGATGTCACGAGAAGGCTCCCCTGTCCCCCCGCGGCACCCAGACACGCCCCCTGCCCCCCAGCAATCCCCACCGCTGCGAGTTGACCCCACCGACCCCCAGCGGGACACCCCCGCTGGAGAAACCGCCACTAGCACCACCGCCCCCCAGGGGACCGATGGCGACACCGTCTACCTGGCATACCCCCTGGCCGCTGACGCGCTCATCTGCTCCGTCTGTTCCCCGCCCCGACGTTTCCGCCTCCTCGGAGGAGTCACCAGACACCTGAAGAGATACCACGGCAAATCCACTGCCTTCAGCTGCGCCTTCTGCGGCCTACCCCTCGAATCTCAGAAGAGATGCAAGGCGCACCAGGCCAGCTGCAAGAGAGCCCACACGATGGCAACCCTGGCTCCGACCCCCCGCCCTGCGGCCCGGCCCACTGCTCCTGCGATACAAGGAAGCAGGGCGACCCCACCAGCCGCTACCCCGAGACCCACTCCAGCCCCCGAGCCGGCGGACCAGGGCCCCACCACCGAGCCGACGCCTCCCACAGCGGGAAACGTCGACCGAGCCCCCACCAGATGGAGGCCTACCACACCCACCGAGGTCGCCCGGAAGCTCTCTGAGCTGAGACGCCTCAGTGTCCTCCCGACGCCCAACCAGCGCGACCCCACCCCAAGGAGGGTCAGCGCCCCACCCCGCGTGGCCGCCCAAAACCCTGCCTCCAGCAGAACCGGCGCCGGCCCCCAGGCCACCCTACGAGCACCAACCGCAGGAAGAGCCAACGCGACCCCCCAACCCGCACCGCGAACCCCGCCCATTGAGGATTCGGGGTCCACCCCCCAGGTCACCCTACAAACGGCTACTGCCAGAGGAGTCAACGCCACGGCCGGACTGCAGCGCCAGACCCCCATCACCCCCATTCTCAGATGGACCGATGCGGCCCCGGAAGCCATCAAGCCAACCCCTGCCGCCAGAAAGTCGCATGCTTCCACAGCAACCCCCCAGACAGCAGCCGCACACGGAAGGCCCGGCATCACCCCCGCACCCATCGACCCGACCCGGCTCCCGCCAACAACCAACACCGACATCACCCCACCAGCGACTACGCCCCAGGACCCAACCGAAAGGTCCCCCGACCCACAAACAAGGCAACCCACCAACCATGCCATAAACCCACTGCCCACACCGACCGAGGAGCCCGAGGGCCAGCGGCCGACAACTAGGCCAGCCACGCCCTGGCAGGCAGCCTGGATCGAGGAGCTCCAAGCGACAGCCTCCTTCACGGAACTCGACCTGCTCATCGACAGGCTCACCCGCGAGCTGTCCGCAGAGATTGCCTTCAAAAGAACCCCGAACCAAGAGACCACCCGGCCTGCCCACAGACGGCCCGTCCTACACCGCGACACCAACAACAGGGGAGTCGGAAGGAGGAACACCGACCCTCGCTACGACCCGGCAGCGGCCTCGAGGGTCCAGAGGCTATACCGAACAAACCGCCTCAAGGCCATGAGAGAGGTTCTAGACGGGCCCCCGTCCTACTGCACGATCTCGCCCGAACGCCTCCACAACTACTTCCACGGAGTATTCGGCGGCGTGCCCAGGAACGACGCGCAGCGCCCGGAGTGCCTCCACCCCCTGCCCCGCATCACCGACTCAGTTGTCCTGGAAGCCGACTTCACCCCCAAAGAGGTGATGGCCAGGCTCTCCAGAACCAAGAACACCGCACCTGGAAAAGACGGCATCCCCTACAGCCTCCTAAAGAAACGAGACCCCGGCTGCCTCGTGCTCTCCAACATCTTCAACCTATGCAGGCGATTCGGCCGATCCCCCACCTCTTGGAAGAAGGCCATGACCATCTTGATCCACAAGAAGGGAGAGCGAGACGACCCCAGCAACTGGAGACCCATCTCCCTCTGCTCCACAATGTACAAACTATACGCCAGCTGCCTGGCAGCCAGGATCACGGAGTGGGCAACAACCGGGGGAGCCATCAGCCCCGCCCAGAAGGGCTTCATGCCGTCAGAGGGGTGCTACGAGCACAACTTCCTGCTCCAGACCGTCATCCAGACGACCAGAAGGACACGGAAGCAGTCCGCGGTGGCGTGGCTTGACCTGGCCAACGCCTTCGGGTCCGTCCCCCACCGCCACATCTTCGACACCCTCCAGGAGTTTGGGATGCCAGAGTCCTTTCTCCGCCTGATCCGGGAACTGTACGAGGGCTGCAGCACCACCATCCGCTCGGTAGAAGGGGAGACCGCCGAGATACCAATCCGCAGCGGCGTGAAACAGGGCTGCCCCCTCAGCCCGATCGTCTTCAGCCTCGCCATGGAACCCCTCCTGCGGGCTATCTCCGACGGCGCCGACGGCTTCGACCTGCACGACGAGAGGGTGAGCGTCCTGGCCTACGCGGACGACCTGGTCCTGATCGCTGACGACCCCGAAAGGCTCCAGGGCTTGCTCGACACCATCGGGAGAGCCGCGGACTGGACGGGGCTCCGCTTCAATGCCAAGAAGTGCGCGTCCCTCCACGTCGACGGGAGCAAGAGGGACCCGGTACTGACGACGGAGTTCCTCGTGCAGGGCGAGCCCGTCGTCCCCCTGGCAGAGGGGCAGGCGTACCAGCACCTCGGCACGCCGACGGGCTTCCGCGTCCGGCAGACCCCCGAGGACACCATCCGGGAGATCCTGCAGGACGCCGCCAAGATCGACGCATCCCTGCTGGCGCCGTGGCAAAAAATCAACGCCCTCAACACCTTCCTGATCCCCCGCATCGCCTTCGTCCTGAGAGGCTCCGCCGTGGCAAAGGTGCCCCTCAACAAAGCTGACAACACCATCCGGCGGCTGGTCAAGAGCTGGCTGTCCCTGCCCCAGAGAGCCAGCAACGAGCTCATATACATCGCGCACAGGCACGGTGGCGCCAACGTCCCCCGTATGGGGGACCTGTGCGACATCGCGGTCATCACGCATGCCTTCCGCCTCCTGACGTGCCCGGACGCCAAGGTGAAGAACGTCGCGACGGCCGCCCTGCGCGCCGCCGTCGGGAAGCGAATCGACAGACCCCCCTCCGACCAGGACGTGGCCTCCTTCCTGAGCGGCTCCCTGGACGGTGAGTTCGCCTGGGGCAGGGGCGACAATGCCTCGCTGTGGACCCGCGCCCGCAACGCCACACGCCGACTGGGGAAGCGGTTGGGCTGCCGCTGGGTATGGAACGAGGAACGACAGGAGCTGGGAGTCCTGGTGCCGCGGATCGAGTCGGAGGACGACACTACCATCGCACCCGGAGCCAGAGGCATGCTAGAGAGATCCCTGAAGGCCGCTGTCCGCGCCCACTACGTGGCGACCCTGAAGAAAAAACCCGACCAGGGTAAGGTCTTCGAGGTGACCAGCAAGTGGGACTCCAGCAACCACTTCCTCCTCACGGGCAGCTTCACCCGGTTCGCCGATTGGCGGTTTATACACCGTGCCCGGCTGAACTGCCTCCCCCTCAACGGAGCCGTCCGCCACGGGAACCGGGACAAGCGCTGCAGGAAGTGCGGGTACGTTGCCGAAACCCTGCCCCACGTCCTATGCAGCTGCAAGCCCCACGCCAGAGCCTGGCAACTGCGCCACAACGCCGTCCAGGACCGCCTAGTAAAGGCCATCAACCCGCGCCTGGGACAGGTCGCCGTCAACCGCGCCGTCCCCGGCACCGACAGCCAGCTGCGCCCAGACATCGTCATCACGGACGAGGTCGGAAAAAAGATCATCCTGGTCGACGTAACGATCCCGTTCGAGAACAGGACCCCGGCCTTCCGCGCAGCCCGAGCCCGCAAGCTCGAAAAATACGCCCCCCTGGCCGACACCCTGCGGTCAAAGGGCTACGAGGTACACACCGACGCCTTCCTCGTCGGGGCCCTGGGTGCCTGGGACCCGTGCAACGAACGCGTCCTAAGGACCTGTGGGGTGGGCCGCCACTACGCGCGGCTCATGAGACGCCTAATGGTCTCGGACACTATCCGTTGGTCCCGGGACATTTACACGGAGCACGTAACCGGCCACCGCCAATACCAGGTCTGAGCCGGGGAAACCCCGTCCACCCACAAGGGGGAAGGGACCTACTGACCCCCCCCCTCCGCTGGACCCCATCCCCTGAGCCCCGAACCCACCCAACCTAGCCGAACCCCGCCACGTGAGGGTCGCCCCATTCTCATTGCCCAGCCCACTCACGTATACCCATGACTGTCTGTACTCCCTATATGAGTGATAGACCCTCACCGCCTACCAACTATATCCTGATCCCGCCCACCACTTACCCCTCCATTGGGGACACTTCAGTCCGTATGTAGTATATGTGCTGCCCAACCCCAAAATACGAACATCCCCCTATACTCCGCATGCTACCCCCAATGACCAATAACTGACGCTTCAAACTATTTGTATCATCTGTTCTCAAACATTCTCTAATAAAGTTTAAATCTGTTCTTATCAGTTTAATATCTGATATGTCCTTTCTTTGAGGACTGTATATTAAATTGATTTTTGGAACAGGGGGATGGAATACGAGCTTGCTCTGTCCACCCCATGCATCGACCTGGTATTGCAGTGTCTCCAGGAACGGTGTCTCTCCTTTGGGGGAGAATGTGCTGGTTAGAAAAGCAGATAAGTTTCACTGTTACAATGTGTCTGTAAGGCAGATTTTTTTTCCAAGTAGTTGGGAAATCTGAAGTTTCTAGCACCTTGGTTTCTTTATGACAAGCTGTTGGTGGGGCTTTTTGTCTTGCTAGAGGATTGTTTAAGAAGGGGGGAATCCTTCTTGCTGCCGTGAGTCTTTTCAACAGTATGAGGGACAAATGCTTTCCAGACTGGGGGTCTGTTGGGGAGATGGTTGGTTGTTTTTTTGGGGTGGAGGGAGGGGAGTTTGGTAATATGTGAGGTCACACGTAGACTTCTCCCCACGCACACAGGGGTCCCAATCCTGATTCCTCCCACACCCCCACCCCTCCCAACCTACTGTAATGTAAAAGCTAAATAATAATCCTTAACTTCTCACCATTGGAAGATCACGAGTCAGACTCCCCAAAATCACGAGATTAGCTTAAAAATCACGAGGGTTCTTTTTAAAAAAAAACATAACGTGGGTTCTCTTTATTTCCCTTCCGGTTTCTGAACCAGGCAAGGTAGAAACTTACCTTTCTAGTGCAGCCAGAGCCCCAGAGAGCAGGAGCCCCGGGCGCCCAGGGCTGGCAGACAGCGGGGCTCCTCGCGCTTGTGTGTTCCAGACTTCGATTTCACCAACCAAGTATCAAGTGTGAACTCCTGAGGCACTAGAACAGCCTTAACATGGAGTCCCAGACAGCCCCCTGGGGCACCCTGAATCTATCTTGCCACCCAGGTGAGCCTGCCTTTGTGACAGATGGTCCCTTGCACCAAAGACCCGCTGCCCGGCTGCTGCTCCTCCCGCCGGGGGACTGCCCCCTCGAATCCCGGCCGCCCGGGAAACCCCCTGTCGCCCAGCTGCAGCTCCGGATGCCGAGTAAGCGCCCCACTGAGCAACCCCCAGCCCCCTCACCGCCCATGCCACGAGGGGACCCCTGCCCCATGCCCCGGCTACCGCCGCCCCTACGGCCCGAGGAACCTCGCCACGTGCTCCAGCCGCTGCTGGCGGAGCCGCCGGGAGATCCCTGCCCAGCTCCCCGGCTGCCGCTGCCTAGACAGCCCCGGGAACCCCGACACGTGCTCCGGCCACCACTGGCCGAGCCGCCGAGGGATCCCCGCCCCACTCCCCTCCTGCTGCCGCTGCCTGGACAGGCCGGGGAACCCCGCGGCGTCCTTCCGCCGCCGCCCGGGGACCCCTGCCCCCGCGACACGCCTCGGGCTCCGCCGCCCGGGCCGCCTAGGGACCCCTGCCCCGCCCCCCGGCTGCCGCTAGTAGCGCAGCCCGGGGAGCCACGTGGCGCGCTGCCGCCGCCCGGGGACCCCTGCCCCCGCGACATGCTTCGGGCTTCCCCGCCCGGGCCGCCTGGGGTCCCCTACCCCGCTTCCCGGCTGCCGCTACCTGAGCAGCCCGGGGAATCACGAGGCGCGCTTCCGCCGCCGCCGCCGCCCGGGGACCCCTGCCCCCGCGGCACGCCTCGGGCTCCGGCGCCCGGGCCGCCTAGGGACCCCTGCCCCGCTCCCCGGCTGCCGCTACCTGCGCAGCCCGGGGAGCCACGTGGCGCGCTGCCGCCGCCCGGGGACCCCTGCCCCCGCGACATGCTTCGGGCTTCGCCGCCTGGGGTCCCCTGCCCCGCTCCCCGGCTGCCGCTACCTGAGCAGCCCGGGGAATCACGAGGCGCGCTTCCGCCGCCGCCCGGGGACCCCTGCCCCCGCGGCACGCCTCGGGCTCCGGCGCCCGGGCCGCCTAGGGACCCCTGCCCCGCTCCCCGGCTGCCGCTACCTGCGCAGCCCGGGGAGCCACGTGGCGCGCTGCCGCCGCCCGGGGACCCCTGCCCCCGCGACATGCTTCGGGCTTCGCCGCCCGGGCCGCCTGGGGTCCCCTGCCCCGCTCCCCGGCTGCCGCTACCTGAGCAGCCCGGGGAATCACGAGGCGCGCTTCCGCCGCCGCCGCCGCCCGGGGACCCCTGCCCCCGCGACATGCTTCGGGCTTCGCCCCCCGGGCCGCCTGGGGTCCCCTGCACCGCTCCCCGGCTGCCGCTGCCTGGGCGGCCCAGGGAGCCGCGTGGCACGCCGCAGCAGCTGCTGCTCAGGCCACCGGGGGACCCTTGCCCTGCTCCCCGGGCGCCATCGCCGGAGCGGACCAGGGAGCCACGCGGCGCGCCGCAGCCGCCACTGCTTGGGCCGCCGGGGGCCCCCCGTCCAGCGCCGCTACCGCCTATGCAGCCAGGGGATCCCTGCCACCTGCCCCGGCTGCCGCCACCGGAGTTGCCCGGAACCTCCCACCCCGCACTCCCACCGCCCCCGCCCACGGCGCCGGAGGAGCTCACCGATGCGCCCCAGCAGCCGAGACCCCGACCCGCCACCTGCCAGCTGCCACAGAACCCGAGAGACCTGCCCGCCCACCACCTGTCACTCCGGTCACCGAATGACCCCCACGCTGTCAACCAACCGCTCCAGCCATCGGGGGACCCCTCGACCGCCCCCCTGCTGCCCCAACAGCCGGGGACCCCCTCCACGCTCCTGCTGTCTCAGCCAACGAGAGACCCCCGCACCGCCCTGCAGTGGCTGCAACCCCTGAACACTCCCCCCCATACCTCCCAGCTGCCAAGGGAACCCTGCGACACGCCCCAGCTGCCACGAGACGCCTCCCCTGTCCTCCGGCGGTACCCGGACACGCCCCCTGCCCCCCAGCAGATCCAGCTGTCACGAGATGGCTCCCCTGTCCTCCTGTGGTACCCGGACACACCCCCTGCCCCCCAGCAGACCCAGATGTCACGAGAAGGCTCCCCTGTCCCCCCGCGGCACCCAGACACGCCCCCTGCCCCCCAGCAATCCCCACCGCTGCGAGTTGACCCCCCCGACCCCCAGCGGGACACCCCCGCTGGAGAAACCGCCACTAGCACCACCGCCCCCCAGGGGACCGATGGCGACACCGTCTACCTGGCATACCCCCTGGCCGCTGACGCGCTCATCTGCTCCGTCTGTTCCCCGCCCCGACGTTTCCGCCTCCTCGGAGGAGTCACCAGACACCTGAAGAGATACCACGGCAAATCCACTGCCTTCAGCTGCGCCTTCTGCGGCCTACCCCTCGAATCTCAGAAGAGATGCAAGGCGCACCAGGCCAGCTGCAAGAGAGCCCACACGATGGCAACCCTGGCTCCGACCCCCCGCCCTGCGGCCCGGCCCACTGCTCCTGCGATACAAGGAAGCAGGGCGACCCCACCAGCCGCTACCCCGAGACCCACTCCAGCCCCCGAGCCGGCGGACCAGGGCCCCACCACCGAGCCAACGCCTCCCACAGCGGGAAACGTCGACCGAGCCCCCACCAGATGGAGGCCTACCACACCCACCGAGGTCGCCCGGAAGCTCTCTGAGCTGAGACGCCTCAGTGTCCTCCCGACGCCCAACCAGCGCGACCCCACCCCAAGGAGGGTCAGCGCCCCACCCCGCGTGGCCGCCCAAAACCCTGCCTCCAGCAGAACCGGCGCCGGCCCCCAGGCCACCCTACGCGCACCAACCGCAGGAAGAGCCAACGCGACCCCCCAACCCGCACCGCGAACCCCGCCCATTGAGGATTCGGGGTCCACCCCCCAGGTCACCCTACAAACGGCTACTGCCAGAGGAGTCAACGCCACGGCCGGACTGCAGCGCCAGACCCCCATCACCCCCATTCTCAGATGGACCGATGCGGCCCCGGAAGCCATCAAGCCAACCCCTGCCGCCAGAAAGTCGCATGCTTCCACAGCAACCCCCCAGACAGCAGCCGCACACGGAAGGCCCGGCATCACCCCCGCACCCATCGACCCGACCCGGCTCCCGCCAACAACCAACACCGACATCACCCCACCAGCGACTACGCCCCAGGACCCAACCGAAAGGTCCCCCGACTCACAAACAAGGCAACCCACCAACCATGCCATAAACCCACTGCCCACACCGACCGAGGAGCCCGAGGGCCAGCGGCCGACAACTAGGCCAGCCACGCCCTGGCAGGCAGCCTGGATCGAGGAGCTCCAAGCGACAGCCTCCTTCACGGAACTCGACCTGCTCATCGACAGGCTCACCCGCGAGCTGTCCGCAGAGATTGCCTTCAAAAGAACCCCGAACCAAGAGACCACCCGGCCTGCCCACAGACGGCCCGTCCTACACCGCGACACCAACAACAGGGGAGTCGGAAGGAGGAACACCGACCCTCGCTACGACCCGGCAGCGGCCTCGAGGGTCCAGAGGCTATACCGAACAAACCGCCTCAAGGCCATGAGAGAGGTTCTAGACGGGCCCCCGTCCTACTGCACGATCTCGCCCGAACGCCTCCACAACTACTTCCACGGAGTATTCGGCGGCGTGCCCAGGAACGACGCGCAGCGCCCGGAGTGCCTCCACCCCCTGCCCCGCATCACCGACTCAGTTGTCCTGGAAGCCGACTTCACCCCCAAAGAGGTGATGGCCAGGCTCTCCAGAACCAAGAACACCGCACCTGGAAAAGACGGCATCCCCTACAGCCTCCTAAAGAAACGAGACCCCGGCTGCCTCGTGCTCTCCAACATCTTCAACCTATGCAGGCGATTCGGCCGATCCCCCACCTCTTGGAAGAAGGCCATGACCATCTTGATCCACAAGAAGGGAGAGCGAGACGACCCCAGCAACTGGAGACCCATCTCCCTCTGCTCCACAATGTACAAACTATACGCCAGCTGCCTGGCAGCCAGGATCACGGAGTGGGCAACAACCGGGGGAGCCATCAGCCCCGCCCAGAAGGGCTTCATGCCGTCAGAGGGGTGCTACGAGCACAACTTCCTGCTCCAGACCGTCATCCAGACGACCAGAAGGACACGGAAGCAGTCCGCGGTGGCGTGGCTCGACCTGGCCAACGCCTTCGGGTCCGTCCCCCACCGCCACATCTTCGACACCCTCCAGGAGTTCGGGATGCCAGAGTCCTTTCTCCGCCTGATCCGGGAACTGTACGAGGGCTGCAGCACCACCATCCGCTCGGTAGAAGGGGAGACCGCCGAGATACCAATCCGCAGCGGCGTGAAACAGGGCTGCCCCCTCAGCCCGATCGTCTTCAACCTCGCCATGGAACCCCTCCTGCGGGCTATCTCCGACGGCGCCGACGGCTTCGACCTACACGACGAGAGGGTGAGCGTCCTGGCCTACGCGGACGACCTGGTCCTGATCGCTGACGACCCCGAAAGGCTCCAGGGCTTGCTCGACACCATCGGGAGAGCCGCGGACTGGACGGGGCTCCGCTTCAATGCCAAGAAGTGCGCGTCCCTCCACGTCGACGGGAGCAAGAGGGACCCGGTACTGACGACGGAGTTCCTCGTGCAGGGCGAGCCCGTCGTCCCCCTGGCAGAGGGGCAGGCGTACCAGCACCTCGGCACGCCGACGGGCTTCCGCGTCCGGCAGACCCCCGAGGACACCATCCGGGAGATCCTGCAGGACGCCGCCAAGATCGACGCATCCCTGCTGGCGCCGTGGCAAAAAATCAACGCCCTCAACACCTTCCTGATCCCCCGCATCGCCTTCGTCCTGAGAGGCTCCGCCGTGGCAAAGGTGCCCCTCAACAAAGCTGACAACACCATCCGGCGGCTGGTCAAGAGCTGGCTGTCCCTGCCCCAGAGAGCCAGCAACGAGCTCATATACATCGCGCACAGGCACGGTGGCGCCAACGTCCCCCGTATGGGGGACCTGTGCGACATCGCGGTCATCACGCATGCCTTCCGCCTCCTGACGTGCCCGGACGCCAAGGTGAAGAACGTCGCGACGGCCGCCCTGCGCGCCGCCGTCGGGAAGCGAATCGACAGACCCCCCTCCGACCAGGACGTGGCCTCCTTCCTGAGCGGCTCCCTGGACGGTGAGTTCGCCTGGGGCAGGGGCGACAATGCCTCGCTGTGGACCCGCGCCCGCAACGCCACACGCCGACTGGGGAAGCGGTTGGGCTGCCGCTGGGTATGGAACGAGGAACGACAGGAGCTGGGAGTCCTGGTGCCGCGGATCGAGTCGGAGGACGACACTACCATCGCACCCGGAGCCAGAGGCATGCTGGAGAGATCCCTGAAGGCCGCTGTCCGCGCCCACTACGTGGCGACCCTGAAGAAAAAACCCGACCAGGGTAAGGTCTTCGAGGTGACCAGCAAGTGGGACTCCAGCAACCACTTCCTCCTCACGGGCAGCTTCACCCGGTTCGCCGATTGGCGGTTTATACACCGTGCCCGGCTGAACTGCCTCCCCCTCAACGGAGCCGTCCGCCACGGGAACCGGGACAAGCGCTGCAGGAAGTGCGGGTACGTTGCCGAAACCCTGCCCCACGTCCTATGCAGCTGCAAGCCCCACGCCAGAGCCTGGCAACTGCGCCACAACGCCGTCCAGGACCGCCTAGTAAAGGCCATCAACCCGCGCCTGGGACAGGTCGCCGTCAACCGCGCCGTCCCCGGCACCGACAGCCAGCTGCGCCCAGACATCGTCATCACGGACGAGGTCGGAAAAAAGATCATCCTGGTCGACGTAACGATCCCGTTCGAGAACAGGACCCCGGCCTTCCGCGCAGCCCGAGCCCGCAAGCTCGAAAAATACGCCCCCCTGGCCGACACCCTGCGGTCAAAGGGCTACGAGGTACACACCGACGCCTTCCTCGTCGGGGCCCTGGGTGCCTGGGACCCGTGCAACGAACGCGTCCTAAGGACCTGTGGGGTGGGCCGCCACTACGCGCGGCTCATGAGACGCCTAATGGTCTCGGACACTATCCGTTGGTCCCGGGACATTTACACGGAGCACGTAACCGGCCACCGCCAATACCAGGTCTGAGCCGGGGAAACCCCGTCCACCCACAAGGGGGAAGGGACCTACTGACCCCCCCCCTCCGCTGGACCCCATCCCCTGAGCCCCGAACCCACCCAACCTAGCCGAACCCCGCCACGTGAGGGTCGCCCCATTCTCATTGCCCAGCCCACTCACGTATACCCATGACTGTCTGTACTCCCTATATGAGTGATAGACCCTCACCGCCTACCAACTATATCCTGATCCCGCCCACCACTTACCCCTCCATTGGGGACACTTCAGTCCGTATGTAGTATGTGTGCTGCCCAACCCCAAAATACGAACATCCCCCTATACTCCGCATGCTACCCCCAATGACCAATAACTGACGCTTCAAACTATTTGTATCATCTGTTCTCAAACATTCTCTAATAAAGTTTAAATCTGTTCTTATCAGTTTAATATCTGATATGTCCTTTCTTTGAGGACTGTATATTAAATTGATTTTTGGAACAGGGGGATGGAATACGAGCTTGCTCTGTCCACCCCATGCATCGACCTGGTATTGCAGTGTCTCCAGGAACGGTGTCTCTCCTTTGGGGGAGAATGTGCTGGTTAGAAAAGCAGATAAGTTTCACTGTTACAATGTGTCTGTAAGGCAGATTTTTTTTCCAAGTAGTTGGGAAATCTGAAGTTTCTAGCACCTTGGTTTCTTTATGACAAGCTGTTGGTGGGGCTTTTTGTCTTGCTAGAGGATTGTTTAAGAAGGGGGGAATCCTTCTTGCTGCCGTGAGTCTTTTCAACAGTATGAGGGACAAATGCTTTCCAGACTGGGGGTCTGTTGGGGAGATGGTTGGTTGTTTTTTTGGGGTGGAGGGAGGGGAGTTTGGTAATATGTGAGGTCACACGTAGACTTCTCCCCACGCACACAGGGGTCCCAATCCTGATTCCTCCCACACCCCCACCCCTCCCAACCTACTGTAATGTAAAAGCTAAATAATAATCCTTAACTTCTCACCATTGGAAGATCACGAGTCAGACTCCCCAAAATCACGAGATTAGCTTAAAAATCACGAGGGTTCTTTTTAAAAAAAAACATAACGTGGGTTCTCTTTATTTCCCTTCCGGTTTCTGAACCAGGCAAGGTAGAAACTTACCTTTCTAGTGCAGCCAGAGCCCCAGAGAGCAGGAGCCCCGGGCGCCCAGGGCTGGCAGACAGCGGGGCTCCTCGCGCTTGTGTGTTCCAGACTTCGATTTCACCAACCAAGTATCAAGTGTGAACTCCTGAGGCACTAGAACAGCCTTAACATGGAGTCCCAGACAGCCCCCTGGGGCACCCTGAATCTATCTTGCCACCCAGGTGAGCCTGCCTTTGTGACAGATGGTCCCTTGCACCAAAGACCCGCTGCCCGGCTGCTGCTCCTCCCGCCGGGGGACTGCCCCCTCGAATCCCGGCCGCCCGGGAAACCCCCTGTCGCCCAGCTGCAGCTCCGGATGCCGAGTAAGCGCCCCACTGAGCAACCCCCAGCCCCCTCACCGCCCATGCCACGAGGGGACCCCTGCCCCATGCCCCGGCTACCGCCGCCCCTACGGCCCGAGGAACCTCGCCACGTGCTCCAGCCGCTGCTGGCGGAGCCGCCGGGAGATCCCTGCCCAGCTCCCCGGCTGCCGCTGCCTAGACAGCCCCGGGAACCCCGACACGTGCTCCGGCCACCACTGGCCGAGCCGCCGAGGGATCCCCGCCCCACTCCCCTCCTGCTGCCGCTGCCTGGACAGGCCGGGGAACCCCGCGGCGTCCTTCCGCCGCCGCCCGGGGACCCCTGCCCCCGCGACACGCCTCGGGCTCCGCCGCCCGGGCCGCCTAGGGACCCCTGCCCCGCCCCCCGGCTGCTGCTAGTAGCGCAGCCCGGGGAGCCACGTGGCGCGCTGCCGCCGCCCGGGGACCCCTGCCCCCGCGACATGCTTCGGGCTTCCCCGCCCGGGCCGCCTGGGGTCCCCTGCCCCGCTTCCCGGCTGCCGCTACCTGAGCAGCCCGGGGAATCACGAGGCGCGCTTCCGCCGCCGCCGCCGCCCGGGGACCCCTGCCCCCGCGGCACGCCTCGGGCTCCGGCGCCCGGGCCGCCTAGGGACCCCTGCCCCGCTCCCCGGCTGCCGCTACCTGCGCAGCCCGGGGAGCCACGTGGCGCGCTGCCGCCGCCCGGGGACCCCTGCCCCCGCGACATGCTTCGGGCTTCGCCGCCTGGGGTCCCCTGCCCCGCTCCCCGGCTGCCGCTACCTGAGCAGCCCGGGGAATCACGAGGCGCGCTTCCGCCGCCGCCGCCGCCCGGGGACCCCTGCCCCCGCGGCACGCCTCGGGCTCCGGCGCCCGGGCCGCCTAGGGACCCCTGCCCCGCTCCCCGGCTGCCGCTACCTGCGCAGCCCGGGGAGCCACGTGGCGCGCTGCCGCCGCCCGGGGACCCCTGCCCCCGCGACATGCTTCGGGCTTCGCCGCCCGGGCCGCCTGGGGTCCCCTGCCCCGCTCCCCGGCTGCCGCTACCTGAGCAGCCCGGGGAATCACGAGGCGCGCTTCCGCCGCCGCCGCCGCCCGGGGACCCCTGCCCCCGCGACATGCTTCGGGCTTCGCCCCCCGGGCCGCCTGGGGTCCCCTGCACCGCTCCCCGGCTGCCGCTGCCTGGGCGGCCCAGGGAGCCGCGTGGCACGCCGCAGCAGCTGCTGCTCAGGCCACCGGGGGACCCTTGCCCTGCTCCCCGGGCGCCATCGCCGGAGCGGACCAGGGAGCCACGCGGCGCGCCGCAGCCGCCACTGCTTGGGCCGCCGGGGGCCCCCCGTCCAGCGCCGCTACTGCCTATGCAGCCAGGGGATCCCTGCCACCTGCCCCGGCTGCCGCCACCGGAGTTGCCCGGAACCTCCCACCCCGCACTCCCACCGCCCCCGCCCACGGCGCCGGAGGAGCTCACCGATGCGCCCCAGCAGCCGAGACCCCGACCCGCCACCTGCCAGCTGCCACAGAACCCGAGAGACCTGCCCGCCCACCACCTGTCACTCCGGTCACCGAATGACCCCCACGCTGTCAACCAACCGCTCCAGCCATCGGGGGACCCCTCGACCGCCCCCCTGCTGCCCCAACAGCCGGGGACCCCCTCCACGCTCCTGCTGTCTCAGCCAACGAGAGACCCCCGCACCGCCTTGCAGTGGCTGCAACCCCTGAACACTCCCCCCCATACCTCCCAGCTGCCAAGGGAACCCTGCGACACGCCCCAGCTGCCACGAGACGCCTCCCCTGTCCTCCGGCGGTACCCGGACACGCCCCCTGCCCCCCAGCAGATCCAGCTGTCACGAGATGGCTCCCCTGTCCTCCTGTGGTACCCGGACACACCCCCTGCCCCCCAGCAGACCCAGATGTCACGAGAAGGCTCCCCTGTCCCCCCGCGGCACCCAGACACGCCCCCTGCCCCCCAGCAATCCCCACCGCTGCGAGTTGACCCCCCCGACCCCCAGCGGGACACCCCCGCTGGAGAAACCGCCACTAGCACCACCGCCCCCCAGGGGACCGATGGCGACACCGTCTACCTGGCATACCCCCTGGCCGCTGACGCGCTCATCTGCTCCGTCTGTTCCCCGCCCCGACGTTTCCGCCTCCTCGGAGGAGTCACCAGACACCTGAAGAGATACCACGGCAAATCCACTGCCTTCAGCTGCGCCTTCTGCGGCCTACCCCTCGAATCTCAGAAGAGATGCAAGGCGCACCAGGCCAGCTGCAAGAGAGCCCACACGATGGCAACCCTGGCTCCGACCCCCCGCCCTGCGGCCCGGCCCACTGCTCCTGCGATACAAGGAAGCAGGGCGACCCCACCAGCCGCTACCCCGAGACCCACTCCAGCCCCCGAGCCGGCGGACCAGGGCCCCACCACCGAGCCAACGCCTCCCACAGCGGGAAACGTCGACCGAGCCCCCACCAGATGGAGGCCTACCACACCCACCGAGGTCGCCCGGAAGCTCTCTGAGCTGAGACGCCTCAGTGTCCTCCCGACGCCCAACCAGCGCGACCCCACCCCAAGGAGGGTCAGCGCCCCACCCCGCGTGGCCGCCCAAAACCCTGCCTCCAGCAGAACCGGCGCCGGCCCCCAGGCCACCCTACGCGCACCAACCGCAGGAAGAGCCAACGCGACCCCCCAACCCGCACCGCGAACCCCGCCCATTGAGGATTCGGGGTCCACCCCCCAGGTCACCCTACAAACGGCTACTGCCAGAGGAGTCAACGCCACGGCCGGACTGCAGCGCCAGACCCCCATCACCCCCATTCTCAGATGGACCGATGCGGCCCCGGAAGCCATCAAGCCAACCCCTGCCGCCAGAAAGTCGCATGCTTCCACAGCAACCCCCCAGACAGCAGCCGCACACGGAAGGCCCGGCATCACCCCCGCACCCATCGACCCGACCCGGCTCCCGCCAACAACCAACACCGACATCACCCCACCAGCGACTACGCCCCAGGACCCAACCGAAAGGTCCCCCGACCCACAAACAAGGCAACCCACCAACCATGCCATAAACCCACTGCCCACACCGACCGAGGAGCCCGAGGGCCAGCGGCCGACAACTAGGCCAGCCACGCCCTGGCAGGCAGCCTGGATCGAGGAGCTCCAAGCGACAGCCTCCTTCACGGAACTCGACCTGCTCATCGACAGGCTCACCCGCGAGCTGTCCGCAGAGATTGCCTTCAAAAGAACCCCGAACCAAGAGACCACCCGGCCTGCCCACAGACGGCCCGTCCTACACCGCGACACCAACAACAGGGGAGTCGGAAGGAGGAACACCGACCCTCGCTACGACCCGGCAGCGGCCTCGAGGGTCCAGAGGCTATACCGAACAAACCGCCTCAAGGCCATGAGAGAGGTTCTAGACGGGCCCCCGTCCTACTGCACGATCTCGCCCGAACGCCTCCACAACTACTTCCACGGAGTATTCGGCGGCGTGCCCAGGAACGACGCGCAGCGCCCGGAGTGCCTCCACCCCCTGCCCCGCATCACCGACTCAGTTGTCCTGGAAGCCGACTTCACCCCCAAAGAGGTGATGGCCAGGCTCTCCAGAACCAAGAACACCGCACCTGGAAAAGACGGCATCCCCTACAGCCTCCTAAAGAAACGAGACCCCGGCTGCCTCGTGCTCTCCAACATCTTCAACCTATGCAGGCGATTCGGCCGATCCCCCACCTCTTGGAAGAAGGCCATGACCATCTTGATCCACAAGAAGGGAGAGCGAGACGACCCCAGCAACTGGAGACCCATCTCCCTCTGCTCCACAATGTACAAACTATACGCCAGCTGCCTGGCAGCCAGGATCACGGAGTGGGCAACAACCGGGGGAGCCATCAGCCCCGCCCAGAAGGGCTTCATGCCGTCAGAGGGGTGCTACGAGCACAACTTCCTGCTCCAGACCGTCATCCAGACGACCAGAAGGACACGGAAGCAGTCCGCGGTGGCGTGGCTCGACCTGGCCAACGCCTTCGGGTCCGTCCCCCACCGCCACATCTTCGACACCCTCCAGGAGTTCGGGATGCCAGAGTCCTTTCTCCGCCTGATCCGGGAACTGTACGAGGGCTGCAGCACCACCATCCGCTCGGTAGAAGGGGAGACCGCCGAGATACCAATCCGCAGCGGCGTGAAACAGGGCTGCCCCCTCAGCCCGATCGTCTTCAACCTCGCCATGGAACCCCTCCTGCGGGCTATCTCCGACGGCGCCGACGGCTTCGACCTACACGACGAGAGGGTGAGCGTCCTGGCCTACGTGGACGACCTGGTCCTGATCGCTGACGACCCCGAAAGGCTCCAGGGCTTGCTCGACACCATCGGGAGAGCCGCGGACTGGACGGGGCTCCGCTTCAATGCCAAGAAGTGCGCGTCCCTCCACGTCGACGGGAGCAAGAGGGACCCGGTACTGACGACGGAGTTCCTCGTGCAGGGCGAGCCCGTCGTCCCCCTGGCAGAGGGGCAGGCGTACCAGCACCTCGGCACGCCGACGGGCTTCCGCGTCCGGCAGACCCCCGAGGACACCATCCGGGAGATCCTGCAGGACGCCGCCAAGATCGACGCATCCCTGCTGGCGCCGTGGCAAAAAATCAACGCCCTCAACACCTTCCTGATCCCCCGCATCGCCTTCGTCCTGAGAGGCTCCGCCGTGGCAAAGGTGCCCCTCAACAAAGCTGACAACACCATCCGGCGGCTGGTCAAGAGCTGGCTGTCCCTGCCCCAGAGAGCCAGCAACGAGCTCATATACATCGCGCACAGGCACGGTGGCGCCAACGTCCCCCGTATGGGGGACCTGTGCGACATCGCGGTCATCACGCATGCCTTCCGCCTCCTGACGTGCCCGGACGCCAAGGTGAAGAACGTCGCGACGGCCGCCCTGCGCGCCGCCGTCGGGAAGCGAATCGACAGACCCCCCTCCGACCAGGACGTGGCCTCCTTCCTGAGCGGCTCCCTGGACGGTGAGTTCGCCTGGGGCAGGGGCGACAATGCCTCGCTGTGGACCCGCGCCCGCAACGCCACACGCCGACTGGGGAAGCGGTTGGGCTGCCGCTGGGTATGGAACGAGGAACGACAGGAGCTGGGAGTCCTGGTGCCGCGGATCGAGTCGGAGGACGACACTACCATCGCACCCGGAGCCAGAGGCATGCTGGAGAGATCCCTGAAGGCCGCTGTCCGCGCCCACTACGTGGCGACCCTGAAGAAAAAACCCGACCAGGGTAAGGTCTTCGAGGTGACCAGCAAGTGGGACTCCAGCAACCACTTCCTCCTCACGGGCAGCTTCACCCGGTTCGCCGATTGGCGGTTTATACACCGTGCCCGGCTGAACTGCCTCCCCCTCAACGGAGCCGTCCGCCACGGGAACCGGGACAAGCGCTGCAGGAAGTGCGGGTACGTTGCCGAAACCCTGCCCCACGTCCTATGCAGCTGCAAGCCCCACGCCAGAGCCTGGCAACTGCGCCACAACGCCGTCCAGGACCGCCTAGTAAAGGCCATCAACCCGCGCCTGGGACAGGTCGCCGTCAACCGCGCCGTCCCCGGCACCGACAGCCAGCTGCGCCCAGACATCGTCATCACGGACGAGGTCGGAAAAAAGATCATCCTGGTCGACGTAACGATCCCGTTCGAGAACAGGACCCCGGCCTTCCGCGCAGCCCGAGCCCGCAAGCTCGAAAAATACGCCCCCCTGGCCGACACCCTGCGGTCAAAGGGCTACGAGGTACACACCGACGCCTTCCTCGTCGGGGCCCTGGGTGCCTGGGACCCGTGCAACGAACGCGTCCTAAGGACCTGTGGGGTGGGCCGCCACTACGCGCGGCTCATGAGACGCCTAATGGTCTCGGACACTATCCGTTGGTCCCGGGACATTTACACGGAGCACGTAACCGGCCACCGCCAATACCAGGTCTGAGCCGGGGAAACCCCGTCCACCCACAAGGGGGAAGGGACCTACTGACCCCCCCCCTCCGCTGGACCCCATCCCCTGAGCCCCGAACCCACCCAACCTAGCCGAACCCCGCCACGTGAGGGTCGCCCCATTCTCATTGCCCAGCCCACTCACGTATACCCATGACTGTCTGTACTCCCTATATGAGTGATAGACCCTCACCGCCTACCAACTATATCCTGATCCCGCCCACCACTTACCCCTCCATTGGGGACACTTCAGTCCGTATGTAGTATATGTGCTGCCCAACCCCAAAATACGAACATCCCCCTATACTCCGCATGCTACCCCCAATGACCAATAACTGACGCTTCAAACTATTTGTATCATCTGTTCTCAAACATTCTCTAATAAAGTTTAAATCTGTTCTTATCAGTTTAATATCTGATATGTCCTTTCTTTGAGGACTGTATATTAAATTGATTTTTGGAACAGGGGGATGGAATACGAGCTTGCTCTGTCCACCCCATGCATCGACCTGGTATTGCAGTGTCTCCAGGAACGGTGTCTCTCCTTTGGGGGAGAATGTGCTGGTTAGAAAAGCAGGTAAGTTTTACTGTTACAATGTGTCTTTAAGGCAGATTTTTTTTCCAAGTAGTTGGGAAATCTGAAGTTTCTAGCGCCTTGGTTTCTTTATGACAAGCTGTTGGTGACGCTTTTTGTCTTGCTAGAGGATTGTTTAAGAAGGGGGGAATCCTTCTTGCTGCCGTGAGTCTTTTCAACAGTATGAGGGACAAATGCTTTCCAGACTGGGGGTCTGTTGGGGAGATGGTTGGTTGTTTTTTGGGGTGGAGGGAGGGGAGTTTGGTAATATGTGAGGTCACACGTAGACTTCTCCCCACGCACACAGGGGTCCCAATCCTGATTCCTCCCACACCCCCACCCCTCCCAACCTACTGTAATGTAAAAGCTAAATAATAATCCTTAACTTCCCAATGTTGCCACCCTCACCATTGGAAGATCACGAGTCAGACTCCCCAAAATCACGAGATTAGCTTAAAAATCACGAGGGTTCTTTTTAAAAAAAACATAACGTGGGTTCTCTTTATTTCCCTTCCGGTTTCTGAACCAGGCAAGGTAGAAACTTACCTTTCTAGTGCAGCCAGAGCCCCAGAGAGCAGGAGCCCTGGGCGCCCAGGGCTGGCAGACAGCGGGGCTCCTCGCGCTTGTGTGTTCCAGACTTCGATTTCACCAACCAAGTATCAAGTGTGAACTCCTGAGGCACTAGAACAGCCTTAACATGGAGTCCCAGACAGCCCCCTGGGGCACCCTGAATCTATCTTGCCACCCAGGTGAGCCTGCCTTTGTGACAGATGGTCCCTTGCACCAAAAACCATAACAATATTCTGGTCACTCAGCCAGGTCGATTGCACCTCAAATCTCAAAGCGAAGACACTGTTCGTGGCCAATCCTATAATAAACTAGCTACGTCTTTGCTAACTAGGAAAAGACATAAGAAACTTATTTACCAGGTTAAAGCCGGTAAACATACACACACACAAAGGAGTCACAGTCTGAGGTTTCAAAAAGTAGTAGAAGCTGCTGTAACACGCAAGCTCTGTATGTCCTTTAAGGCAAACCCTAGCCAAACAGCCGGTATCCCTTGCTTATGCTTAGAAGGCGTGCCACCTCCCTGAAGTCCAAGCAGCATAGGGACAAATGTTTCTTCTTGACAAGGATTTTTATTCCATTCCCCCCAGAGTTCAAGCTGATGGGGCAAGCGTTTGTGCAGGTCTCCGCCTCTTGGTGAGTGTGTGAGGGGGAGCAAATCAACCAAGTCTTTTGTCCACAGAGGATCCACAGTGGCTTGTCTGATGTCTCAGGACCTTCTCTTGTTGGAAAGGAGATGGCTCCTCTTCTGGTAAACTAGCATTGCACACTTGCTAATGCTTCTCTCCTCACGGGTGGGGGCAAGGAGGTTTACAGTTTTAGTGCCAAGCCTTATATATCACCTTATACCGTGGGATACAGATATTATAGGGGAGAATAATGCATGCAGCAACTCACAAGCTTTTCATAAAGTCTAAACATGAAACACATTTTTGTAAATCTAATGCCTGTTTTAACAAGACTAACAAAGAGGTGGGCAAGACTAGTTTCCAGCCATGCATTCGTCACTTTTCAGTTAAGGGCCTAGGGGCCTTGGCATGAGCTGGCACCTGGTTTCTGCCAGTGTTAGAGGAGGATCTTCCCTCTTATCCCCAGGTGTCCCCCAGAGATCTGTACTGGGACCAGTACTGTTCAACTTATTCATAAATGATCTGGGAAAAGGGGTAAACGGTGAGGTGGCAAAATGTGTAGATGATACAAAACTACTCAAGATAGTTAAGTCCAAAGCAGACTTCGAAGAGCTACAAAGAGATCTCACAAAACTGGGTGACTGGGCAACAAAATGGCAGAGGAAAGTCGGTGCTGACAAATGCAAAGTAATGCACACTGGAAAACATAATCCCTGCAATACCTATAAAACGATGGGATCTAAATTAGCTGCTACCACTCAAGAAAGAGATCTAGGAGTCATTGTGGATAGTTCTCTGAAAACATCCACTCAATGTGCAGCGGAGTGTTGGGAATCATTCAGAAAGGGATACATAATAACGCAGAAAATATCATATCTATAGAAATCCATGGTACGCCTACTCCTTGAATACTGCGTGCCGATGTGGTCGCCACATCTCAAAAAAGATTCAGAAAAGGGCAACAAAAATGATATGGGGGTATGGAACAGCTTCTGTATAAAAAGAGATTAATAAGATTGGGACTTTTCAGTTTGGAAAAGAGACGACTAAACGGTGATACGATGGAGGTCTATAAAATCATGACAGGTGTGGAGAAAGTAAATAAAGATGCGTTATTTACACCTTCTCATAACGCAAGACGTGTATGTGTGTGTGTGTGAGACCAAATTAAATTAATAAGCAGCCGGTTAAAACAAAGGGAAGGAAGTGTTTCTTTGCATAACACGCAGTCAACCTGTGTAACTCTTTGCCAGAGGATGTTGTGAAGGCCAAGACTATAACAGGGTGCAAAAAAGAACTAGATAAATTAATGGAGGATAGGTCCATCGATGGTGCTTAGCCAGTGGTATCCCTCGCTAACCCGTTTGCCAGAAGCAGGGAATGGGCGACGGGATGGAACACTTGAGGATTACCTGTTCTGTTCATTCCCTCTGGGACACCTGGCAGTGGCCGCTGTCAGAAGACAGGATACTGGGCTAGATGGACTTTTAGTCTGACCCAGTATGGCCTTTCTTAACCCATAACCACTTACTTTTCTTCAGAGCCTTTGGTGAGAGACCCTGTCAAAGGCTTTCTGGAAATCCCAGTTCGCTCTATCGACGGAATCATCCTTATCCACGTGCTTGTTGAGATCCTCAAAGAATTGTAGAAGATGGGTGAGGTACGAGTTCCCTTTGCAAAAGCTGTGTTCACCCTTTGCCAGTACATCCTGTTTATCTGGGTGCCTGATCATTCTTTACTATAGTTTCTACTAATTTGCCCGTTACTGAAGTTAGGCTCACTGGCCTGCAATTGCCAGGGTCGCCCCTGGAGCCCATTTTAAAAATTGGCATTACATTAGCTACCTGCCAGTCGTCTGCAACAGAGGCTTGCTTTGGTGGTAGCTTGCGTACTAAGGCTAGTAGTTCTGCAATTTCATATTTGAGTTCCCTCAGAACTCGTGGTGGCCGAATGCCATCTGGTCCTGGGGACTTATTCCTGTTTAACTGAACAATTTGTTCTAAAACCTCTTATACTGGGATGGTACTTCAGATTTGTCACCCAATAACGACAGCTCCAATGTGGGACTCTCCCTCCTGTCCACCTTGCCACCCAGGTGAGCCTGCCTTTGTGACAGATGGTCCCTTGCACCAAAAACTGATGCAAGAATGGAGCTTGGGGCTTTAGGGGCCAGCCCCAGCCCCTGGTAGAGGTGTGGGAAGGGTGTCAGCCCAAGTGGCAGATTTAGAGTTAGTGGGACTCTATGGTTAGCTTTATTTTTTGGCCCCTCCTTGGCACCCAGCCAGGAAAAAGAACATTCTCTCTTATCTCACCTGTTTTTCATTGTTTTTCTTCATCCTCTTCCTATCAGTAATACGAAGTACATGAAAATAAAGTGAGGTACCTTGATTGTTTTTGTAGTCTAACTTATTTTTCCACAGACCACTTGAAAATCGCGGAGGGTCTCGGCAGACCACTTAATGGTCTTTCCAAATATTTGTACAGTTAGCTAACTACTGTAAAGCGCTTTGGATAAGAACGTTTTATAATTTTTTTTCTAAAAAACGTTGGGTTTCAGGGTTTGGCGAGAATAATAGAATCATAGAATCTCAGGGTTGGAAGGGACCTCAGGAGGTCATCTAGTCCAACCCCCTGCTCAAAGCAGGACCAACCCCAACTAGATCATCCCAGCCAGGGCTTTGTCAAGCCTGACCTTAAAAACCTCTAAGGAAGGAGATTCCACCACCTCCCTAGGTAACCCATTCCAGTGCTTCACCACCCTACTAGTGAAAACGTTTTTCCTAATATCCAACCTAAACCTCCCCCTCTGCAACTTGAGACCTTTACTGCTTGTTCTGTCATCTTCTACCACTGAGAACAGTCTAGATCCATCCTCTTTGGAACCCCCTTTTAGGTAGTTGAAAGCAGCTATCAAATCCCCCCTCACTCTTCTCTTCTGCAGGCTAAACAATCCCAGTTCCCTCAGCCTCTCCTCATAAGTCATGTGCTCCAGCCCCCTAATCGTTTTTGTTGCCCTCCACTGGACTCTTTCCAGTTTATCCACATCCTTCTTGTAGTGTGGGGCCCAAAACTGGACACAGTACTCCAAATGAGGCCTCACCAGTGCCGAATAGAGGGGAATAATCACGTCCCTTGATCTGCTGGAAATGCCCCTACTTATACAGCCCAAAATGCCGTTAGCCTTCTTGGCAACAAGGGCACACTGTTGACTCATATTCAGCTTTTCGTCCACCGTAACCCCTAGGTCCTTTTCTGCAGAACTGCTGCCCAGCCATTCGGTCCCTAGTCTGTAGCAGTGCATGGGATTCTTCCGTCCTAAGTGCAGGACTCTGCTCTTGTCCTTGTTGAACCTCATCAGATTTCTTTTGGCCCAATCCTCTAATTTGTCTAGGTCCCTCTGTATCCTGTCCCTACCCTCCAGCGTATCAACCACTCCTCCCAAACTTGCTAAGGGTGCAGTCCACACCATCCTCCAGATAGTTGATGAAGCTATTGAACAATACAGCGGTCCATAGACAATCCAGGAAGTTTTTGGAAAGTGTAGGGGACAATTTCCTGGTGCAAGTGCTGGAGGAAACAACTAGGGGAAAAGCTCTTCTTGACCTGCTGCTCACAAACAGGGAAGAAATAGTAGAGGAAGCAATAGTGGATGGGAACCTGGGAGGCAGTGACCATGAGATGGTCGAGTTCAGGATCCTGACACAAGGAAGAAAGGAGAGCAGTATAATACAGAGCCTGGACTTCAGAAAAGCAGACTTTGACTCCCTCAGGGAACTGATGGGCAAGGTCCCCTGGGAGAATAACATGATGGGGAAAGGAGTCGAGGAAAGCTGGCTGTATTTTAAAGAATCCTTATTGAGGTTGCAGGAACAAACCATCCCGATGTGTAGAAAGAAAAGTAAATATGGCAGGCGACCAGCTTGGCTTAACAGTGAAATCCTTGCTCGTCTTAAACACAAAAAAGCAGCTTACAAGAAGTGGAAGATTGGACAAATGACCAGGGAGGAGTATATAAATATTGTTCAGGCATGCAGGAGTGAAATTAGGAAGGCCAAATCACACTTGGAGTTGCAGCTAGCCGGAGATGTTAGGAGTAACAAGAAGGGTTTCTTCAGGTATGTGAGCAACAAGAAGAAAGTCAAGGAAAGTGTGGGCCCCTTGCTGAATGAGGGCGGGAACCTAGTGACAGAGGATGTGGAGAAAGCTAGTGTACTCAATGCTTTTTTTGCCTCTGTCTTCACAGACAAGGTCAGCTCCCAGGCGGCTGCACTCTGCAGCACAGTATGGGGAGGAGGTGACCAGCCCTCTGTGGAGAAAGAAGTAGTTCGGGACTATTTAGAAAAGCTGGATGAACACAAGTCCATGGGGCCGGATGCACTGCATCCGAGGGTGCTAAAGGAGTTGGCCGATGTGATTGCAGAGCCATTGGCCATTATCTCTGACAAATCATGGCAATCGGGGGAGGTCCCGGATGACTGGAAAAAAGCTAATGTAGTGCCCATCTTTAAAAAAGGGAAGAAGGAAGATCCGGGGAACTGCAGGCCAGTCAGTCTCACCTCAGTCCCTGGAAAAATCATGGAACAGATCCTCAAGGAATCAATTCTGAACCACTTAAAGGAGGGGAAAGTGATCAGGAACAGTCAGCATGGATTCACCAAGGGCAAGTCATGCCTGATTAACCTAATTGCCTTCTATGATGAGATAACGGGCTCTGTGGATGATGGGAAAGCAGTGGATGTGCTATTTCTTGACTTTAGCAAAGCTTTTGATACAGTCTCCCACAGTATTCTTGCCAGCAAGTTAAAGAAGTATGGGCTGGATGAATGGACGGTAAGGTGGATAGAAAACTGGCTGGATGGTCGTGCTCAACGGGTAGTGATCAATGGCTCCATTTCAAGTTGGCAGCCGGTATCAAGTGGAGTGCCCCAAGGGTCGGTGCTGGGGCCGGTTTTGTTCAATATCTTCATCAACGATCTGGAGGATGGTGTGGACTGCACCCTTAGCAAGTTTGCAGATGACACTAAATTGGGAGGAGTGGTTGATACACTGGAGGGTAGGGATAGGATACAGAGGGACCTAGACAAATTAGAGGATTGGGCCAAAAGAAATCTGATGAGGTTCAACAAGGACAAGTGCAGAGTCCTGCACTTAGGACGGAAGAATCCCATGCACTGCTACAGACTAGGGACCGAATGGCTGGGCAGCAGTTCTGCAGAAAAGGACCTAGGGGTTACGGTGGACGAAAAGCTGAATATGAGTCAACAGTGTGCCCTTGTTGCCAAGAAGGCTAACGGCATTTTGGGCTGTATAAGTAGGGGCATTTCCAGCAGATCGAGGGACGTGATTATTCCCCTCTATTCGGCACTGGTGAGGCCTCATTTGGAGTACTGTGTCCAGTTTTGGGCCCCACACTACAAGAAGGATGTGGATAAATTGGAAAGAGTCCAGCGGAGGGCAACAAAAATGATTAGGGGGCTGGAGCACATGACTTATGAGGAGAGGCTGAGGGAACTGGGATTGTTTAGCCTGCAGAAGAGAAGAGTGAGGGGGGATTTGATAGCTGCTTTCAACTACCTAAAAGGGGGTTCCAAAGAGGATGGATCTAGACTGTTCTCAGTGGTAGAAGATGACAGAATAAGGAGTAAAGGTCTCAAGTTGCAGAGGGGGAGGTTTAGGTTGGATATTAGGAAAAACGTTTTCACTAGTAGGGTGGTGAAGCACTGGAATGGGTTACCTAGGGAGGTGGTGGAATCTCCTTCCTTAGAGGTTTTTAAGGTCAGGCTTGACAAAGCCCTGGCTGGGATGATCTAGTTGGGGTTGGTCCTGCTTTGAGCAGGGGGTTGGACTAGATGACCTCCTGAGGTCCCTTCCAACCCTGAGATTCTATGATTGTATGAACAAAACCGGCCCCAGCACCGACCCTTGGGGCACTCCACTTGATACCGGCTGCCAACTAGACATGGAGCCATTGATCACTACCCGTTGAGCATGACCATCCAGCCAGTTTTCTATCCACCTTACCGTCCATTCATCCAGCCCATACTTCTTTAACTTGCTGGCAAGAACACTGTGGGAGACTGTATCAAAAGCTTTGCTAAAGTCAAGAAATAGCACATCCACTGCTTTCCCCTCATCCACAGAGCCAGTTATCTCATCATAGAAGGCAATTAGGTTAGTCAGGCATGACTTGCCCTTGGTGAATCCATGCTGACTGCTCCTGATCACTTTCCCCTCCTTTAAGTGGTTCAGAATTGATTCCTTGAGGACCTGTTCCATGATTTTTCCAGGGACTGAGGTGAGACTGACTGGCCTGTAGTTCCCCGGATCTTCCTTCTTCCCTTTTTTAAAGATGGGCACTACATTAGCTTTTTTCCAGTCATCCGGGACCTCCCCCGAGTGCCATGGTTTGTCAAAGATAATGGCCAATGGCTCTGCAATCACGAGGACTTAGGGTGAGGGAGGGGCTAGGGGTGCAGGGTCTGGGAAGGAGTTAGGGTGCCGGAGCAGGGTGGGTGTTGGGGTGCAGGGTCTGGTCAGGAGGTAGGGTGTGGGAGGGGGCTCAGGGTTGGGGTGTGGAGCGCTTACCTAGGGCAGCTCCCATTTGGTGCTCAGGGTGGGGAGGCGCAGGTGTTAGGGCATGGGGATGTGGCGGGGGCTGGATATGTGTTGGGGGTGCAGGAGTCAGGGCTGGGGTCGTGGGGCTGTGAGGGAGGTGCAGGAGTCAGGTCAGGGGGTGGGGGTGGATGTGGGTTGGGGTTGTGGGGGTGCTCCCAGTCTCTGCGCTCAGAGTGGGCCGGGGCCCCTTTGGAGCCTGGGCCCGGCGCCATTGTAAACCCGGTACTGTCTTGTTCCCACTGTTGTCAGTGGCAAAAAAACCCTCCACGTTTCCCCCCATATATGGAATTCCTCTCTGCTCTAATCCATATTCTTCCAGACCTGCCTCTGGCGCGATGCGCACAAGGAAGCGTTTGCATCGCTGGGGACAGGGGAACTCGGATTGCTGAGCAATACATCGGTAATGAGCTAGTCTGTGCACTGCGGGGCGTCTAGGGGAGGGACGAATGACGGGGCGGGATGTCACGTGATTCTGCAGCAGCAAGGCGGCAAATAAGTAGCGCACGTTGGCTAGTTGTACTGTCCCTTTAAGAGGCGGGACTTCCGGCGCGTTCCTGCAGCCGTGCAGCTGTGACGGCGAGGGGTGGGAACGGGAACCGGAAGTAGCCTTTGGTGTCCGAATTCGCAGGAGCCACGTCTGGCTACGAGTCGATCCGGCGGCGCCTGCGCCACACGCCCTGCTGCCCGGCGGCTGCGGCAGCTCCAGCAGGAGGTGGAGGCCGGCCTAGGCGCGATCTGGAACCCCGACCTCGCGGTAGCTCGGTGGCCGGTGTGTAGCGAGGTTCCGGCGGCGGCTGAGCTCGGGGAGATGTCGGATCTGGGGGACTGGTTCCGGAGCATCCCTTTAATCACCCGCTACTGGTTCGCCAGCTCCATCGCGGTGCCGCTTATCGGAAAGCTAGGCCTCATCAACCCCGCCTATCTCGTCCTATGGCCCGATGCCTTCATCCACCGCTTCCAGGTAGGGCGTGGACTCCAAGTCCCAGCATGCACAGCGCCGCCAGCGCCATAAGGGAGCTCGGCACGGGGTTGCGCTCCGCTTGCCGGGAATTGTAGGCCGGCCCCTCTGGGGAGCGCTTTGCATGTTGGGAGATGCAGTAGGTTGCTGCTGTGCCTGCTGGGATGTGTAGTCATTTCGCGCTTGAAGGGTCAGTGTGGGCTAGGGGTGGTAGACGTGGGTTTAAATCCCAGCCCTGGTCTCTAAGTCTCCATTCTCTGGTAAGAGAGGGCACTAGGTCCAGGTGCCCTGTCCTGGTTACCCATCTGCTCAGGGGAGCTCACCTTTGTAGTAAAGGTGTGGGCATTCCAAGCAGTGGGAGCTGGCACTTGGGTCAGCCCCACTGGTGGGCTGCACCTCCACTTATAGATGAGGGGGCCCAGGTCAAGGAGTCCCTTGTTGGGATCAGTGTTCTGGCTGCTTAGGTCCCATACTGAATGATCTCTTGTATTAGGAAACAATTGCTTCAGTGCTCATTCTGTGTTAGGGTGACCCGGGACAGTCCCAATTTTTGGGTCTTTTTCTTATATAGGCTCCAATTACCCCCCCACCCCCTGTCCCGATTTTTCACATTTTCTGTCTGGTCACCCTATTCTGTATGTATGTGATAGGAAGTGTCCTCTCCCTTTCCCCCAAAAAATGGGGAAGGAGGAGAAAGAGCCTAAAAGGATGTGGATCCTATATCCTCGTGCTCATGGTGTGCCTAACAGAGAAGGGCTGAACACAATTTGCTCTGCAGCTTGTCCTTGTTCAAGTATCAGCCTCAAAGTGGTTACTGAAGTAAGAGACCTGTATCTCTAATGCTAATAGTTCCTGCAGACTTACGGAATCTGGGATCTGAACACATCGTTCTGAAATGTTGCAGATTGGAGTGTCTCACGTCAACTCAGAAGCGCTGACTCTGTTTGCAGCCTGGTTAAAGACTGTTTAAGATGTTGATAGACAGGGACTTTCATAAAGTAGGTGCATAAATGCTAAAAGTAGTGTGCTATATTATCTGAATGAAATTGCACTCAGAAGGTTATTGTATGAGTTTCTTGCTCAATGTCACCTTCCATTAGACTAAGTAGAAAGGATTCTGGCTGGATGCCTTTAAAATAGTGTAGAACAGTTGTGGGGGCTTACCTTGTTCTCTGGATCCCTTTTGGAAGCCAACTATGCTGTATCTGGAAACTGCCCATAAAACTTTAATAGCTTAACTGATCAAAGCAGGTAAGACATAAGCTACAAGGGCTTTTGAAGTGATATCACTGAATTAAAAAATTTGATACATGGGAATCTTAAATTTGCTCCTTTATCTAAAAATGGAACATCATGATTATTCATTCATCTTTAATTTATGTAACTGCACTCACTTTTTTGGTCTGGACAGATCTGGAGGCCATTAACCGCAACATTCTACTTCCCAGTGGGCCCAGGAACTGGATTTCTCTATTTGGTGAATTTATATTTTTTGTATCAGTATTCATCACGACTAGAAACAGGTATGTTAATAATTGCAGTATTTGCATGCTGTAGGATTTAACATGAGTTAGCAAAGAGATTGAACATCTTTACATATATACAATTCCATTCAGAATAGCTTCTGGGAATGATCAGTGACTCTGACTCAGGCAAAGCTCTGAAAGAGAAAAATAGCAATGTGCATGCCTTTATGTTCACTTAATCCAGGGATTCCCAAATTTGGTTCATGGCTTGTTCAGGGTAAGCCCCTGGCTGGCCGCGAGATGCTTTGTTTACCCTGAGCGTCCGCAGGTACGGCTGCTCGCAGCTCCCACTGGCCGTGGTTCGCCGATTCCAGCCAATGGGAGCTGCGGGAAGTGGTGCCCCGACCCACGCCGTTTCCCACAGCTCCCATTGGCCGGGAACGGTGAACCGCGGCCTCTGGGAGCTGCAAGCGGCTGTACCTGCGAATGCTCAGGTAAACAAAGCATCTTATGGCCTACCAGGGACTTACCCTGAGCAAGCAGAGAACCAAGGTTGGGAACCGCTGACTTAATCAATAGAAATGGAATTTTTGAAAAATCAATTCATTACACTTCCCTCTGTTTTCTAGAAGTGACTTTTGGGTCTCTAGTCACTTAGGACCCAGTCCCGCAGCCATTCTGCGGGACCACTCATATGACTAAGGATTGGGACTTTTAGTTGTTGGATTTGGAGCAGTAGGAGGGGACTGTACCACTCTTTTGCATGGTTATAGGGTCACTTAACGTAAAGGAACCAGAAGACATAGTCCAAACCACTGAGGAAGATAGTCCATGTTGGGCAAGTCACTTAACCTCTTTGTCTGTTTCAGTTTGCCCATTTGTAAAGAGTGGCGTGTTGAGTCTTAATGTTTATAAAGTAATTGGAAATGATCAGATTTTTAGAGCATCTATCAGAGGAAAGTAGTAGTAATACTACAAAGTAGTAGTATGCAGAAGGTGTGTATAGTAAATATCTTCTTTGCCAAGTGGTTGTATGCAAGTACCTCATTTATACTACATCTTAAAGGGTAAAAAATTAAAATGCTTGGCTTGGTACCAGGCTGAATTAAATATATCAGAGAAAGAAATGCTTATGTATTTGTTCAAAATATTCAACATGATATCTCTGATAACATTGTATAAAATATACACATTGCAGTTCTTGGTTGCATGTACTCTTGTAGCTCATCCATGAACAATGAGTTCTCAATGGGAAATCTAGATATTTTATATTGTACTTGTAGTACTGAATGTCAAATGAAATTTTACATTTTTATTAATAAGCTACATCCCCCTTGTAGGAAGACAGGTTAGTACTACCATGACAAGATGCAATATGCATGTTCCAAACATGTAACTTAGCAGTGATTTTTTTTGTAGGAGAACAAAAAAATTGACTGGTTCAGTACCCTTCCACTGACTCGTCTACCGCCTTTTAAAAAATGTGTTTGGGTGCTATTGGAACTTTCAATGAAACATTTGCAGGTTGTTTATAATGTAAACCCATGCTGCTATTACTCTGTGAGCACAATTCTCATTGTCAGTGGGATTGAGGGAAGTAAATGGGGCAAGTTTATGAATTCATAGATTCTAAGGCCAGCAGGAAACACTGTGATTATCTAGTCCAGGGGTCGGCAACCTTTCAGAAGTGGTATGCCAAGTCTTCATTTATTCACTCTTAACTTAAGGTTTCGCGTGCCAGTAATACATTTTAACGTTTTTAGAAGGTCTCTTTCTATAAGTTTTTAATATATAACTAAACTATTGTTGTATGTAAAGTAAATAAGGTTTTTAAAATGTTTAAGAAGCTTCATTTAAAATGCAGAGCCCCCCAGACCGGTGGCCAGGATCCAGGCACTGTGAGTGCCACTGAAAATCAGCTCGCGTGCCTACCCCTGATCTAGTCTGACCTGCTGTGTAACACAGGCCATAGAACTTCCCCAAAATATTTTCTAGAGCATCTCTCTCAGAAAAACAGCCGACCTTGATTTCAAAATTATCAGTGATGGAGAATTCAACGAAACACTTAGTAATTAACCATTGGAACTATTTACTCTCATTGTTATAAATTTACGCCTTATTTCCAGTCTAACTCTGGCTAGTTTCACCTTCCAGTCATTGGATTGTGTTATACCTTCTTCTGCTTAACTGAAGAGCCTATTATTAAATATTTGTTCCTCACGTAGGTACTTGTAGACTAAGCAAGTCACCCTTAGCCATCTCTTTGTTAAGAATTTATAGCCTACATCTGAAGGACTGCGCGTGGCTTTGGGCATTCACTGATGTTAAAGATGAATTTCGAAGTTCATGCTAATTAAAAAAAAAAAAAAAACTGTGCAAAACTCTAGAAGAGGCAGGAAAGTATATTGTATCTCCGTGTTACTGGTTAACAACAATTACCTCCCTAAATTCCTGTGGAAACCAAGATTCTGATGTCCTCGTTTTTCTGTCAGAGTGACTGTCGTCACCACTACCAAGAATGAAAAAGGAACTAAAATAAGGGGCTATAATTAGATGGTTCTTTCAGAACTTAGTGGTACGTATGTCACTTTGTCTGGTACAGAAATCAGGAAATCTGAAGTTCATTTTTCTCAGGCATTTAAAGTGACAATGTATAAATAGGGTTTTTGTTTTTTTATGTCTTTATTCTTACAAGTAAACCCCAAGATTACTACAAGTAAAAAAGGTTAGAGGAAGAAAACCCATTCTGAGTTTTTTTTGTTTTTGTTTTCAGTCTGTTCATTTTGTCATGATCAGTTTCCCTGGCATCGTCAGTCACTGTCCCTTTTTGTTTGCATGGATCTCTACTACAGCAACAGTAGGGAGAAAAACATATATAATAAAATAAAAATACGATATATGAAAAAAGGCTCAGAGAAAGGGCGTGAAACTTTCAATTAACTTTAAAAGATGATTAGCTTTAAAGTTGATGGTGTCCCATTTTAAGTAGGTTGAACTGCCTCATGTTAATAGCTACTCTTTTTAACAACAGCTATATACTTTTCTTATTTTGGAAACTTAACATAGTTGTAGGAAATATCTAGGTGCTATGGAATTCAAATGTTTCTAAACAGAACTCCATCCTTTCTACTTCACTTTTCATGGGCTGTGCATGTATACTGAAGTTTAACAAATCAAGTGTTCTTCTTTTTTGTTTTTTAGAATCATTGTGGTGTTCTGTGTATGTGTCTCAATGAGATCCTCACCTACGTTTTGATCCTGTCCTGGGATCTGATAATGTAGATCTATGTGAAGTTTCATAAAAGTCAATGGGACTTTTACAAATGCCAGGGTCCATGCTAGCAGATCCCAGTGCAGGATTGGAGCCTAAAAAAGGCCCATCTTTACAAGTTAAAAAGCTAGCCAACCAGTCTTGCTTTTTGACTGCCCTATCTGCAAACTCAGCCTGGGATCTAAAGGTCAGGATGGTTTCTCTTTTGTTAATCATCACTAACAGCAAAGGGTCTGCTGATCAAATTATACTGTGAGACATGCGGAGCCTCACTCTCCTCAGAAGTTTTGGACATGTTAGAAACTGGAACTTGATCAACAACTCCAAGAAAAAAAGAAATAGACTCCAGCTCGCTCTCATTCACCAATGTTGGCTTTGCAGGGCTAACAGTAATCTTAAAAATACCAAACTCCTCATATTCTCACTTTAGTGACTAAAATGATTAAATAGACACAGGGAGGAGATTGTTGAATAAGAAGTTACCAGTTTTATTATGTCCGAGTAGAACCATACCTTAATGTTTGTACATAGGCTGCTGTTCATGTGCACTTCCTAATTAACCTCTCCCTGCCAGTAATTGATTTGTTATGAAAGACTGGGTTAAACACCTGTTAAGATTTGTAGAATCAAAATTCCACTTAGTGGTTAAGTACAGATCACACTGAATGGTATTGGCTCTTTTAGGAATTGTCTAGATGTGCACATCATTTATGTAATATACTTACGTTTTTCAACTTGTAGATTGTTTGCGTTTTATATTATAGGACACTTTGTTTTATGGTTTCGTTAAAGTTTTTTGTTGTTGTTTTTAAGTAAATTTAAATCACAAAAGCCCTATGGTTTGGATAACTGCCAGGCTCTGATGTTTAAGCTGCTCGAAAGCAAGAAAGCCAAAGGAAGATAGGGCAGAAAACTTGCATGTTCGCTTGCCATGTTTATGTCCACATACTGTGTTCAGTTATATCCACATATGCCTCAACATCTAATCCCATCTCTGTTTGTGTCCCTTCCTACCAACGCTCCCAGAAAGAAGCTTGTGTGTCGGGGAATGGAGCAGGAAAGCTCATTTGCAGTGAAAAATAACTGGCTTCTTTACAGTCTGTGGTGTCAAAAAACCAAACAAACCTTGACACAGTTCTGTAACTGATGCAATCTACCCTCATTATCCAGTGTGCCTGTTCTTTGAAGCATCAAGGCAAGATAGCACCAGCTCAGTCAGCTTTCAATTTAGGGAGGAAGGAGGAATGTTTTACTTTTTTTAGAAAGGCAGAGTGTAAACTTACAATTTGTGTACAAATAAGTCAAAAAGGAATAATGATGGATTTAAAAAAATAATTTGGAGTATTTGGAGATTTGCTCACAAAATGATCAGGTTCTTTTAAATGATCACATGTTGAAAATGCCACTTTCTCAAATGTTGCAATTCTAGTACACTCAAACACAAGAGGATTGCATTTGGCACCATGTGTTGTTTCCACTGACCAAGAACTGAGGTAGCCCTCGGGATATAGTGTGATCTGAAATCTTGACAACTGTTTTGCTAACTGCTTTATTTTATTATAGGTGCTTTTGATGGAAGGCCAGCGGATTATATGTTCATGCTTCTGTTTAACTGGATTTGCATCGTTGTATCCTTCTGTTCATCAAGTTCTTGGCACACTTTGCTTCTTGTGTTTATGTCTAATATAAGGCAGTTTCATAAACCAGTTTTTATCAGCTAAAAGCACTTACATGTAATAGTTTTCCATAGACATTAAAAGATGGCTCCTACCCTTCAGGGCAAGCCAATGGGATTATTTTTGAGGGAAAACACTATAATTGTGCTAGTTCAAAGTTCCAGTTTGTCTGACAACTTTGGAGACTATAGTTTTGTTTACACACAAGGACATCAAAGCAGTACAGGCTTTCCACTGATAGTGTGCCTCTCTGCTGACCGATTATGGACCACTACTAGGGTTGGGAGCAAGTTTAGGGCCAATGTCCATCCAATCCTTAGCTGCCAAAAAGCTTGTCAGTTGTGCTGAGCTTTGGGTGAACTCTTGTTCACTGTGAACTGTACAGAGACCACAAAGCTAATGTAATAAAGACCACCACATGGCAACAGCTTTCAGTATCGACCCAGGCCTGAATCAGGTCAGTAATCTTGAGGCGAAAGGCTTAATGTCCTGTTAGCAATTCCATGGGTCATTTACTTCCCTGCCTTTCAGGCCATCCTTTAGAACAGAGGTTCTCAACCCCTCACCCAACATGGTATAAAAACTTCATGGCCCACCTGTGCCACAACAAGTGTTTTCTGCTTATCCAATAGATTAAAAGTCAGTGTCGGCATGAGGGGGTGGCAAGCGGGGCAATTGCCCAGTGCCCCGTGCCCCAGGGGGCCCCGCAAAGTTACGTTGCTTGGGCTTCAGTTTTCTGCCCTGCGCCCCAACGAGTCTAATGCCAGCCCTGCTCTCTGGTTTATTTTGGTGGACGCCCAGAAATGTGCTCATGACTCCCCAGAGAGCCTCAAGAATCCTGGTTGTGAACTGCTGCTTTAGAAGCTGCACTGGTATATTTTAATGGCCTCTCTGGCGCTACTTCTTCACTCTACCCCACATTGTTTTCCTAAAATTGAATGAATCTCCTTTCCTGTTAGTCTCTTCCTGCAATCCTTTATCCCTGTATGGTCACTTGTGACAGCACTGTACCCAGAGATGGAACAGAAGATGTGACTTTATCACAAACTGTGGTTATGGTCAGGAGACTTACTATGTAGAAATGCTACCTTCTTAATCAATGGACGTGCTCTCTGTTTTTTTCATATCTGCTGACTTCAGTGTATAGAGAGAATCTTTACTCCTGTTAGCCCCACAGAGCCAACAGAGCAATTGGAAGATGAGCTGGATTCTTCTACACTACCAACGAAACTGTTAGCTGAATTCTGACTGTAGAATCTTGGATAGATGTGGATGTAAGATTCTGATCACAGCCTGACTTTCAGAGCCCCAGGTAGAGTTTGCAGTTAGAATATTTCTCTTAATTTGCAAATAGAGCAAACTTGAGACAGAAGTCTGTAGTAAAACCCACAGGCCCACAGTGTCCTATTTGTTTCCTTTTCTGACTATAACTGCATTTTGATACTACAAACAATTACTGAAGAATGGCACTATTATCTGTTAAAACAGCAAGAAGGTACTTCAGTTTCCTAGTCATCATAGTAACACTGAAAGACTTCATCCGTAAATTTTGAGCCACTATTTGTTTTCTGTTACTTTCTTATTAGCAATATTAAATTTTCAGGTAATCTGTTTGCTGTTTGTTTCATTTGAGGTAATACATAATACAGCATTTTTTCTTGATGACTTTAAACAAACTGAAGAACAAGTGTATGACAAAGTTCTGGTCCTTTTAAACATGCTTTTTGAAAAGGACGGCCAGCTCCAGCCTGCTTAATCTCGGCACAAAGCAAAGGGTTGAATGGGCATGAAAGGGGAGCGTGGTCTCTCAGGTCTAGGTGGGGTCACTTCATGTCATAACTGAGTCCCATTGGCAGGGCAATGTGGGCAAACTTGGAATGAATCTGTTCGGTGGATGCTTAGAGGAGTTCATTTGCCAGGGCTGTCGATCTGTCACTTTTCAGGAGCGCTAAGTTTACTTTTAAAAGTAAAATTAAAAGCTGAATCCGTTTAAAAATCACCCTGGGTCTATCACTTATTTTTATTGTATTTTCCTTAATCGTCCAATGAAAGATAACTGGCTTGGTGATGGACATGCAGGTAAGCATGATATGATTTTCCAAGGAAGCTTTATTATAATACATTTATTTCTAGGCAGAGTATTTTTTAATATCACTAAATTATCTATCTATTGTTACACATCAGTATTTTGGAAAATCGCTGACTTCTCTTGCTGGGGCGATCTTAGAAGAGCAATAAACGCTGTTAATCTTTTTGCTGTAAACTAGAGATAATTAACTCATTATGGCATAGCCGGCATGGGTGCATTGTGGAACTCAGTCACACAACTAAGGAATGAAGGGGTGAAATCCTGGACCTATTGAAGTCAATGGGAATTTTGCCATTGACCTCAAAAGAGCCAGGATTTCATCCATGGACTTTATTTCCCCTGCTGATGGATTAACATTATGGACATTTACTTTTTTACCCTTTGAGCTAAAAAACAGTTATTGGGTTTGAGTTCGGTAGTGAGACTCCTTGGAAGGAATCCCATTTTAGGTGAATTCACATTAGTTTACATTCTCTGATCATCTAAAAAGCAAAATTTAAGGGTATATGAAGTGGTGCATGTTTCTATGACAAACACCACCCAGGGTTCATGTCAGAAATGTAAAGTGAGAGAATATCACAGGAATGATTAAAATAGATCTGAATAAGAGAGTCTTGGATCAGGTCAGTTGGCTTAAAGTGACTTTTTGGGTGGTGGGGACTTCTTATCTTTTGAGTCACAGATATGTTGTTTCGGAGGTACATTTGTTTTTAGTCTTGTGTGTTTCTGCTGTTCTCTTCCTGTCTTTGACCACTTCTCATGTATATTCTGTACCTCTCTTTCCCCACTTCCTCCCCTGCTATGGCATTTCTAGTGTCTTGCATAAAACCTTGCTGATAATCCCTGAGACAATTCACCATACTATCCTCGGAGATAAATCATGATTGTGCATCTAAAGTCTGAAATGAATCCTGAAACAAATGTACATCAGATTTTTTAAGTCTTCTAAGAAATGGGAAGTCTGTAATATTTTTGGCAGACACATAAGTGGAAGTATATTACCAATGGAGTTATAGCTCAGCAAGCTAGTGAGATGGACCAGTTTCCCACACTGTAAAACAGAATTACTGTTTGTATTCCTCAGAGGTTTTAGGTGGATATAATAATTTTTGCTTTGTTTCTTTGTATTGCAGTTGCTGATGATTCCCCTGATCATGTCAGTGCTTTATGTCTGGGCCCAGTTGAACAGAGACATGATTGTATCATTTTGGTTTGGGACAAGATTTAAGGTACAGCATACAGGTTGTTGGCACACTTCTGGGATTTCCCCCCAAAGTCTAAAAAAGTTTCATGCTACCATTGGCAGGGGCTGGATGAAGTTCCTTCTGGAGTCAGTCACTTCGGGGTCAGCCACAGGCTATCAGTAAATGGTAGATCCTCTCTTCAGAGAGAGGTTTTGCTGCCTTCCTACAGCTCCTGACCCTCTTCTGGTGGGAGAAGATTAGAGTTCAGTCCCCACTGTGTCTCATATGGTGTTAGCTGTTGCAGTATAAAACTGCTATCGGTGCCCCCAAAATAGAAATCAACTTGTCTGAAAAACTGACACCAAAATAAAAAGACTTTCTGGCCAGCATTAACTTGAAGAAAAGCCACCTTTTTGCAATAAACAATTTCCTTCATTCATCAGAGTTTTCACTACTGCTCAGTAAAATGTTAATGTTTTGAATAATTTCCCCTTCTACAACCCAGATTCTTATTGTTTGAGTCTGCAGTGAAGTTCCATCTTAACCATCAGAAAAAAGAAAAAAAGCTATCTGTTACTCTGGGAACGACTGGGATACCACAAGTTTTGTATTATTAGGACTTCCCTTCAGACTTAAACCTGCAGTGGAGGACAGAGTGTGAAGGAGACAGTTGTTTAAACACTGATAGCTTTTATTAGGCCTGTCGATTAATCGCAGTTAACTCACCGGATTAACTCAAAAAAATTAATCACGATTAACTGTAGTTTTAATCGTACTGTTAAACAATAGAATACCAATTGAAATGTATTAAATATTTTGGATGTTTTTCTATATTTTCAAATAAATTGATTTCTATTACAACACAGAATACAAAGTGTACAGTGCTCACTTTATATTATTTTTTATTACAAATATTTGCACTGTAAAAATGATAAAAGAAACAGTATTTTTCAATTCACCTCATATATGTACCGTAGTGCAATCTCTTTATCGTGAAAGTGCAACTTACAAATGTAGATTGTTGCTGCTGCTGCTGTTACATAACTGCACTCAAAAACAAAACAATGCAAAACTTTAGAGCCTACAAGTCCACTTAGTCCTACTTCTCGTTTAGCCAATTGCTAAGACAAACAGGGTTGTTTACATTTACAAGAGAGAATGCTGCCCTTTTCTTATCTACAAGGTCACTAGAAAATTCACGTGGGACTTTTGTAGCCGGCATTGCAAGGTATCTATGTGCCAGATATGCTAAACATTCGTACGCCCCTTCATGCTTCAGCCCCTTCATTCCCGAGGACATGCTTCCATGCTGATGATGCTCATTAAAAAAATAATGCGTTAATTAAATTTGTGATACAATTCTCCCCACAAGGAGTTCAATGTCCCCTGTTCTGTTTTACCCGCAGTCTGCCATATATTTCATGTTCTAGCAGTCTCAGATGATGACTCAGCACATGTTCATTTTAAGAACATTTTCGCTACAGATTTGACAAAACGCAAAGAAGGTACCAATGTGAGATTTCTAAAGATAGCTACAGCACTCGACCCAAGATTTAAGAATCTGAAGTGCCTTCCAAAATCTGACAGGGACGAGGTGTGGAGCATGCTTACAGAAGTCTTAAAAGAGCAGCACTCCAATGCGGAAACTACAGAACCCAAACCACCAAAAAAGAAAATCAACCTTCTGCTCGTGGCATCTGATTCAGATGATGAAAATGAACATGCGTCGATCCGCACTGCTTTGGATAGCTATTGAGCAGAACCCGTCATCAGTATAGACATGTCCTCTGGAATGGTGGTTGAAGCATGAAGGGACATATGAATCTTTAGTGCATCTGGCATGTAAATATCTTGCGACGCCAGCTACAACAGTGCCATGTGAACAACTGTTCTCACTTTCCGGTGACATTGTGAACAAGAAGCAGGCAGCATTATCTCCTGCAAATGTAAACAAACTTGTTTGACTGAGCGATTTGCTGAACAAGAAATAGGCCTCAGCGGACTTGTAGGCTCTAAAGTTTTACATTTTGTTTTTGTATGCAGTTATTTTTTCAAGTTCAACTTTCGTAATAGAGATTGCACTACAGTACTTGTATTAGGTGAATTGAAAAATACTATTTCTTTTGTTTTTTACAGTGCAAATATTTGTAATAAAGTTAGCACTGTACACTTTGTATTCTGTGATATAATTGAAATCAATATCTGAACATGTGGAAAACATCTGAAATATTTAAATAAATGGTATTCTATTATTGTTTAACAGTACGATTAATTGCGCAATTAACTTTTAATCACTTGACAGCCCTAGGTTTTATATAAATGTAAAACATTATAAAATGCTTAGACTTAATTTAAAATGTGTTGGTTGTTAACTTACCAGAATTTGTCTAGTAACTATGTTTAAAAGATGCAGTGATCACACTGATGAAGATGCAAAGGAATTTGTGCAGCCTTGTACTCTCCTTCAGTGTTCATGACTTCTCTGTTTTGTTTGTTTTTTGCTAGGCTTGTTATCTACCGTGGGTTATTCTGGGATTCAACTACATCATTGGAGGATCGTAAGTATTCACTGTCTTGTTTACATGAGCTATAAATGTTTTCTTTGATCATGTAGAGTTGTATATCTTGCCCATTAAGAGGATGTTTGGAAGCAAAATAACATCAAAATAAGGGGGCTTCAAGCCAACTGATAGACTAGCGATATGATTATTGTATTTTTGTAATATGAGGACTCTAAACTAAACCGGAAAATAAATGTGACACTGCAATCTTGTCGAAAACATGGGAAAATAGGAATGGGGTCTCTTGTTAACCTAATCCTTCAATGTACAGATATTCTTGAAAAGGAAATTTTCAACCATCAGGATTTGTAGCTATTGCTCTTCCTAAAAGCCCAGGCTTAAATAATGCCTTTGATGGACTAGTTAAGTCCTACTCCCTTCTTCCTGTTAACTCTTCTCCTGCTGCCTTTTCCCCTAAGCCTGCCCCCCCCCCCCGTCCCCCCGCCCCCAAGTGCATTTAATGATGAGGGGGGAAAAAAGAGAAACAGCAACAACCCTTCTCTCCCACCACCCCTCCTCCCCCGAACTAACATGACATTTCCCTACCATCCCTTTGAGCACTCTGCAGTTTGCTTCTATTTTGTTGTTGTTTTGTCTGTTTAGACCAGTGTTTCTCAAACTTTTGTACTGGTAACCTCTTTCACATAGCAAGCCTCTGAGTGCAACCCCCCGCCCCCTTATAAATTAAAAAACACTTTAAAAAAAAATATATTTAACACCACTATAAATGCTGGAGAAAAGCAGGGTTTGAAGTGAAGGCTGACAACTCACGACCTCCCATGTAATAACCTCGCAATCTCCTGAGGGGTCCCAAACCCCAGTTTGAGAATCCCTGGTTTAGACTGTAAATTCTTTGGGATAGGGATTATCTATGTTCTTGCTGTGTCTTGTACAATGGTGCCCTAATGTTTTGGTGGCCCTGTAATACAAATAATAATGTTATGTGGTCTACTAATTAGAGAAGTGGGTAGGGAGTCAGGATTTTCTGTGTTAAGATTCTGGTTCTACCTCATGTTTGACTCATCCGTCACTTCAGGAAACTGCTGCTTGCTAGATACTTGCGGTTTCTACACATGGAAGAAAATACTCCAAGGCCAGCTGCTGAATCGGGGCCTAAGAAAAATGTCATACAGCAGTGGGCAGGCTGTGCAGTGGAAATAGAAATAATTTTTCGGGAGGTGTGGACCACTGTTATAGCCACTGATAGCTATAAAGTCTGTTTCCCAGTGTGAGTGTTAATGGGATTGTATCGTTCACGACTGACTGGAGAACGCCTGGAAGGAGGGTGTTGGAATCGCTTGCTGAAGTGTTGATGCTGATATTGCAGTTGACCAAAGAGGTAGCCCGCAATAAGCTGGAAAATGTGTTAGTGGGGGTAAGGGGAAGATGAAGCTTAAATGCCTGAGACACCTTTAGTGAGTACACAAAAAGTAGCTGAAAGGTTTCATGAAATCAACAAGTTCTGAAATTGAAATCTTTCTTCTTGCCTTGCAGCATCATCAATGAGCTGATAGGAAATCTGGTTGGACACGTATACTTCTTCTTAATGTTTAAATATCCAATGGACTTGGGAGGAAGGAATTTCCTAACCACCCCCCAGTTTCTGTAAGTTTTTTGTTTTTTAAACAAGTCATTTCTTTGGCATAATCTTCTAGGGATACTGCAATTAATGAACTAAAAGGACTCGCGTATCACCTTTTAAATATGTTTGCTGGGATTGGGGGCATAAGATTGCTTCCCTAGGCTGATCAGCCAATGACTGGGACAACTGCCATACCTTCTCACATAGATCAGTCTGATCTGATATATTAATTTCTATCTCTGATCGTGGACAGCATCAGATGCATCAGAGGAAGGTGCAAGAAACCTGGTAGTACGTAATTGTGGAATAAAAAGCCCATACGGGAAATGTCTTCCCAGCACTGTCAGTAAGTGATTGGCTTATGTTCTTTTCTAGGCCAAGGAAATGTGGTGAGTGTAGTGATGGCAATAAAGAGACATCCCTGGAAGTAGTACAAAGGCAATATCTATCTATCTTGATTATAGAATTGTCTTTATTTTACTTTCTAATTGGGTTTTTCTCTCCTGTTAATTATGTTTTACCCATTTTCCTGCACCATTCCTCTAGCTAAAAGGCAAGTAAACCTACAGTAGCTACATTACAGAGACCAGTTCTAGATCACATTTGGTACCGTTGGGTATAAACTGCAAATTGGTATTACTAATCTGCGTACTGTATGTCCGGCATATGAGTAAAATAACTGCACTTCTGGAATTCAACGATCTGTTAATCATTTTAACTTTGAAAACACTAGGCAGTGTTTCATCTTAGGCAGATAAAAGTCTAGGATCACTGCTCCAGATCTGATCCCTTGTCTTAATGCCTCAGGCTCTGGGCGATGCATGATTTTCTCCTGCCAGGCTCTTACTGATGACTTTAAGTTGACCCCTCTTTAAAACCTGAGTTGTCAATTCTAAAATGAGGTACAGGGTTGAATTACATTCACATAACACTACAACTTTCAACAGCGTGGTGGGGGGCTCAGCCTTAAACTTCAACTGTCTTTGCTGTTTCAGGCCTTCCTGGTAAGCCTAATTTTTCCATAAAGATTAGAAGACAAAATGTTGCTTAAAATGTCTTTCCAAGTAATAACTGTCCTGAAACTACCATCAGTGTTGTTGATTTTATATGTAATTCTGTCTTTTGGTTCCAGTTATATACATTTAATTTCTCTCAATATATTAAGAACCATAAGAACAGCCATACTGGGTCAGACCAGTAGGAACCGTACAGTATTCTGACATGAACCAAAGCACTACAAACTACTTCTAAAGAGGCACCAATTCTGTTTTTGTATCATGTACACTGTAGGAACATTCTGCAGATAGAACATGGTGATAATAAGAGACTTCTGGCGTCAAAGTTCTTTAACTTCATGATGTTCTGTTTGCAAAAATAGTATTGTAGAATTGGGACTTGCCAGTTTTCTGTGCCTTAGATTTCAATGGCCAGATTCAGCCATTTACTCCAGAGCTGAATTTGACTCTAGATCTGTAGGACATTTGAATTCATTCAAGAGTTGCTATGCCAGAGAGGAAGAATGGTCCAGTGGTTAGAGAGCCAGCCTGAGATTTTGGGAGAAAATAGGAATCCCTACCTCACAAGGATGTTGAGGAAAAATCCACTGAAAGATTGGAAGGTGCTCAGATACTGTGGTAAAGGGGGCCATATAGGTATCTAAGAGAATTTTCTCTACACCTCTTGTCTCTCAGTCACGCTTTAAGGCCATGTAAGCTTGTGAGGTTTTCTAGGTGGACTATAAATACCTATTTCATAGGGTGTTGAGACTTAATATTTGTAAAGCAAATTATGTGATGGTTCCCTGTATAAATATAAAGTCATATTTTTAAGCAACTAAAATGAGCTTTGACTCAAGCCCGTGATGCTTAAAGAACAACTGTGCTATATTCAGCTCTTGGTCTCTTTCTCCCTTCTTCTGCTTCTCCCCCCCCCCGTGTGTTCCAGATACCGCTGGCTGCCAAACAGGAGAGGAGGGGTATCCGGATTTGGTGTTCCACCCGCTAGTGTGCGAAGAGCTGCAGAAGATCAACAGGGTGGTGGAAGACACAACTGGGGCCAAGGTTTTCGGTTAGGTGACCAGTGAAAAACTGCTGCTTTTGGCAAACAGTTGCTGCACGTCGGAATAATCCTTCCTGGTGCAGAGTGTGCTTAAGAACTGAGTTCTCTCTAGTGCTTTTGGAGTTGACCCATAAATAATTTTTCTGGCACAAGATAAAATTAAGAACTCTTGAAGAAAAATGTAGATTTTATCCCAGGTTAGAAAGTAGCGCTCAGTTCAATACTGCCATTAAAAAAGCCACCTTAGTATTGTCCGTCTGTCACAGTGTATCCATTCCACCTCTCTCCTCTCTGATGGAAGATGCTGATAGGTTTTGTCTGTTTCTATTCCTCTGATACGTGAAGAGTTAAGAATCCCGTTCTTGGCCAAAGGATGGCTCAAAGTAATGTTTCCATCTGTACATCTAAAAGATTGATTTGTCAATATTTATGCTTGGATTCTAGTCTTCAAATAACTTTACTTCTTAGGTGGCAGTAACTGCTCTGGATTCATAAAGCAAGACTAAAAGTTTTAGAAGCTTCCTTTCAGTTATCAAACTGTATTTCAGGAAAGCAGTTTTATTTTCTGTTGCCATGCAACACTGACGAAGAGATGCTCCCCTAGGCACTGCAGCAAGAGAGGGGAAAGGATAAGGACAACAGATTGCTTTCTTTTCAATTTCTTATGGCTACTGCCAATATTCATGGATTTCTAAATCTCTCCGAACCCTCAGTGTAATGTACACGGTTTGGTGTATTTAAACCAAGGTTATGGCTGTCACTTACTATCCTGAAATCTGAAAAAGGTTGGCTTCCGGGTTCATAGTTTAGTTGCAAAATTAAATAGAACAAATCTTACTTTACAAGTAGAAAATGTCACACATTTTGGGTGTTCATGTGAAGGGTACTGACTGCAGAGTTATGTTTGTATTAATAAAATGGGACTACTGCATTCTCTTTAAAAGCTTTAAGAAATTAAATAATCAGAACTGGAAATAAACTTGGTCCACGTTACAAGATACAATAGAATTGATTGCTTTTCTAAGGCCACTCTCATTCTCTAACAAGAAACTATATAAAGCTTTTAATCCGTTCCTCTTTTTGCAATTAATCAATTTTTCTCTTAATGGGGAAGGGTGGAGGGGAATGATTGAGAGACATCTACAGTCTTCTCCTAATATAATCATGAGGCAGTGGGTTCTAGTGAGCTGAGTACACGGCTAAGAGCCAGGAAGTTAATCCTTGCTCTTCCCACTGATTCACCATGTGGCCTTGAGCAAATTACTTCGCCTCCACATCTCCATTTTCCCATCTGTAAATTGGGACTGGTACTTACCACTCAGGCTCAGTTAGTTTTATATAGTGCTGTGAAAATGGGAAGTGCCCTGAAAGTGCTAAATATTATTATTGTTATTACTGCTGTTTTTCTTCTGGTGGTAAACTTGTAGGCTTCTAAATACTGCCACTCACCCTGAATCTGGGAGAAAATAAGCAAATTGGATTTGATCCTTTTATCTGTGACTGGCTTCAGAAGGATGCATTTTCTTTTAACACACCATAGTTGTGGTGGTCTTCTGGCTCATGGATGAATGCAGGGAACTGGTGATCATGTAACGTGTTCATGGCTGTGCAGGTTTATAGAGGTTCGGAACTCAGCCCTTCTAGTTTCAGTAATCAAGTTTTAAAGATGCTTTTGCCTTGCCTTATTTATATTTTAATAATGGTAAGTGGAAAGACTCCACTGGGGTAAATGCTACTGCACCTATTACCATTAGTAATGCTGACTTGTGACAGTCCGGGAGCCATCACGTGTACAGTAGTCTTGTTGCAGCTGGTCTCCAATTAGTCATGTGTATGTCACTGTCTTCAAAGCCGTTGTCTTCATTTTAGAAGCAGGATCTAACTGTTAAGCAAAGTGACCGTTTAAGTGCTTGTCACATAAGTTATGATTTACATGTATTCTGGTTGAAATTCTTCTCTGTGCTAAGGGATAGCACAAGGGCTTAAGTGTTGGGGTTGTCCCTCTGCACAGAGGTGAATGCCACTTTCGAGTGCACACTGCATGAGCCAATACCTTCTATGACTCTACAAGTCAAATGTGTTTGCAAGGAAAAGATAAGCTTTTGACATGAGATTCTGGATTTAAACCCTTTTCAAAGACCAAGCTGACTAGTCTTGCAAATTTGGAACCCTGAACTAACCTTAAATTCACTTTGAATACTCTGCATTTCCTATTTGATGACCTACAGCTGTATCTGTGTGTACTCGAATCTACACTGACAATGGCAGATTCTCTTGTTATAAGGAGGCACTCATTCTTTTGTACAGAGAATTTCCCTTTTTGTAACTAATTTTTTTGTTGGCAAAGTTTAAATTAAAATTTTAATCTCTGAAGTTGTCTGTTTTTGCTAAATCACACTTAGTTTCCACAAGCTTTTGATTGCTCTCTCTAGAGCCTCTAACAACCACCCTGTTTCATGCTCTCTCTCCTCCTTAACCAAAATCCTCATGAGAATGATGCACTTTCTGGATCTCATCCTCTTCACTGAAACTACTCTTACCAAAGTCACCAGCTGCCTAATGTCCTCTTCTTTGTCTTCATTCTGCCTATCTGTTATAGTTTTCTATCGTGCCTGTCCCCCACTGCTGCATCCCTCTCTCCTCCTTGTGCTTGTCATTTTATGGTTCTCTTTTTACCCTTGTCCTTCTTCCTCCTGGAATTTCCTAAGAGCATACCCTGGAAGCCCCTCTGATCACTCAAGCCTTCTCTTTGGGTGACTTTAGTGAAGCCTGTAGATTTAGCTCTGACCCTTATATTGAGAACTCCCAAGCCTACTTCATGACCTTGCATCATCTCTCCAGGTAAGTGTCTGTCTCTTCTATATCCTCTTATGGGTGTCAAAATTCAGTGTCTAAAACTCTGCCCCAACTGCTACCCTCTCGCCGATGAGTGACTAGTCTGTCAGCCACATTCATAACCTCATTGTCCATCTGACTCCTCTTGTGCCTTATTTATTGAGTTAGCACCAAGGCCTCGGGTGAGATCACAGCCATGTTGTGCAAGTTGCTGTGCAAACCCATTGTACGCTTGTTGGGCCAGAGACGTCTCCTACTATAAGAGGGACAAGCGGGGAAACAGAAGCACAGGTCAGGGGAAGAGCCATTCTTGTGCCCTATTTGGTGGGCCACTCTGCCTTTTCCCCCTCAACATCCAAGCTGTTGTTTATTCCAGATTTATTTTGCTCTATATCTTTTTTTACTACCTGTCCTTTGCCCTCATTTCCTATTGCTAAATAAGCTGGTTCCTGATCTATTAGAGACGAATGGGAAAACCTTGACAAACAGGAGGGAAGTTTTGAGAAAAACTTATTCCCATTTTTTGAGCAGATCCACTGACACCCTTCTCTGTGGCCCTCATGTTCTTTCTCCTCCCACCCATCTGTTCATAATGCTGCTAGTTAGACAATATTCATCTTCAACTACTCTGTCACTTCTTTTGAGTCAAGCTCCTCATCCACCAGGGCTCTTCAGTAATGATCCTTGCCTATGTCTCTGCTCGCAGTATAATCTATAAGTGGTATTCTCATTGTGAATGATCTACTGAGAAAGTGGACTGGTCATGCTTCATATTGCTACTTACCTAATCATTATAGTAATGCAAATTTGTAGCTCTCATGGGTGATATTTTTACTTTCCAGATGAGCTCTTCCTCTGATTGCAGGCTGACAGGAAGCTTGCTACATGGTGATACCATTGAGAATTTACTTCATTTTGTTATGGGATGAGGGGAGAAGAAAAAGGAGATTGGCCTAAGGGGTCTCCAGAGATCTGTATTAATTTCCAGCTTCTACAACAGACTTCCTGTGTGACCTTCAGCGAATAACTTAATCCCACTGTACCTCCATGCCCCATCTATAAAATGGCGATAATACAGTTTGTCTCCAATGCTTAGTCTTGTGTAATCATAGTGTGGGGCAGGGACTGTCCCTTACTAAGTGTTTAAACAGTGCACAATATATTAGAGCCCTAATCTCAATTGAGGCCCTTTATGCACTACTGTCATAACGGAATAAATAGCTCTTTGTTTATTTGATATTATGTATGATCAACCTTTTCTCGTCCTAGATGTAAGTAGGCTTGGGAGGATTAGGTAAATGTCAATTTAACCTTCACCATGCCCACTGCCCCCAGGAAAAATTATTTCCATAGATAATTGAAATTTACAGGGACAAAGAAAGAAAAATGCTGCTTGAGAACCTTTTTGTTTCATTTAAGGATGCAGATGTATATTTTGACCTATGATATTGCCAATTTGTGTTTAACAGTTATAAAGCTTTAACTTTTTGAAACTGAACGTTACTGTCATGAAATAGTCTGACTTCCCCCCTCATGAATTCCCACAGCTATGAAAGTAATGCTTAAAACCCATAACTTTGCAACTGTAGAAACTTAAATTAATCATTTCCCCCCATTTTTATTTATTTAACATCTATTATCCAATGAAATTATTTAAAAAAAATTGAATTCTGCCAAGTCTAGATGTAGATATTATAATTCAAAACTACAGCGTTTTTTAAAATTAAGCTGTGTACATATGAAGCAGAAGTACTAATATGTCTAAAAGATGAAAATGTGTTGCTTTTACTGTGTTGAAAAACAGATAAACTCATGTTGGCAGCTGTAACTATAGACTCATTAAGAGGATTTTTTTCAATAGTTCGGGAAGTTTTACTAAACATACAATAGTGGCTGATCCCTATATTTTTTGCAGAATGAACACCTCTAAACAGGGTTAGAAGAAAAAAATTGCACAATTGTAAAGTCAAAGTCCTGTAGAGAGAGCCACAATGGGCAGGATACTCACAGTAGTTTGATTATTCAACATCTCTTCATTAATAAGATTTTTTGCATGGTTTGCCAAAGTGGTAACAAGGGAACCCGACTGCAAGGCACTAATTTTGGACAACTAGCTTCTGGACACTTAGGGCCTGATTTTTCAGAGATGCAGAGAACCCACAGTTTCAATTGACTAAAGCTGTGGGTGATTTGCTCTTGTGTTAGAGCAATATTATTTCCCTTACCATTAAGTTACTTGAAATTGATGAAGTTAAAAACCATTTAAAAATTAGCTTAAAAAATAACTTTTTTAAAAAAGTTCCCTTTTCAAAATATAAAAGCCCATCAGTTTCAAACTAGAAAGGTTTACAGTGATAGGATAGCTGTCTTTTTAACTGAAATCATATCCATTGTCACTAGTGTGTCTATCACAGGTTGCTACTCACCTTCTGCTGGTAGTCTGGGAATTAGCTCTTTTCCAGCCTCGGAGCACCCTCTGCTGGCTGGTGTCTCACCTGCCTCAGGCCCCCCCCCGTGTCCCTCCCAGAACCCAGTGCCCTTCACCTCTGCTCCCAGCAATCCCCCCACACTCTGGGTCTCCCCTCCCAGGGGAACCCTCTATCCCTACCTTGCCCCAGTGGCTATTGCCAGTCATCATCTAGCCCCCTTTCTCTGGGGCAGACTGCAGTCTGTAATGGCCACTCATCACTGGCAAAGGGGTTGGACCAGCTGCCTTTATCTATCCCTGGGCTGCACCTCTGCAGCCCCAGTACTTCCTTAGGCCTTAACCAGGCTGGAGCTCCCCAGCTCCTCTTGCCTTTGCCTTGCCCTGCCCTGCTCCCATTACCCTGAGCTCCCAGGCAGCCAGGTCTTTCTCTCTCCACAGTTAGAGAGGCCTTCAGCTCCTGACCCCTAGCCCTCTTATCAGGGCCAGCTGGGCCCTGATTGAGCTGACCATACCTGTGATCCCAGCCCTCTCCAGGGCTGCTTTTAACCCCTGTTCTGCGGGAGTGTGGCAGCCGCCCCACTATAGGCCTGAAGTTGGTAACTATCATTTTATTCTCTGCTTTTCAAAACTGATTTTGTTCACTCTATCTGCAGTGTCTGCACTTATTGCTGTTATTGACTTCAGCAGTTGTGAAAAGAAAATGGAATCAGCATTGTTTCTGGGTTGGTCTCCTCATTCATTTCAGACCATGACCTAGGTTTGAATTAGCTAACAAACAAATGACATGTTTCATCCTTTTCTTTCTTCTCAGAAGCTTGTATGCCCGTTAACCTTTCTTAAATGTTTACTTCTAGTCCCAACTTCCCCATTCTTCAAAATGTAGTTAGATACAATTAGAATTTTCTATCTGATGGGAATGAAGTGTATAGAGCAAAGAGAGTGCGTGGTATTAAGGAACCTGAACCTTCCCACATCCTCTAGCAGCTGTTAGCATAACAGCTCCTTCAGCCCTGGCTGTGCTAACATGAAAAACCATGGTTTAAGTGGGGGGTGAAATCTTGCAGGAGCAGCCATTCTCATGAGAGCCTGGAGACCCACCTGCAAGATGGCAGGAATTGTGCACGAGCAGCTGACACTGTGTGGTGTCCAATAGTTTGCTGAAATCAGGTAAAAAGAGCTATTGACCTTACAGCACAGACAAAGCTGAACCTCAGATCTAATCCTAGTTTACTTTGAAGCTCAGTCCTAGCTAAAATCAAATCTAAACACCGCTGCTGCTCCCCATGTCCGTTTCTAGGGACAGATTTGCACCCTAGGTTGTGCTGGCTTCGGTTTCTGCTAGAGTATCCCATGTTGTGTTTCCCAGAAGGTAGCAACTCCCCCTGGAGCTGGGTCACAGGCCACCTGCAAACCTTGTTCTGCCAGAGCTTGGCTCAGCCTCAGTGTGGGTGTGGCTGGCCCAACAGTGATGCACTGCTTCAGCACCTCTGCCAGGCAACCTTTCCTAGTTGGGTTCTGTCTGTGAAGCCCTGACCAGATTTTAAAGCTGCCCTTCTCTGGCTTAGGACACCTTTTCCAGTACAGCTATCCCTGTAGTACGTTGCATCCCCTTGTGCCTGTGGAGATAAAGTTGACTCATGATATAAAAGGAATAGGAAGGGACAAAAATTGTTCCCAGTTGGGGGTATGGGGGCAAATAGAAAGATCACTCAAGCAGCAAGACTCAGCAATGCAAGCGATCGCTGTCCAAGTGAGAGGTTCCCAATGTGATCTGGTGCAGTCTATTGTGACACCAAAACTGAGTTTGTATGTAGCAGTAAGGAGTGTGTCACCACTGGTCTGTAGACAATGGATTCAAGAGATGTTGGCCATGTCTGTGAGGAAGGGATGTAGCTGTTTTGCAGCTGGTCCTCCAGTCTCATGGCTGCACCTCCTTCAGATGGGGCCCACATTCCACTGAAATCCCAATGACACCATGATGTAACTGGCCCAGGGGGCAGCACCGGAGCTGCAGTTTGCTCCATGTACCAAGCATATTAGATAGCAATTAACACACAATCTTGTAAGCAAGGCTGTTCCTCTGCACCAATCTCAGACATACGATGAATTCACATCTCTTTTTTTAAGACTGAGAACAGTGAGACTGCATGGCTTTCTCTGCACCTCCTCAGCCTTCCTCTCTGTACCCCAAAAGTGTTCGAATTCCCTCCCAATTCCTGAGCATTATTTGTATTAGAATAGTGCCTAGAGCCCCAGCATGGAAGAGCCGAGCCCTGTCTGAAGAGCTCCTCACCCATTCCATGCACGAATGCATCTCCTTGGACTACAGAGCACAAGGTGACAGCCTCCAGAACCAACGAGTCAACCCACTTTGAGCCCTGGCTACACTGCAAAAGTAGGCCGTTCCTAGGCTTTGAGGGTGTGTAAGAAAACAGAACTGAATTGAAACTGCCTAACTTAGAGGGTGGTTAGAGCTATAGCTCCACCAAGGTGGATATAGAGGTGCAATGTGTGAGTGCAATGGCTGGATGTATTATGCCTGTATAGGGCAGGACCTGGTATAATACCTCCACAGCCCCAGCAGAAGCATATTTGCTGGCAGCCCCTGACATAGCTGTGGAAAAGGTGCAATTTGTGCTCCTCTAGTGCATCATCCTTCCAACGAAAGCTTGGAGATGGGGGTTTCAGGATGATGGCCATGCCCCGCTCAGCTGAGGCACACCCCCTTCTGACATGTTGAGCAGAGTTAGAGGAATGTGATGGAAGTTTTCCGTTGGAGACGGCACTTCTGTCAAAATCAAAACGCTCTGTGGAATGGTGTCAGTTTCGCCAAAGTCTCCTCTTGGCGATAAAAAAGCCAAAAGGGAAAGAAATTCTGACAATGTTGAAATGTCCCATTTGGACAGTTTAGGAATAAAATATGTTTATTTTTCCTTTCACTGTCTCATTTTTGAGCTTTTTGGTGTGGTATTACATCTGATGATATAAAATAAAAAAGTTTAAAGTCGTAACAAAACATTTTTGCAACTGAAATATTTTGATTTTGTCAACACTGTGTTCTGATTGATCCCAAACAATCCTCCCCCCTCCCCCGCACCCCTTCTTCCAAATTCTCCTTTATGGGGGATTTAGAAATGTTTGGGGGTTTTTCCTAACGGGAAAGAAAACAAATTTTGAAATCTCAAAATCCTTCACAATACGGAATATCAGTTCTCCACAAGCTCTGATGTTAAGCGCTGTTGGCAGGTTTAAATCTTCTACCCTCCCTTTGTGCTCAGGGAGTTGGGAAGATGTAGGAGCATGGTCTCCAGTGAGCAGAAGGTGTTGTCTATTGGGGAAAGAGTTCCTCACAGCCTCTCCCGCTCACCTGGGGGCAGTGGCAACCTGGCCTTTAGTTTTCTGAAATAAGCTAATTATAATGAAGTGATTTTGCTCAAACTCTTCCCCAAAAAACTGCCTCTCTGGGCTGAGACCTAGCCTGGATCAGTTCAGCCCAAATGGAATTTGTTTCGGCCAGTTAGGAATAGCTGATGTGAAATGGAAATTGCTACATTGTCCACTGCCTAGGCCCTGTTCTGTATGGCTGTTACTGGGGCTTGTGGGCTTTGGAAAGAAACAAAGGCGATGGCAATGACTGCGGTCCACCAATGCTTCCCCTACAAAACCAAGACATTGATCATGGGGTCATGCACAGCTGATGCTAATATATAGAATTCAAAATCCTACTTCTATTCTACAAGGCCTGAATTGGCTATATCAGAGATGCCTTATTCGTTACCCACCAAGACAGCTGCATTCCACAGGCTTCCACTAGGCAGACTCAAACTAAGACTCCCACATGTAGGGAGTAGACCATTCTCAGGACTGGGAATCCCAGCTGTGGAGTCCTTTACCAGAGTAGTAGTAGTAGTTGTCTGGCAGCCAATGGCTGGAATTGGGACAAATCCCCAGTGTAGACAAGATCATCAACTGAGGCACAAACTCCCTCCTGCCTCTCCCCCAAAAAGTCCCCCAGTTTTCGTGTGTAATTTCGCATCCACAAATACAAGATGGAAAGTCAATAGAAATCTGAAAAGTTAGCTTTAAAATCGTAACCTTAAAAATGATGCTATTCAACCTTGCTCGGCAAGGTGATAATAGCATGGAGGGGGAAAATCCTATATATGTGGCATGGTGAAATAGCATTTGAAGGTCTAATAAATCTCTATGTATCACAGTCTAATCTTCTAAAATCAGGCAGATAACAATAGACACTACAGTTTTATTTTTCGGTCGAGTAACTAAATGGATAGGGAGCGTTCCAGCTGGATGAAAACCCTGTAATGCAATGTCTGAAAGACAGCTCTATATCTGCCATTAGATCACAGCTCACTGGCACCGAATAATTACTGTATAATTTAATGCCAATGCAAACAAAACAAGCTAACGCATTTGTTCCCCTATAGATAATTTTGTCCTTTAAGTGTAACCCTACTAGTTATTCAACATCATCATGTAGCTCCTTGTGTCCTCTTGCAACGTTTAAATTGTATCCAAAAGAAGATGGTGGAAAAATTCAAAAATTGTCAAAAACTGTCTCAGATTATACAATGAGTAAAGGTATAGTGTTAAAACTACTGGCCAGGTTCCACTTTCAGTTATGGTCCGCAGGTCAAGATTATACATTCAGGACTCTGCATCCCCCTCTGGCCACAAAAGGACGTCCCTTATGTCAGTGGAAGGATTGTACACAGGCCGAGGATAGAACCTGACCTTTACATAGTAATGAAATATTTAGCTGCTATTATTTATGAAGCACTTTAGTATCAACTTCAGGATCATTCATTGGGAAAATATGCCCCTCCATCTTGGGCCACTGCTATTTTTGACCTTTGTTGCTCTTCCTTCCCCACCCTTCTTTTTCTGTTTCCAACACCTGTTTTTTGCATGTCGCTTCTGTGTTCTAGGCTCAACAAAACAGTTCAACAATTTAAACACCAAACACACCATCAATAAACTGATTTTAGAGTGTGATCATGTTTCAATTCTTGAGAACTGTGCAGTAAAGCAAGATAGCCTCCTAAATCTCCTTAACAACGTGCTCAGTGCTCAGTGAGAGTTTAGATGCTTAAATGCCCTTGAAAGCAAATTCCACCTAGAGGTGGTAGTTTGGAGCTAAAGCTGTACAGTGTGTTGTCATAAAAGGTTCTGTGATGAGGTGCTCTAATCTGCCAGTGTGACAGCAGAAATGACTCTGCGCAACTACTTAATACGATTACATAGCAGAGCTTCATGAAGATGCTAGTGATGCAGCAAATTCTTTTCCCTGCACACTGTAAAATTCATGCTTTTGAGATTTGAAAGGGATGAAGTTCTGCCCAGGTTCTCATTTAAGATAAGAATGGCCATACTGGGTCAGACCAATGGTACATCTAGTCCAGTATCCTGACTTCTGACAGTGGCCAAAGCCAGGTGCTTTGGAGGGAATGAACAGAACAGGTAATCGTCAAGTGATCCATTCCCTTTCATTCACTCCAAGCTTCTGGCAACTCAGAGACACCCAGAGAACTTAGATCAAGTACCAAAGGCCAAAAAAAAAAAAAAAAAAAGTTAGCTTATTTTGGATTTACACAGGCAAAACTCCCATGTGAGAGAAAAGCCTATGACTGTGTATACGATTTTACTAAAAGTTGCCATAGCAGAGTGGAATGGTAGCCAGTATACCTGTGTCTTGTCTCAAACACAGGCCAGTAACAGCTGTTTCAAAGGAAGATGTCAACGGCTTTTCACCACGTCTAAATTCAGCAGCTACCTCTGTTCAATACTAAACCATGGGTGCTTATGGAGTGATTTCTTCTTGATCAAAGTAGGTGTTTAGTTTATGCCCTGAAACATCAGGATTGGTATCCCTTGTGATTTTATTGAAGTCAATGGGTGCTTTCCCTAAGTAAGGACTTAAAACTTTAGGGTCAAGTCAAATCTCCCTTCCCATTCCCCCATCCCTCAAAAACAGGTTAAAGTTCCTTTTGGTGTTTAAAGCTCTGATCAAATGAATTTTAAAACAAGGAAAGATAATGAGGTTACTTATCTGTAACTGGAGATTCTTCGAGATGCGTGGGCCCTGTCTGTATTCCACTGAAGATTATACACATGTGCCATGCATCTGGAGTCAGAGGATTTGAAAGTAGTAGTATCCGATGGTCAGCGTATATGCCCTTGCTCTGCCTCACAGTTTTGTCTGAGGTAAGGAAGGGCAGGGTGGACTGACTGTGCCCTCAATTCCTTCTCCACTGCAAATCAAACAGATCCACAGCAGAGGGGAAGATGGGTGGGACTGGAATATGGATAGGGACCACACATCTCGACGAACCTCCGGTTACAGGCAAGTAACCTCCTCTTCTTCTTCGAGTGATGGTCCTTAATGTATTCCACTGAGGGTGATTATCAAGCAGTACTGAAGTAGGTGGAGGGTGCGAGGAAGAGGACGGAACGGTTGAATGGAGGACAGCTGTGTGAAATGAGGCATCCGTTGCAGAATCTTGAATGTGAAGCGAAGGTATGTACCGAACTCCACATGGCTGCCCTAATATGTCTGGAAGCAGTACACCATGCAAGGTGGCTGTACTTGATGTGTGCACCCTCGTGGAATGGGCTCTCTCTCTCTAAGGCATGGGGACAATCCCAATAACCGATAGCAGAGCATAATGCACCTGAAACCCACTTGGAGATTCTCTGTGTGGAGACAGCCTGCCCTTTAATTCATTCAGCTATAGTGATAAACTGTCTAGATGACTTCCTGAATGGTCTTGTCCTCTGTAGGTAGAAGGCCAAGGCCCTGCAGACATTGAGGGAGTAAATGTGCCGCTCCTCCGCTGAGACATGAGGTTTCAGAAAGAAAGCAGGTGTGTAGGTTGGTTGACATGAAAGTGTGATAGCACCTTCAGTAGAAACTTGGGGTGCAGATGCTTTGTCCCTATGGAATGTGGTAAAATGGGGAGTCCACCATCATGGCCTCCAATTCTCCTACCCTTCTCACAGAAGTAATAGGTACCAGGAAGGCGATCTTCATAGAAAGGAGAGACAGGAAGCATCTTGCGGGCAATGCACTAATCCCACAACTGAAGTGCTTCTGCACAAAGTGCCGGCGACTACATGCCCCTGTTGTTTGTTGATGTAATAAATGACAGTAGTGTCTGACATAATGAGGACATGATGGGAGGCGGGCGCAAATAGATGGGAGACGTGTGACACGCCCTCCTTACCACTTGAAGCTCCAGAATGTTGATGTGCATCCTGGATTCCCAAGTGGTCCAAGTCCCATGTGTCATGTGCTCGCCCAGGTGGGCACCCCATCCAGCAAATGATGCATCCGTTGTGATCATCATGTCCGTGGAGGATAGAAGGAAGGGTATCCTGATGCAGACCTGAACTGGATCTGTCCACCATTGGAGGGAGGAGAGTACAGTGGGGGGAACTGTCAGCAGGAGGTCCATGGTATGTCTCGTGGGAGAATAGACCTTCTGGAGCCACAACTGAAGGCAGCAAAGGTGCAGACAAGCACAGGTGGTGACATGTGCAGGCCACCATGTGGCCAAGGAGGGAAAGGCAAGTCCCCATTGGGATAGAAGGACCTGCGACTACTTTGGCAATCAGTTCCTGCAGGACCCGAAATCTGGCCCTTGGTAGGTAGGCTAATGCCAAGACCACATCAGTGGAGGCCCCAATGAATTCTTGGGAGTGAGTGGGATCCAAAGTTGATTTTTTGATGTTTACGCTCACTCTCAGGGTGGAGGAGAATGAGCAATGTGGAGGTCGAAGCTCGAGCCTATCCCATGGATCACACTGCTAGGAGCCAGTTGTTGAGATATGGGAATCTAAGGACCCCCTGATGCTCGAGGTGGGCTGCTACTACAGAGAAAATTTTGGTGAAGACCCATGGAGTCATGGTGAGTCTGAACGGTAGGATCCTCTGTTGGAAGTGCCAAAGGCTGACTGTGAATCTCAAGCACCTTCTGTGGGTTGGATGGATGTCGATGTTAAAAGAGGCATCCTACATATTGAGAGCTGTAAACCACATGCCTTACAGCTCCCGTGCCTCAGTTCCCCATCTGTATAATGGGAATAATATACCATCCTTCTCACATCTTTTGTCTATCTTGTCTATGTAAATGGTAAATTCTTCAGGGCATGCACTGTCCCTTATGTTTGTGCAGTGCCTTGAACACTGAGGCCAGTCAGCTGGGCCATGTGTACAAACAGGTATGGATAACAGCAACAGAAAAAATTATTGCTGATTTATACTCTGTGCAGATCCATGGACTGCAGTGAGATTCCATGGCTCTTGTCAGCAGGTTAAAATTTTGCCTCTCAGCTACGTATGTTCAACTCCTATTGGCTTAATGGGGGTTGTGCACACGTATCTGAGGGGAGAATTTGACCCCTCACTAAATCAACAGAGAATCTGGATCAAAGCGCAAAGCTACAAACAACTCATATGCAGGAAATGTTAAGAACTGTCTGGAGGAACCTGAAAAGAGAAAGTTGCAGACTACAGACTATTTTAAGGCGTAGTCAGTAAACCTGAATTAAATTGTAGGTGTGGTCACAATTAATAGACAATAGGGAAGAAGAGGTTTAACAGACAGGCAATAAGACACAATTGTATTGTTTAATGCACATCTTGGGAGCATATTGAGGCATGAGGCAAAGTTGATTATTTTCAGCTCCCTGGAGAATTGCATAATCATTAATCAGCACTATCCTGCTGCTCCATAGTCTAGACTAAATGTTCCCGTTGGGATTAGAGGATGGGGTCTTGAAAGAAAAGGAATGTATCATATTGGTGTCTGTATGTGCGCGTGCGCACATGTATATATACATGCCTACTTATAAGTAAGTCTCTTTTGACATTAGTGACAGCATATGAGTGGTGCAGACAGGACCAGAAAGGATGAGCAGCTCTGTCTCACTTGAGCTGAGGAGACAATGATGGCTTCAGTACTGAGAGGGATTTAATCACATACGCTACGCATACTAATGCATTATAAAATACCCAGAGGCACTCTGCAAGTTTCAGTTTTAAAAGGGAAAGAAATTCTCCCTCAGCAGTAATAAAGGAACAGATACATTATCAGATTGAAGCCTCAGCATGACTGAGTTTGGGGGGCAGATTCTCAGAGTGCTCAGCAGCGCCAGGTGGGCCACAACATGCTCAGAGAGAGTCGGTCATAAATTGGAGCCAAAAAGAAGGTTTTAGGGTGAGACTGAAAAAGACTCAGTGGCTTGGAGGGAGATAGTTCAGGTTGAATAGCGCAGTAAATCTGAGAACTCATCTTCTGTCAGGGAACAGGTGATGCCAAGACAGAAGCATGGGATGGGTGTGTCTGAAATACAAATCAGGACACTGCTCTATGCCTTAGAAGTTGATACGCCCAGTACACTTATTTTCTGCCCCTCATGCTTTTGCCTCTTGGAAAGTTTCCCTTCTCTTTTAACTTGGTCTAAAGTAAGAGGCAAAACAGAGATGATGACAATAATGAGTACTACATAAGAAAGGTCTCTTAGCTTCAGGAGTAGTGCAGGATTCAGAACGAGGAAATCCTAAACTGTTTAGTCCCAAATCTAACACAGATTTATTGTGAAGATCATATGTATGTAAGGGGACTGTTGGCCCTTTACTGAAACTTAGTGGGGTTTTGAGCTGGCCCTCTCCCAGTACCAAAAGGCTGATGAGAAATCAAGATCCTGAGACAGACAGTCCCCAGGGCAAATGGGGAGGAGCCAATGCTCCAGGTCAGGCCGATTGACAGGGCAGGCAGACCTGTAAGGGAGTCAGGAGCCTGGGGGTCCCATTCTCTGTGTGAGCTGGAGCTGCCTGCGCCAGAACGGGCCAAGCTAAGGAGGGAGCAGCGGAGCCGAGCTGGTAGCAGAGCCGCAGCAGCCAAGCCAGAGAGCAGCAGCCCAGAGAACAGACCTGAGCTGGGAGCCGAAGGAACTGAGCTGCAGAAGCCAGAGCCAGAAAGCAGCAGCCCAGGGAGCAGAGCTGAGCTGGAGGCAGAGCGGCAGCAGCCAGAGGGGCCAGAGCAGCAGCCCAGGGAGCAGAGCTGGAGGGAGAGCAGCAGCAGCAGCCAGAGGGGCCAGAGCAGCAGCCCAGGGAGCAGAGCTGGAGGGAGAGCAGCAGCAGCAGCCAGAGGGGCCAGAGCAGCAGCCCAGGGAGCAGAGCTGGAGGGAGAGCAGCAGCAGCAGCCAGAGGGGCCAGAGCAGCAGCCCAGGGAGCAGAGCTGAGCTGGAGGCAGAGCAGCAGCAGCAGCCAGAGGGGCCAGAGCAGCAGCCCAGGGAGCAGAGCTGGAGGGAGAGCAGCGGCAGCAGCCAGAGGGGCCAGAGCAGCAGCCCAGGGAGCAGAGCTGGAGGGAGAGCAGCGGCAGCAGCCAGAGGGGCCAGAGCAGCAGCCCAGGGAGCAGAGCTGGAGGGAGAGCAGCAGCAGCAGCGCTGAGACAGAGCGGAGTTGTATCTGGAGAAGTCCAGAACCGAGCACAGCGAACGACTGAGGAGAGCGAGGGGGAACCCTGGGCAGCGAGGTCCCAGCGCAGGGAGATGCCACCAGGCAAGAGGGCTTGCAGGCCGGACTTGGAGGAGATCATAACCCCAGTGGGGAGGGGGAGGGCGATGCTGTGAAGAAAGGCCCCACCACCTAGAGCCTGAGGACGTGCAGCCACTGCCAGAGCCAGTGTCCGACCTGCGGTATCACCACGGCAGAGCCAAGCCAGGGCCTGGGACATGTGAGGAACAGACTGTGAACTTTCCTTACGTTCCAGAGACGGCTGCTTGTAGTGTCCCCATGCCCACAGAGCGGGGTTACCTGTTTCCTTTAACCGTTCCCATTTTTTTCTTATTTTTTCAGTTGTTGCTGTTTAATAAATTGTATTTGCTTTGAACTATATGCAATGATCAGTGGGTCAGGGAAGTGTCCGGGGAGGAGAGAGCACCCCGGAGTGGGGACACCCTAGCCCCTGCCCTAAGTGACCACAACAAGACTGGGGGTCAAGCTCCTCAGGAATCCTGGGTCCAGCCTTGTCAGGGTTACAAGGACTCTGCTTCACAGGCGGGAGGAAGGAGAGTCCTCGAGGTCAGGTAGGCCTCTGGATAAAGGGAGTGGGAGCGAGGACTCAGATCCTTTCACTAGTCAATTCCACTGGGGTAGCGTCTAAACCAGGAAAGTTCCTCACAATAGTGGGACCATACCCCCGCTTACATATAGCTCTCTGCCTTAATATCCCCACCTGTAAACTGACCTACCTCAGAGGAACACTCCTGAATTAAATCAGGTTTGGGAAATGAAAAATGCTAAATATTAATATAGTATATCACCGGGGGGATTATGCAGTGTTTACAGTTTAAAAAGAGAGAGAAGGACCATTTTGTGTACTGGAGGTGTTTACAGATATCCCAGTTACATTTCCCAGTCAGTTTACTGGACATGTGGTGATCTTATTTAAATCTGTTTAAATAATGAGAACTATAATACAGTATAACTGCTCATTTAAAGCACCTTAGGTCAACTCCCTGCTCCAAACAGTGAAACGATAAAAAAATTGCTTTCACCAACTGCACAAATAATGTACATTCTGTGACCAGAGCTGGCAATTTACTGGTCACTCAAGTCATCCCTCCTTCACCAGTGCTTGTAATAATCTAATTTAGATATGGTTCAGCTGTGTAAGAGCACCTCAGAAACACTGCTTCATCTTTTGGGTTGCTTTTTCCTCCTCTTATCTCCTTATACAGTCTCTTTCCCTGAATTTGTTAGGTTTTTTGTTATAGTACAAGCATTTCAGAACTATGTTGCAGAACCATGCAATCCACTAATTACAAATCTGCAGTAAAGGAAAACCTAACTGTAGAGACTTCTGCTCCCTCACGCCTCTGAATCTTTATTGCTCTTTCATTAGGATATGTTATAAAAACACGTGAAACCCAAACATCCACTAGAAGGCCTTTTCTTCGCTAGAAAAAACAGTGAGTTCTTAACCTGAGGTAGAGACCTGCTAACTCGTGTTTAGAGCTGACCAGAAAATTTTTGACAAAGCAGTTTTTCATTGGAAAATGCTGATTTGTCAAATCCAAAACTTTTTAGTGGGAACATACCAGTTTCAACAAAGCTTTAGTCAGGAAATGGTTTCTCAGGTCCAGGATGGAATTGGTGGTCAAAATGAGAGGAAAGTGCCCCCTCTCCCCATCCCAGAATAGCCTGGAAGTTATAACCTGAATGTGGGAAAGCCAGAATCAAGTCCCAGATTCAAGAACCTGGGTCTCCCACATCCCAGGTGAGTGTTTTAACCCTTTGTGGATCTGGGCCTAGGTGCTTTACAGAACATAAAAATACAAAGTCTCTGACCCAATCACCTTGCCAACTAATTTTAGATGTGACGCAGCACATGACGTTTTCAAAGGTCAGTGTTTTTGAGATTTAGAGTTTTGAATTTTTTGCAGGTCTCTCCAGTAAGGTCTTTGACATTTAAAAAATGCAGGGACTACAAAATTGCTTCATGAATGCTTTTCATTGGGATAACATTGTTGAAAATTCTGCTTCTGTTCTGAGGGTGTCCTGAGGGCCAGGCAGTGACCTGTGGCCAAAATTTTAACAAGGGTCTCCCTCAAAAGCTTTTTGGCTCAGTGGGCAAATATATGTGAGCATACCGCTCAACCTCCAGTGTATGACACAAGTCATCAAAAGGTGCGACACCTGTGTCGGATTGCATGTCATACCATAATTGACAGCCTAGCATGGTTTTAAGTATAAAGTCTATTTCTAATGGATTTGCTCATTCTGTGAATCAAATCAACCAGTTTTCTGTTACAGGTTAATATGGAGGGCAGGGGAAAGCCAGTAACAGATTGAAAACTGGTTGATTTGATTCACAATAGTGAGACAAACAGATTTTATATTTTGAAACCATTGTAAGCCAACCACTACAGTAGAGCCCAACAGGCAACAAAATACAGACACCACATTTTGGCCACTTGGGGGTCCCTGCCTAGGCTGCACCTTAAATCAACTAGTGCAGCTTTTTGCCACCCCAATGAGCATCCACATACACAGAGCATCCCCCACATCCTCACAATTAATGCAGCACTTATGCGCCTTCCCCAATTCCTGCTGGCAGAGCCCCTCCCTACGTTGTTGCTGCACCTCTGCTGTCTTCTTGGCCCAGGGACTCCCAGCTGCTCCTGTACCTCTGGGGCATTGCCCAGGACAGGAGCTGAAAGATTTAAGATAGGGGAGGGGATCAATGAAAGGGAGGGAGCTGAGCCAAACCATACCACTTTTTCCAGGGGTGGGGGAAAAGGGAGTGGAAAGATCACAAGCAAAAGCAACTCAGGGCTGGCTCTCCGCTGGTGATAATGGTAATAGCTACACACCATCATCCCTCCCATGGGAAGCTTGTCTGCTTCCATTGGGCAGCTCCCCTTCCAGGCCTCTCTGTTGCTTGGAGGGGAGCAGAACCGCAGGCTGGCCGCTTGTGTCCTGGGGAAAGCCACCTGAGGATGCCATGCAGTAGGACAGGGAAAATCTATCCCACAAGGCCTTACAGTTGAGAGATCTGCAAGTCACATGCCCTGAGCAAACTGTACTAACCACCTCCCCACCACAAAAATCCATCAGTGTCACACATTCCCCCACTTCTTTGAATCCACCAATCCCATGCTCTCTCCCCTCCTCAAATTCCACAAGCGCCCCATCCTCCAAATCCACCAATCCCTTACACTTGCTCGCCGCTCCCCAAATGCCATACAGCCCAGCATATCATCTCTCCACCCACCATCCTGCTCCCTGCCCAGCATCTCCTGTAGGCTTCTCTGCAGGATTTGCCTGGCTGGCAGGTGTGGCTCAAAGCAGTAGTAGGGATGGCAACAAGTAAGTGTCTAGCAGCCTCTGCCTGCAGCCGTAGTGATGTCACCTTACACGGGTGAAAGAAAGGGGTGGATGGGGGAAGGTGTCAGACAGTGGAACAGGCCTTCCTTGTTTGATGAAGGTGGTGAATCCACACAAGTCCATCAGAGGGGCTGGGGGAAGATAAGCCACACAAAATGATTTTCAGAGTTGTCTGTGATGTGGGAAGTACTAACTACAAACAATATTACTGAGCGAGCTGCCAACTTTCTGGCCAAACAAAACCGAACACCCTTGCCCTGCCCCTTCTCTGAGGCCCCGCCCTGCTCACACCATCCTCCCTCCCTCCATTGCTCGCTCTCCCCAACCCTCAGTCGCTCATTTTCACCGGGCTGGGGAGAGGGTCCCTTTTCAACCAGGTGTTCGGTTGCAAACTGGACACCTGGCAACTCTAGCATATACAGACTTCAGAGAACTTAGGGGAGCAACAGCAACCTAAACGGATCAGATTCAGTGGGATGAAGGGCCAAAGAAATACTGCTACAGAAATTAAACGCTTATTAAAGTTGTCTGGACTGCCGAGCAGGGGCGGCTCTAACAATTTTGCCGCCCCAAGCAGGGGGACCCTGCTACGTCTGCTTGCGTTGGGGGCGGGGTCCCGCTAAGTCTGCCTGCGTCGGGGTGGGGCCCCGCCCCCGACGCAGGCAGTCCCAGTTCGCAGCGGCAAGGGGAGAGCGGCGGACGTGCCGCTCCCTTGCCGCCGCGGCAGGCGAGAATGGGGCGGCAGTCTGAGTCCCGCGGCAGCAATTCGGCGGCGGGAAGAGCGGACCTGCTGCCGAATTGCCGCCACGGGACTCAGACTGCCGTCCCATGCTCGCCTGCTGCCCACCAGCTTGGAAAGCTGGTGCTTGGAGCCGGCCCTGCTGCCGCGTGAACTGGCACATTAGATCTGCTGCAGCAGAGGGACATAATCAAATGGAGCTCACACCTGGCCAAGAACCCAGAATGTGTGACATCCAGGAGTTGCAAGGTGTGACAAGCAGAGTGAGGCACACAGACATGGGACAGACTGGTGCTTGCGAAAAACAGACAAGCGGCATTTGGAGCATGCAGTTTATTATATTTCCTGAATAGGGGACAAATGGAAAAAAGAATGGTGCTGAGCATGGTAGGGTGCTTTGAGATGGGTAGCACAACTCGCCTCAGATTACACACGACCCTTCTTTCATAGAGGTGAGTACTATTTGAAAGTACTGGGACAGGTGGGTCTAGGCCTGCCCAAAACTAAAGGCCTTCCCCTCAATTATGAGGAAGGAACCATTGATCCTAGGCAACAATTGATTACTGGCAACAACGAATGAAAAAACAGGGCCAGGCGTGAAGGTCACTGGGCAAAAATCAGGTGTCCGGAAGGGGACACTGAGCAGAGAACCCCCAACAGTGCCTAAAGGCATAGGCGCCGACGCTGTGGGTGCTTTGGGGCTGGAGCACCCACAGGGAACAGCTCCCTGCCGGCCCCCCCGCCCAGCTCACCTCCACTTTCCCTCTGCCTCCTCCCCCCGAGGTGCTGCTGCTTCACTTCTTCCCCCTCCCTCCCAGGCTTGCAGCGTGCCAAACAGCTGATTCCGGCAAGCCTGGAGGAGGCAGAGCAGAGGTGAGCTGGGGCAGGGAATGGTTCCTCTGCACCACCCCCCCAGCTCACCTCCGCCGCCTCCCCCGAGGCGCCGCTGCTCCGCTTCCCTCCCCTCCCTCTAGGCTTTCCGGAATCAGCTGTTTGGTGCACGACAAGCCTGGGAGGGATGGGGGGAGAAGTGGAACAGCAACGCCTCGTGGAAGGAGGCGGGGGGGGGGGGGAGCGGCGGGGAGCTGCCGGTGAGTGCTCTGCTTCTCCCCCCTCCCTCCCAGGCTTGCAAGCCTGGGGGGGGAGGGGGGGAGGAGAAATGCAGCACACCCGGGGGAGGTGGGGATTTGGGGAAGGGGTGGAATGGAGCCGGGGCCGGGGGTGGAGTTGGGGTGGGGCCAGGGCTGGGGGGGCGTGAGCACCCACCAGCGCCGACTAAAGTCGGCACCTCTGCCTAAAGGTATCAAGGAAGTCAGTGGACACTGCCCAGAGGAACTCTGCCCAGAGGCGTGATCGGGTAAGGGACCAGAAATAGGCCCCACAGTTGCAGAACTCCCCTCTGACAAGCTTCCTCCTTCTAGAGTGATGGATGGCCATCTTGGACAGCGCCAGGAGCTTGATGAGGCAGTCTTGCAAATTTGTGAGACTACAGATGGGATGTGCCAGGATCAGGAGGTGCAGAGAGAAGTGCAGACAGAACCTCAGTAAGAGGTTCTGGAGGAGCCCGAAGAGAGGCTGCAACCTTAGTGCCAGGGTCTCCCTCTCGCTGGAAAGGGGGCAAGTGTTGCGGAAGTCTGTGAATTGTGCCAGGTACGTGATCATGGCTCCATGAAGGAGCTGTCAGCTGATATCCCTGGTGGGCCATTGAACCAAAGAAAAGCACAGACTGGCCCACTGGGAGTCCTCTCCCTCCTTTGGTGGCAGCAGGTCCTGCCACTTGGTGTCGGGTTGAAAGGTGAGTAGGGAATCAGGGGACTGCAGGAAGAGAAAGGAGGGTCACATGGTTAAGGCAGTCAAATGCCCCCATGGAGATTTTAATTCTATCCCTGCTTCTGCCACAGAGTTCCTACATGATCCTGGGCAAGTCACTTAAACCAAAACTTTCCACAGCTGGGCACTAATTGTGTGTTCCTCATTTTCTGGGTGCCTGACTTGAGATCCTGGGGTCTGCTTTGCAGTGTGCTGAGCACTCGCAGCTGCAACTGATATCAATGGGCGCTGTGCTTTGAACATTTAAGTACTATATAATGCTAAGTACTCTTAAAAATCAGGTTCTACTCAACTCAAATTGGGCACCCAAAACTCTTAGAAACTTTTGACCTTTGTCTCTCTGTGTCTCAGCTCCCCATCTGTGGGATACTACAACGTCCTCACCTCACAAGGGTGTTGTGAAAATAAATTTAATATTTGTGAAGCACCAGATCCTAAAGTGATGAGTGTCAGAGAAAAGCCCACGAGGAAATTAATAAATCTGCATAGTAGGGGTTGAATAGTTTGCAGCAAATAAAGTCAAGGGCCACACATTGAGCAGTTAGGATAAAACGAAATATTGAATAGCGGCTCATTCAGTGAGCAGTGTCTATCCTGTGCACTGAATGAGGTTCTATGGAAAAAATAGCATGTGATGATGTCACAACATGCTGACCATCAACACAAAGGTCGCTGTGTACCGTGCATGTGTGTTAAACACTCTTCTCTACGCCAGCGAAACTTGGACCCTCTACGCTGCGCAAGAAAAGAGACTGAATGCCTTCCACATGCGCTGCCTCCATCGCATACTCAGGATCACTTGGAGTGATCGAATAATGAACAACGAGGTGCTGGAACGTGCCAAGATCACCAGCATGTTCACTCTCCTCCGTCAACGCCGCCTCAGATGGCTTGGCCATCTAAGTCACATGGAAGATGGACGGATCCCCAAAGACCTGTTGTATGCCAAACTTGCCTCCGGAAACAGAGCTACAGGACGGCCCCACCTTCGCTTCAAGGATGTTTGTAAGAGGGACCTGAAGACTGTTCAAATCGACATCAACAGCTGGGAAGAGCTCGTCCAGGACAGAGGCAGATGGAGACACGCTCTGACCACTGGATTGAAAACTGGCGAAGACAAGCTGTGGCAGCTTGCGGAGGAAAAGCGGGTTCAACGAAAAAGGAAGCAGCGGCTCCAACCCACAGCTGACACCGCCTTCAAATGCAGCAAATGCAATTGAGACTGCCACTCTCGTGTGGGGCTTCACAGCCACAACAGACGCTGCACAACCATCAACTAAACATTCCCCATGGGCGCATATCCATCGTCTCTCGAGACTAACGGACGCCAACAACAATGATGATGTCATTAAAGATTAGATCATGTGAATGCACAAGAGAGCAGAGTTAAGATTGCACAGGTAACCTGAGCTCTGGCATCGCCTAACTTCGTAGTGCTTGACTTGGCAGACTTAATAATGTTCTTTTAACACAGTTACAGCAGAAGTTTGAGATCCATGGTGTTCATATTGTTTCCATCTTTAAGGCCAGCTCCTCAGTTGGTGTAAATCAGTGTAGCTTCAAAGAAGTCAATGGAGCTACTTCAGTTCACACCAGCTGAGGATCTGGCCCACAAAGCTTTCTATAACCCAAGACTCACCCTAGCTGATGATGACCATCTAAAGTAATAAACAACGGAGAAAGTGTCAGATTTGTGCACCACAGAGGCAAACTTGGACTTGAATGACAGACCTTGATGTCAATGAACTCTTTCCATTAGTCTGTAATGAGATGGCCCTAGTCCAACATCCCAAATCCAAGCACTCCCTGAAGATTAGTACAGCACATCTGGTATTCCTATTGCACGCTGGTATTTACCATCTGACAGAAATGTATTCAGGGCTTCATTATGAACTAAACAATTGTTGTTTTTTTAAAGAGCTTGATTGAAAAACCTCCTTTGTAATCTTGCTCAGCCATCCACGCGGGCAGTAAAACAATTTCTTGTGCTGAACTGATACGCAAGAAATCCATTTTAAGCTAAAAAGGAAACCGAAGCAGTTTTTCCTGTTAAAAGCTTAAAAACATAAGAACGGTCATAGTGGGTCAGACCAAAGGTCCATCTAGCTCAGTATCCTGTCTTCCAACAGTGGCCAATGCCACGTGCTTCTGAGGGAATGAACAGAACAGGTAATCATCAAGTGATCCATCTCCTGTCACCCATTCCCAGTTTCTAGCAAGGGGCTAGGGATACCATCCCGACCCATCCTGGCTAATAGCCATTGATGGACCTATCCTCCATGAATTTATCTAGTTCTTTTTTGAACCCTGTTATAGTCTTGGCCTTCACAACATCCTCTGGCAAAGTGTTCCATAGGTTGACTGTGTGTTGTGTGAAGTTTTTAGAGATGTTTTTAGAGTTTGACAAGGCATTTTAACCTGCCTGCATCATGCCTATGTTTTGATTAACTGCAGAGGAAAAGAGCCAACAACCCATCACTGACAACCAACCATGCAACAACAAATTAAAGAACCTAAGGCTGCTATTAGTATTTACTATTTGTATTGTTTTAGTATTACTCCTGGGGGCATTCTGCACCAAAAAATTAAAAATTCAGTACACAATATTTTAAAATTTTGCAAATTTTGTCAAAATAACACTACATCATCACGCCAGTTTCAATTATTCTGGTAATTTATTTCAAAATACCTGTCAGCAAGTATGTCTGTAATAAAATACAGACACACAAAATTTCCCCCAGGAGTAGAGAATTAAAGAAACCCCTATGACAACCTAGTTCCTGTTTCTCTGCTCCCTTCCCCCTGCTAGAGCCCAGCAGGGGGGGCCAGACACCCACAACCCCTCCCCGCACAGCCAATACACACAAACCCAGTGGCGTAGCCAGGTTTAGAGCACAGGGGGAGCAGAGCTAAAAAAGGCGCCGGCGCCGGGAGCAAAAAGTGTTGGGAGCAAAAAAAGGCGCCGGAGCAAAAAAAAATTGCTCCGCTCCAGCTGCAGCGCAGGAGCAAAAGGCGACGGGAGCACAAAAGAGGCGCCGCTTCTGCTCAGTGGGGGAGTGGCCACTCCCCCTGCCCCCCCCCAGGCTACACTACTGCACAAACCCCCTCCTCCCCAGAGCCCAACCGCAGACTCCCCCATCCCAGATACCTGTACCTCATCCCTCCCCCCAGATCCCAACTGCGGCCCCCCCCTTGCCCAGACTCCCATTCCCCTTGCCCCCCAGAGCCCAGGGATCCAGAGGAAGAAACAGCCTGATGCTTGGTCCCAGGCTTTCACAGAGTTTCCTGCACACCACCCTCTCCTTCCCTCACGGCATGCTGGGAACTGCAGCTGCCAGGGACCCTATAGCTTCCTCTCCCTCCCCTGAGCCGTGTTTTCTATGTGCAAGGTGGGTTCTTCAGAGTCCAGTGGCTCCTAGTGGTGGCTAGCAGCACTGCAGACCATTTCTGTGGGGGAAAGGAAATTCTGCACGCACACAACGTTAATTTCTGCAAAATTCTGCATTGCACAGTAGCACAGAATTTCCCCAGGAGTATAGTATGTAGGAGCTCCAGTCATGGATCCCAACCCCAATGTGCTAGATGCTATACAAACAAAAAGATGGCCCTAAAATTCCTACTGAAATCAATGGGAACATGGCTGGTTAAAAGAAAGGAGGACCGAGCCCGAAAATCTTGTCTGCAAACACAACAGAAGAAATCAAATTTCAATGTTAAGCTTCCAAGTAGTTATTATGAAGCAGTGCAAAATGGCAGTTAAAAGTATCATTGTCCTTTCAAATAAACAAAGCCGTAAGCAGTGGCAACTAATTTTGGTTACAATTTCTAACCTGTAGAAGAGAGCTCTCTGAAATTTATCTCTAGCATTCCATTGCTGCAGTATCTATGGGCCCATAAATCCCCACTGGAGTCAATGTACATTTTCCCATTGACTGCAAGGGGAGCAGGCTCTAAGCAAAGATGCTATATAAAGACTAGACTGCAATTTTTACTCTCACATTAATGAATTTACACATGCAATTAGACCCATTCATTTCAATGGGATTACTCATGTGAGCAAGTGCTCACCAAAAGGAGAGTAAGGATTCCACAAACTAGCCTTAAGTAAACAGGGAAAATGGAAGTTAATTCCCAAAGCATCCATCCCTTTCAACAATGAACTAAACAACCTTGTTATAAGAAAGCTAGCTTGAAATGGCTCCATTTTAAACCTCAGCCACTCCAGTGCCATCCAGGTGGCTAGTAAAAGCCACTCTTAACGATGACTAGTCACAACCAATAAGGTATTTAGCTCCCATCCACAGCATAGAGATTTTAAATAAAAAGAGGAGGAAAAGATTACAAAAAATGTTGAGTCTTTGTTTTATTGAGTTACAACAAATGAGCAACAAGTTAGAAAAGTTGATTTTATTCCAATTCCCTAGAATTATATTTGTGCAGTGTACTGAAATATGGGTAAGTCTCCAAAAGACAACTAATCAGATTGCAACATTTTCACCAGATATCTCTCATTCGTGCTGGCTCACTCTAAAATAAAAAGGTTAGGGTTATTTGAAAAAAGTGCACTCGGGGATCTAGAACTGATCTAACAATTTCGTGGCAAGGGTTAAAGGAAATGTATGTTGTGCACTACAACATCTAAAGCTGAAGGGCAGACAAAAAAATATAGGCCATCTTTGTACCGACTAAAGAAATATGAACAAGTTCATTTATGAAGAATCTTCATTTCCCCATTGTCACCCCTTTTTGGGGTTGTAATGCATGTAAAAAAGAAAAAAAAAGGTGCTCAAATAAGATAGAGGCATGCTATTAAGGTCTGCAGAGGTCTGTGGCTCTAGTTGGTATTTGATGGTTGGGCAAGGGAGAGATACAGCAGTTGGAAAGGAGATTTGCCCCTCCATTGCACAGAAATGTGGAGAGTTAAATAATTTAGCCAACAGCAGGTAATTTCTTTTTTTTTTTAAAAGAAAGCTGAACAAGCAACAACACCACAAAGCCCTTGATGCATTCGATGGGCTGAAATGTAAACCATCATTGGGGTGAAAATCCAGGATCAGCTACTGATGCACCACATTGAAAAGATTCCAAATTTTTAATATTTTCAAACCAAAGCAGATATAGTGGTTACTACTAATTCTAAAAACAAAAAACCCCCAAACCTTGCAACGGTATGATCTGAAAAAGTAACTTGCACCAATTAAAAAGGTAACAAAATTCCCACTTTGTACAAATCAGTTCCAGTAGAGGAAGAGGGTGAGAGGAAGGGAAGCTAGGGAGAAACCTATGTACACGGACTCTTTCTTCTTTAATGCGGTAGGAGGACTTTGGCACTATGAACAATTCCATATCAATGCTCCATGATATTTCTCACTGTGCCTCTGCAAGCATGGTTCGACTCAGAGTTGCAACTTATTGGTTATCTTGTCCCAAGTAGGAAAATAGACAGTTATCCTGTTTTCAGAGACAGTTTTCCCCCTTGATTATCACGACAGCACGACTGATTGGCATCCCTACAAAAATAAAAAATGAGAAATATTTTATTTTTTAAATAAATGATGAGCACACATTCGCACTATCAATGTACCTCTTCACATTTATAGTGCTATTATATTTTACATGAACTGTACCTTGATACCTTCCCAATAGAGTGCCAGAGGTTTTCAATTTACAGAGCATTTAATTGATACTTCTCCATACAGATTTCTAATGCTAACATAAAATAGGCCTGATTCTTCACTGAATCTGTATGATTTAGCAGGGTCTGATTCTTCACTGCCTTGTACCTTGTGTAGTTACTGATGCTTCTGTGAAGTGGGTATAATATGCTATTGTTCTGAACAGATGTCAATGATTACACAAAGTGCAAGGTAATGAAGAATCAGGCCCCTCTATGTTGCATAGTTTCACGGCTACCCTCTCTTGATAGCTTTCCTAAGGTTTATTGGCCCCAGTGCCTCATGAGTAAAGGACTCTTCTTGAAGCAGGGATTTAACAAACTTCTCAACAAACTAAAAGACACCCCCAAGTTCTCCTGGCATTTCAGATAGGGATGTACTGGACCAATGTACAATGAGGTTATTACAGTAGAGATTTGTTTTGAAATATGAAAAGTAGTGAAGTGTTGAGTCTGGGTGAAAAGGCAAACATCAGTTTACTCTGAAGTGGAGGCCAGTAGTGACAGATAGGTAAATCCTGTACAGTTTTCAAAACCCATCATACACCATTGTGCTAACGCATGTTTAAAAACTTTGTGATAGTCATTCATTCCAGACCTTTTGTTAATATTGCCAATTAGTCTGTTATTTTCTGAGAACACCATTCATCATTCAGGACGCAGGGCAAACCAGTCTGTTAGTGTGAAATGGTGCTCACACATAGGCGGTAAAAAAATTCCCAGGCCCTGTTGTTTTTGCTCAGCAAAACTCCCATTGAAATCAATGGGAATTTGCAATTGTTGTACCAGGCTGAGTTGTTTCATCTATTTAGGGATTTACACCTTGCTCCTGAGAGGCACTGAGCACCAAAAGCCCCATTGAGTTCACTGGAAGTTGTAAATGCTCAGCATCTCAGGATCAAACCCACAGGCCATTCTAGACTATTTTGGGTTCATCCGGCTCCTGCTGAGGTCAGTGGCAAAACTTGTATTGACTTTGGTGAGAACAGGATCAAGCATTTGGGGCCCACCCCTGCAGTCCTTATTCCAACATGCAACGACATCAATGGTGCCAGTGGCAGATGCCTTTTAGAATATAGCCCTAAATCCCTAAAGAAATGAGAACTTGAATGAAAAGGGAGGGAAACCCCAATATTGCAACTATCCTTTTACCAAACCAACCACCCAGCTAGGGGCTGGGCCAGGCTATGTGACAGGTTGAGTGTGCTCAACCCTCATTGAAGTCAAAGGAAGTTGAGGGCACCAGCAGGCACCATGCAGTACAGGGGCTCAGTGCACAAAGTGACGTGTACATTTGGCAAACAGTGAGTCGGAAACTTCTTTGTAGGCACTTCCCAGGTTGCCTTTGGTAAATCTCTGCGAAGCACCACTCTGTGCCCAGCTCACTTGCAAGCAAGGAATTCTGCAGTGAGGCTGTGGAGAAGACTGTGATGGAGATGTGGACTGCCTAGAACAAAGAAGGCACATGGAAGCGTTTCGGCAGCTGAGGAATAAGATTCTCATAGGCGATGGTAACAACTCCAAACAGGAAGCTCATGCAACTGTCAGAAAAGGGAAAAACCCACATCTTTGTACTGGTGGTCTTTGAAAGTAAAAAGCCCTGCTTCAGAGAGATACTGGTCTTGGGACCGCCCCAGTGGGAGACAGCAGTGTGAAGAAAACCAGCAGTAAGTACTAACCTTGCTGGCGTTATCTGTTCCCACTCTCATGCCTGCCCATATCTGTGTTGTATTTAATTTAGGACCAAATTCCGCTTGTTTTACTAGCACAAATTGTAAACTGGGAATAATGTAATTCCACTGAGGTCAATGGAACTACACCAATATAAAAGTGGTACAAACCATTTCAGAATCAGGCTCATTGACATCATTGTGAGAAGGATTTAGGGTCTCATTTGGGGCAGAGCACCTTCAAAATCATGGTCTTCAATGCACCTTGCAGGAGGCACTCAGCACCTGGCAGGAGTGAATTCTTAGCCCTTAAACTGTAAGCTCTTTAAGGGTACAAGTTTTGCTATCCTATGTTATATGATTTAATAATAAATATTTTTATATTCTATGGGTGGAATTTTCAAAATCATTCAGTATTGACCAAACTCTGTTCCCACTGAAATCGGTCGGCAGTAAAACTCCCACTGACTTCACTGGGAGTAGAGTTTGGGGAATGTCGAATGCTTCTGAAAATCCCATTCTCTTTCACTCTCTAAAGAAACATGTTCACTATATAGCTACTAATAATTTAAGGACCTACTAAAATTACATTTATCCATTAAGAATAACCTAAGAAATATGTGAAATGTTTATCAATTTTTAGGGAAATTTGACATGAACGCTGCAGACAATAGAAGTATAAAAAATGAATGCTGAAAACATTTAGTTTAATACCTAGGAGTGGATTTCTAAAAAGCTATTGTTAAATTAACATTAAAAAATCACTTAGTTTCAGCTGACATGCTGGGTATGAAAAAAAGCACTGAGATTATGGAATCTTATTTAATTTTTGTAGGTTTCAAAGTTCGTAAACACTACTCAGTCCCAAATTTAACTAGTTTTCAATTTAATTGCATCTAATCATAGAATCATAGAATCTCAGGGTTGGAAGGGACCTCAGGAGGTCATCTAGTCCAACCCCCTGCTCAAAGCAGGACCAACCCCAATTAGATCATCCCAGCCAGGGCTTTGTCAAGCCTGACCTTAAAAACCTCTAAGGAAGGAGATTCCACCACCTCCCTAGGTAACCCATTCCAGTGCTTCACCACCCTACTAGTGAAAAAGTTTTTCCTAATATCCAACCTAAACCTCCCCCTCTGCAACTTGAGACCATTACTCCTTGTTCTGTCATCTTCTACCACTGAGAACAGTCTAGATCCATCCTCTTTGGAACCCCCTTTTAGGTAGTTGAAAGCAGCTATCAAATCCCCCCTCATTCTTCTCTTCTGCAGGCTAAACAATCCCAGTTCCCTCAGCCTCTCCTCATAAGTCATGTGCTCCAGCCCCCTAATCGTTTTTGTTGCCCTCCGCTGGACTCTTTCCAATTTATCCACATCCTTCTTGTAGTGTGGGGCCCAAAACTGGACACAGTACTCCAAATGAGGCCTCACCAGTGCCGAATAGAGGGGAATAATCACGTCCCTCGATCTGCTGGAAATGCCCCTACTTATACAGCCCAAAATGCCGTTAGCCTTCTTGGCAACAAGGGCACACTGTTGACTCATATTCAGCTTTTCGTCCACTGTAACCCCTACGTCCTTTTCTGCAGAACTGCTGCCCAGCCATTCGGTCCCTAGCCTGTAGCAGTGCATGGGATTCTTCCGTCCTAAGTGCAGGACTCTGCACTTGTCCTTGTTGAACCTCATCAGATTTCTTTTGGCCCAATCCTCTAATTTGTCTAGGTCCCTCTATATCCTGTCCCTACCCTCCAGCATATCAACCACTCCTCCCAGTTTAGTGTCATCTGCAAACTTGCTAAGGGTGCAGTCCACACCATCCTCCAGATCGTTGATGAAGATACTGAACAAAACCGGCCCCAGCACCGACCCTTGGGGCACTCCACTTGATACCGGCTGCCAGCTAGACATGGAGCCATTGATCACTACCAGTTGAGCACGACCATCCAGCCAGTTTTCTATCCACCTTACCGTCCATTCATCAAGCCCATACTTCCTTAACTTGCTGGCAAGAACACTGTGGGAGACTGTATCAAAAGCTTTGCTAAAGTCAAGAAATAGCACATCCACTGCTTTCCCCTCATCCACAGAGCCAGTTATCTCATCATAGAAGGCAATTAGGTTAGTCAGGCATGACTTGCCCTTGGTGAATCCATGCTGACTGTTCCTGATCACTTTCCCCTCCTTTAAGTGGTTCAGAATTGATTCCTTGAGGATCTGTTCCATGATTTTTCCAGGGACTGAGGTGAGACTGACTGGCCTGTAGTTCCCCGGATCTTCCTTCTTCCCTTTTTTAAAGATGGGCACTACATTAGCTTTTTTCCAGTCATCCGGGACCTCCCCCGATTGCCATGATTTGTCAAAGATAATGGCCAATGGCTCTGCAATCACATCGGCCAACTCCTTTAGCACCCTCAGATGCACTGCATCCGGCCCCATGGACTTGTGTTCGTCCAGCTTTTCTAAATAGTCCCGAACTACTTCTTTCTCCACAGAGGGCTGGTCACCTCCTCCCCATACCGTGCTGCGGAGTGCAGCTGCCTGGGAGCTGACCTTGTCTGTGAAGACAGAGGCAAAAAAACCATTGAGTACACTAGCTTTCTCCACATCCTCTGTCACTAGGTTCCCTCCCTCATTCAGCAAGGGGCCCACACTTTCCTTGACTTTCTTCTTGTTGCTCACATACCTGAAGAAACCCTTCTTGTTACTCCTAACATCTCCGGCTAGCTGCAACTCCAAGTGTGATTTGGCCTTCCTAATTTCACTCCTGCATGCCTGAACAATATTTATATACTCCTCCCTGGTCATTTGTCCAATCTTCCACTTCTTGTAAGCTGCTTTTTTGTGTTTAAGACAAGCAAGGATTTCACTGTTAAGCCAAGCTGATCGCCTGCCATATTTACTTTTCTTTCTACACATCGGGATGGTTTGTTCCTGCAACCTCAATAAGGATGCTTTAAAATACAGCCAGCTTTCCTCGACTCCTTTCCCCCTCATGTTTTTCTCCCAGGGGACCTTGCCCCATCAGTTCCCTGAGGGAGTCAAAGTCTGCTTTTCTGAAGTCCAGGGTCTCTGTTCTACTGCTCTCCTTTCTTCCTTGTGTCAAGATCCTGAACTCGACCATCTCATGGTCACTGCCTCCCAGGTTCCCATCCACTATTGCTTCCTCTACTATTTCCTCCCTGTTTGTGAGCAGCAGGTCAAGAAGAGCTTTTCCCCTAGTTGGTTCCTCCAGCACTTGCACCAGGAAATTGTCCCCTACACTTTCCAAAAACTTCCTGGATTGTCTGTGGACCGCTGTATTGCTCTCCCAGCAGATATCGGGGTGATTAAAGTCACCCATGAGAACCAGGGCCTGTGATCTAGTAACTTCTGTTAGTTGCTGGAAGAAAGCCTCGTCCACCTCATCCCCCTGGTCTGGTGGTCTGTAGCAGACTCCCACCACGACATTACCCTTGTTGCTCACACTTCTAAATTTAATCCAGAGACTCTCAGGTTTTTCTGCAGTTTCATACTGGAGCTCTGAGCAGTCATACTGCTCTCTTACATACAACGCAACTCCCCCACCTTTTCTGCCCTGCCTATCCTTCCTGAACAGTTTATATCCATCCATGACAGTACTCCAATCATGTGAGTTATCCCACCAAGTCTCTGTTATTCCAATTACATCATAATTCCTTGACTGTGCCAGGACTTCCAGTTCTCCCTGCTTGTTCCCCAGGCTTCTTGCATTTGTGTATAGGCATTTAAGATAACTCACCGACTGTCCTGCTGTCCCAGTATGGGGCAGGAGCCCTCCCCTCTTGCACTCACCTACTTGTGCTTCCTCCCGGTATCCCACTTCCCCACTTACCTCGGGGCTTTGGTCTCCTTCCCCCGGTGAACCTAGTTTAAAGCCCTCCTCACTAGGTTAGCCAGCCATCACATTAGGAAAAGAAGGTATCACACTATTTAAGCAATGATCAATCAATAATTAGACATCTATTGTTATTATTAATTCCCCTCACAGTCAATCCTTTAGTCAAATTTCAGTTTGGATAGTAATATTCTGCTTAGCAAGAAGCCTCCTCCACTTTCACTAGACACAGTATGAATCGTCACTTTCTGTCTTAAACTGATGTATAGTGCTGTTGTGGGCTGTTGGAGAGGCATATTTTGAGTAGGGAAAATCCAGGGTACTTCCAGTGACTTTAATTGAGTTACTCTGGACTTACACTGCTTTAAACTGAGAAAAGAATCTGGTCCAGCATTAGGGAGGTTAGGACTAAAATTTAGGTTTAGTTTTTAATAAAATAAGTTGTACAAAACCTGCTATGAAGTGAGGTCAAAGATTTAAAAAAAAAATGAAGAAAATTAGAACGTGTCTCGTGGAAAAAATGAACAATTATTTTCTTTTCCTCCCAATTTGAAATCATTCATAATGTTTTTGGCAGATGAGGTGAATATTCCGCTGTGTCTCTGTGTGTGCTTTCAGGAGCTTGCAGTGATATTTCAGGGGTTGCCAGAGCCAGAAGAGTACAAGCAGCGCACTACTTTTAGGCAAACATACCAATAAATAGTGCCAAGCATGTCAGAAGAACCTCACATTCTGCCACTAGAGGGTATGGGCTCACATTTTGAGTACTGAAGTGATAGATTTGTATGAAGGAAAACAAAATAGATAAAGGCTTCAGGCTTTTATCCAGCGCTAGTGCCAACATGCTAAGAAATGAATATATTAACAGAGGATACAGTCTTCATTTCTTGAATAATCTAATAGGTGAAAGTCCTATTAAACCAAACCTGTATATGATGGAATCACTCTTCCTTAAAATGTACTTTTATTTTACTAGCCTTTATATGAAAATTCCTTGTCAAAAAGATAAACTAGTTGAAATTTAATAGATGTTAAAATATGTTTTATATTTTTTAAAAGTCTCTGAACACATCAGAGTAAGAATATCTCTGCATGCAAAAGTTGTTGCAATGGTGTACCAGTGTTACCAGCACCACTGCAAATACTCTTTTCTCAGAACAAGTCTAAGCATCAATGAATTCTGTATTGCTGCATTGGTAGCGTGGACTAAAAGTACAGGCAACTGCATCTGCACTGTTGCAATTAGTTCTTCCAGCACAGTACCACAATGCACCTGTAGCCTCGTCAGTGACCACCAATGTTCCCTCTAATTTTTTGACAGGCTGTGTGCCCAAAAAAATTATTCTGTGCAAACTGTTGTGCTTCTGTGCAAATTTTTGTGTGCATGGTGTTTCGCGTGTGCGCGGGGTTTAGGATCTGTGTGCGCGCACACCCGCACAGTTTAGAGGGAACACTGATGACCACTCTATGCAATATGCATCATCTCCTGTGATCAGGATCATTTTCTTGCTTTAAGCTACTGCAGCTTCTGAAAATTTAATGCATGATTTTTTTTAATATAGTGCATTGCATGCAATCTCAATGGCCTATTTAGTTAAACATATTTTTTACCATACTGGTGCCATTTAATTTTACAAAATGATAGTTTAAAAAAATATGTATTATTTTCAACATGGTTGATTGTTACATCTTCAGATTATCACCAAGGGGTGATGTGCTGGGGACTTTTGGTAATATGCTTCATGTAGACATGCTGAATGTTTTGCACTAAGCCAGGATGGGTAGCTGACAGTGGTTCAATTCAACTGAACAGTACAATTTTCTAGTGTAGACAGGGCTAAGTGTCAGTCATAGCTTTGAATTTTCTGGGTTTGCTAGAAATTGCACGTTTTGCATTTATTGTAGTTCAATGGAAAATTGTTAATAATTTGCAAAACAGGTATTATTTAACAATACATTTCTTACACATACATGCTACTTTATTTATCTAATGGACTAAGGAGAGGATAGTTTAAGGCAGCAGCGGGCAAACTTTTTGGCCTGCATCAGGTTTCGGAAATTGTATGGAGGGCCGGTTAGGGGAGGGGGTCGTGGTCCGGCTCCCACCTCCTATCCGCTCCCCTGCCCCATCCAATCCCCCCATTCCCTGATGCCCCGGGAACCCTGCCCCATCCCCCCCCGCTCCCTGTCCCCTGACCGCCCCTGGAACCCCCGCCCCTGACTGCCCCCTGCTGCCCCACTCAACCCCTCCTCTCATTCCTGATGGCCTCCCTGGGACCCCTGCTCCATCCACTCCCCCCACTCCCTGTCCTCTGACCACCCCCAGAACCCCCACCCCTGACTGTCCCCCACCGCCCCATCCAATCCCTCCTTTCATTCCTGATGGCCCCCCGGTACCCCTGCCCCATCCAAACACCCCTTCTTCCTGTCCCCTGACTACCCTCGGAGCCCCTGCCCCTGACTGCCCCATCCAACCCTCCCTCTCCTTCCTGACTTCCCCCGCTCTGGGACCCCTGCCCCCAACTGCCCCCCGTCGCCCCATCCAACCCCTCCTCTCCTTCCTGATGGCCCCCCCCGGGACTCCTGCCCCGTCCAACCACCCCTTCTCCCTGTTCCCTGACTGCCCCCGGAACCCCTGCCTCTGACTACCCCCTACCGCCCCATCCAACCCCCCCTTCCTTCCTGACTGCCCCCTGGGACATCTGCCCCCATTCAATGCCCCTGTTCCCCGCCCTCTGACCGCCCCAACCCCTATCCACGCCTCTGCCCCCTGACCACCACCCCGAACTCCCCTGCTCTCTATCTACCCCCCCCTTCCCTCTTACCGCGCTGCCTGGAGCACCGGTGGCTGGCGGTGCTACAGCCGCGCCGCCTGGCTGGAGCCGGGCCATGCCGCCGCCACCATGCAGCACAGAGCAAGAGTCAAGCTGGGCTCTGCAGCTGCGCTGCCCCAGGAGCTCCCAGCCCCGCCGCCCAGAGCACTGCGCCGGCAGTGGGGCGCGCTGAGGCTGCGGGGGAGGGGGAAACAGCAGGGGAGGGGCCGGAGGTAGCCTCCTGGGGCAGGAGGGGCCCGCGGGCCAGATGTAGCCCGCGGGCTATAGTTTGCCCACCTCTGGTTTAAGGAGACTCCATTAACAGATTCTGATCTCAGTTACACTAGGGTAAATCTGTAGTAACTTCAATAAACTCAAGAAGTCACTGAAGTCCAGTGAAGTCAATGGAGTTATTCCAGATTTACATTTGTATAACTGAGATCAGAAACTGCTTCCAAATCGTCAAACCACTCTCCCTTTTACACTTTGAGAGATCTTAGAATTAGAAATCTTCTTAGCAAAGCTCCAGCAGTTCACTTTTACAGTGAGGCTCTTGTGAAGAAAAGCTGCTAACCCACATACAAGCCTCGGACTGGAGCAATTCCTGGGCTTCTAGAATACAGTGTACCTGCCCCATATCCCTGTGTGTTTAACATTAGAAAGGTCCCCTCATCTGCAGGGGGAAGAGAGCTCATTTGCACAAGCCATTTCTGTTCCCACTTGGCTCAACATTTTGTTACTTGCAAGTAACAAAAGAATGTTTTTGAACTGGGCCCAGGCATCAGCTCGACCTCTTCTCTGAGTGGGGCTGACTGCTGCTGAGCCAAGATCCATGCTGACCTGTTGCAAAAATAGTCATGGCCTCTATTCATTGGAGATCATCATTGTGTGAGCAACATGGACATTAGTAACTATGGTTACCTACTTTTTCTTTGTATGGCTTCATCGGCATGCTTTATATCAGGCTCTAAAGAGGTTATGTGAGGTCAATTAAAGGGAGAGTGTTTCAGCTTAATGAGTTATTCCGAGCATCCTCTCTTATCAAGTACATGACAAACACCAAAAACACAACAAAGAAAATGTTCCCAATCCCTCCCATATTAAACATTTAGTTTAATCTACAGAAGACAGGACAGCCTCCCTTGTGCTCAGAAATCCAGTAGACACACAGCATGCATCAGGAATGCACTCCTGGGATTTAAATTAAAAAGGGGATATTGACACTTGCCAGGACTGAGGCTAGGTCAGACTAACAAGGCAGTGGTAGCGTTACCTGTCTAAATATGGGAATTGTCTCCAGATACACTTTCAGAATCAAAATCTGCTAACTCAGCCTGGCCTTCAGGTGCAGTTTGACTCCAGCTGTCTGTACAGTCCGAGACAGCATCATCATCCCCTACTGTCACCTCCACCCAGTTCACATCTCCAGCGTCCTCATTTTCCTCACTACCGTGGCCGTCTTGGCTGTTGCATTCCAATCTGTCCTCAGTCTGATTCCCTAACAAAGAGTCTTTTGGTGGATCATAGTCTCCTGTTGACCTCATGACTAGTTGGCCCACGTTCTCTTCGTTCAGCTTTTTGTGCTCCTGGTAATGCTGCCGAGACACCTGGTTACTGTTCTTTGGACTCTCATTTTGTTTTGATCCCTTTTTCTGGTTTTGCTCATTATGACCATCAACAATATACTGTTGTTGGTATCGGTCAATCCATTTTAATGTCCCAGTTCTTAGGGAGGATCTATTCTCCTTGAACCAGCGGACTATTTCAGTTCTAGTGAGCCCAGTTTGAGCTGCTAACTGGTCATACTCCTGGGGTGATGGCCACTGGGTTCTTGCAAATGTGCTCTTCAGCAGGTGAATCTGCTCTTGGGTTTTTTTGTTAAATGCGGATCCGGACAAAGAACTGGGTAGCTGGGAGCTGTTCAGCAGCTCAGTCTGGCTTATTGTACCATTATGGAGTCCCTGATCCTTATTTTTTTTGTTGGATCCCATAGAGTCCAAGACAGCTTGTTCCATGCTATCCCTTAGCTTTCTCCTCTCAGAGAACCAAGAATCAACCTCTCTTCTACTCAGCTTGGTTTCCACCCTAAGCCTGTCCAATTCTCCTTGGGTTGGAAAAGAGCTTCTAAGAAAACTTTCTTCAAGAATCCTAAGCTGCTCTTGTGTTTTCTCTTTGAACCTCTGAGGTGTGAAATCTGCGTATGTGTGGTATGTACGCCCGTGCCGTGCAGTTGCAATGGCTAACTGATCTTTTGCTATAGATTCACTAGTGATGTGAACAATGCCCCTGTGACTTCTGTATCTGTGATCACTGAACCACTTCTTGATCTCGCTTCTGGAGAGACCAGTTACTTCGATTAGCCTGTAGACTTCTGCATCGTCAGGAAATTGGCACATGATAAAACTAGCCTTTAGTTCTGCTATCTGTTCCTTGGTCTTTTTTCGGTCATTTGTTGGCGTCAATGGCGCAGCATTCAGCTTGGGTGAGACCTCAGGCACATGAACTACATGTGGACGCTTGACTTCTGGGGCACCCGATAAGGTCTGTATTGTCCGTTTCTGTCCGTGATTAGCAGCAACAGCAAGTGTAATCGGTGAGCAAGAAACTGTTGATCCATTTGACACTTGAGTCAAAACCAGGCCAGTCTGGCCGAGTATCTGGCAAGGCAAAGCTGTTTGGATAATTGGCTGTGGCATTTTCGCAGCTGTCAGATGAGCTGGCAGGACCGTGATGGTTTGGGGTACTGACTGGATGGTTCCATTAAACATCTTCTTTCTTGCCTCTTCTACCTCTTCTGGAGACCAACTTATTCCATGCTTCAAACGCTGGGTAGCAAACCAGATTCGGATTTGCTCCTCTGGATGTTTTGATGCTGCTGTTAACCATGACAGCTCTGCTTGTGTTGGGTAAGGAAATTTATTAAAGGAGTTGATCATGGTTGCATTAGTGTCCAGTGCACAGTTGTATTTGGTACTGTTCAGAGGGACAGGGACCTTGGGGACAAGGTTGATATTTGGTGGCAGCTGTACAGAGGGCATAACATGAGCCAATACATCATGAAGAAAGTCGGCTCCGTTGATGCAAGCAATAGATTCAGTGGTTTCTGTAATGACACGGGGGAGGGTCCCATCCACATGGTTTTCCATGCCTCCCTCTTCTGTCTTTTTGGGACCCTTTTTGGTCTCCACTTTAGGCTTTCCCTGTTTCATGATTGGGGTTTTACTTACATTGATCTCACCATGAAGGGCTTCATCACACTCTGCATTTTCTAATCCACTGTTTGTGACAGTGACAACATTATTCGTTGTCTCAATGGATTGCTCTAACACAGTCTGATTATTGCGTTTGATTAATTTCAGTTTAAAATTATTCTCTCCCGGGTGATATTTTGTGTTGTGATCAGATAAGGAATCATATTTTTTGGTTGTAAAGTTACATTCAGCACACACGTAGAGAGGGTTGAGGATTACGTTTGGGTGCTGTGTGTCAACATGCTCCGTAAATTCATTTAGGTTTTGTGTTGAATAAGGACAGTATTTACATTCATAACCACCTTGGGGTTTCTTGGATTGATTCTCAACTGCGGCTTTCCCATCCACCACTTCACATTCTTTTACAGAGCTTTCTGTGTCAGCAGCCCAGCCATCTTTAGAATCCTGCTGGGGAGGGCCAGCCCCTCTTTCTTTTAAGGCTTCTCCATCCTCAGGAACAGCCTGCTCCATTAGTTCAGGTGTTCGCAGCATACATGGAGTTGTTGACTTTCTTTTGCTAGCCATAGCACGTATTATGGTGTGCAACTGTTTCAGACGGTGACTTTCTTTTGGGGGAACAAACTCAAAGAAGCTCTCTCTAATGGCTCTGATTTTCCTTGAATGTTATGGCCTGGTATGTTTCCAAAAGAGTTTAAGTGCCATCTGTGATCATCAGCTCCAACCCCCAAACATACTGGGCTGCATTACACCTGCAAAACAAAACACACATACACACACACACAATTAGATTCTTATTTATAATGCATTTTTTAAAAAAAGTCAGCCCCCAAAACATGTGCATCTAGGATTCAATCCTGGATAATACTGAGCACCCTCTTTTCCTTATGCTAGACGGATGTGAAAACACTGGTTTGCTTCATGTGTTACAAGGCATGAGAACATCTAATATTCTTTTCCCGATTAATTCAATTTTCCCAATTAATGATCAGGTCGACAAAAGACAAAAGGAATGAGCAGCTCAGAATGAAAAAATTCATTAAAGGCAGAAAATGGCACGGTAACAGAAGTCAAGATGATCAGACATAATGTTTAAGACCCATTACAGAGCCAACACATTTAGTTGGGCAAGGGAGAAGATACACAGTATTTATACATGTATCTTTCTTTAGAAGCTGCAGCTTCTATTACCATTATTTGTAAATATACAATTTTAAAACTGAGTGTGTTTTATATGAAACTTAATTACTTCCCACGGTGGCTTGCATAGTAAATATATGGCTACTGAATGAGTGTGGTTACTAATCCAGGGTGATTTCTAAACAAAGATATATGGTGGTCTCACTTGTGTTGGTACATGCAGAATGGAAAGAAGGAGAGTTAGGGCAAAGCAAATATTCATTATACACAGCCACTCAATTTCAAAACTCTACCTCTTGATTTAGACTAGGTTAAAATAGACAGCAAATTGCTGCATCAGCCCTTTGTGAAGATGCTACAAGTTACAGCTATATAAATAAAGTTTCCTTAAAGAACACTTTTTACTGAAAATTGATAAAAATGACTGAGGGAAATTTCTTGAAGGTGCATCTCTCTCTCTCTCTCTGTCTCTCTCTCTCTCTCTCACACACACACACACATCCACCCACCCTTACTGTACTTTGTTCCTGCTGGCATTATGATCAAACTATAAGTTATATATTGAATTTTCTGAAGGATTTCCTTAGCTCTATTTAACTATTTCAGGGGTTGGATTCACATAATGTAGGAATTTGAAGTCCTGATGTTCTGCATGGATTTTTTTTTTTAATTAATGTTTTATTTCTTTAAAGAACATGACATCAACACCAGTCAGTAGAATTGCAAACAAGAACAAAATGACACAAGCTGTATTATGAACTCTCTGTGCCGATAAAGGGGATGGAATTTAAGTGTCATAACAACTTAATGTACCTAAAACAAAATATTGATAGTGTAAATTTCACTTGTAAATAAATGGAAGAGTTAAAGGGACATAGAGACCTTCTGAAAATATCTGTTTCTAGGCAATAATGGCAGATTTTTCAGAGGTGATGAGAACCTGATGTTCCTGTTGAAGTTAGATGGAGCTATGGACGTTCAGCACTGCTGGAAACTAGGTCAAACTCAAAAAAAGGTCATATTCTGCTCTTGGTTACACAGGTATAAACCCAAAATAACTGCATCCATTGGCTTCAACGCCAATGGATTTAACTCTCTGGTTCAAACTCAGGTAATGCTACTTCAGAAATAGGCTTTAAAAATCTTGTAAATGCTGTTCACATTTCCAGTGGCTCAGGTTCTGAAAGTGCATCTCACTCAGGTGCAGAGGCATTTCTCTAATTCACAATCAGACCTGGGTTTGGTTCACTTTGGGACCACTCAAGAGCTCAAGCTAGTGCCAAATGTGACTGCTCACTTGGTGTGTGGTGCATCAGGCAGAAGCACATAACACCAGAGAACTGCTTCCATGTACATTTCTGGGTGGAGCTCAAGGTGCTGGTTTTAAGCTATAAAACTCGGAATGATTTGGGACCCACTTGACTGACCCCTCTCCTTATGCAATGTTGCCAGTGATGAGCAAAGACATGCACTTGAACTGAAGCCTCCTTTGATGGGTCCTTAACTCCAATTTGCTTCCTTCCCTGATCTGTCAGCACCTGGATTTTGTAAACTTATGTGCATGCTGCAGAACTAATCTTTACTAACAGGCAGCCAGGGTTCATAGATGGAGGAGCTGGATATAGAAGGGGACTTACGAAATGAGTAGATGGAGGGCCTTCATTTTTGTAGGGGGACTATTAATTGGAGAATTTATGGATCAAGGTCACTGTCACTGATCAGTCTATTAGCCCTCACAGAGAGAGCACCAATCACAACACGTGAGACGTGTTGTTCTAGCCAGTCCTCCAACTACCCGCTGGCCAAGCTGTCAGTAGCACCGGACACCCGATTGACATAGCGCACAGCAGCCTAGAACTCCTGAGCGATCGGCCAACTGTAGCCTCCCAAGCAGCTGGGATTACAGGCACGTGCCACCACACCAGGCTGGATCAAGGTACTGTATGGAAATATTTTACATTTTCTAATTGCCTGTTTTTAAATGCTGGGAGGAGTCCAGAGCCTAGTAGAGACATTGGAGGAATCTAAATTAAATAATAATATAACATTCCATGGCAGTTTTAATTGGATACAGTGTTCTCCTGTCCAGGGTTACTGTGCATTATTAAACAGCTATAGCATTCCAGCCCAAAAAATGCCTGCATTTCAATGGTGGGTGAAGCGATTCCCTATATTTCACAGTGTGGAGCACCTGGGCACGAAAGGCTCTCACTAAATGTGAGTTGTTAAAATGATACAGCTAAAGTGTGGAGGAGAACATGGCTGAAGATGCTGTTTGTTACACAATAGACGTCTCAGCATAGATCCATGCTGTCTTGATCACAGTCAGCTTCCTCTCATCACCTTTTATTAGTATGGACAGCTCTGTTCTACATACTAACAGAGACTATGCTTTGCCATTCTGGGGAAGTATGCGAATACATATTGGCCCCAGTTCAGCAAAGCACTGACGGCTGTGCTTAATGTTAAGCACATGTTTAAGTCCCATTAGGACTCAATGGGAATTAAGCACATCTTTAGGTGCTTCAGTGAACAGGGATGGGGCTGTTTCATGTGCTTCAGGTTAAGCATATGCTGAAATGCTTTGTTGAATCAGGGCTAGTATGTTCCATGCTCCTCTGACCTGAGAGCACCAATATCGTACTCCAGAAAGGATAATGCTGTCCATTTCCCAAAGCCTTGCAGAGTCTGATGCGATACATTGGGGTACTGTACACATCTGGATTGACTCATAGAAGAGTTCTCTTTTTATTTGCAGAGTTCACACAAGGGGGCCGAATTCAGGTTGCATTATGTGCATTATGATACAGACGTTAATTACATGGTCACATGCCATTTTTACTGCAGGCCCCCGTCTCCACTGAGCGTCACTGGTAGCAACAGTTGTTTTGTGGAAGTAAAAAGGGCTCATGCATTTTCACCACCATTGTGCCTAAATCTGCTCAGAGCTGGGTTAGATGCTGCAGCGGTGAAATCTTTTGCTACCACTGGGGGTGCTGGGAGATTGTTAGGAAAGTGCTGGGGGATGCAAGGCCATCCATCCTCATCCCCCCTTCATATGTGACAGATAATTCCATCAAAAAGAACAAATTCAAATTTGCCCATAGAAGAAACTCATTTTTATACTGCAGTGATCACAGTCAGTTTATTAATAGATTATCAAGCCAGAAGGGACCTATTTGATCTAGTCTGATTTGTTGCATAACAGGCCATAGAATTTCCCTGAAATAATTCCTCTGATATGTTTCAGTTTCCATACCATGGCAAAATCCAGACATCACACAATGAAATGCAACTGCAGAAACATTTTATAATTATTTCTAAGCTTCCACTATTCTTGTTCTAAAATAAAGATTAAAAGAGAGAGAGAGAGAGAGAGAGAGAGACGCCACTTTGGTTTTTAGTCATCTCCCTTTCTCACGTTTCGCTTTACCACTTTGAAATAATAATACCACCTAGTTCTTCAGCCACAGAGCTCAAGTGCATTACCCCTGCATTATCATTATCCCCATTTTACAGGTGGCAAAATGGAGGCACGGAAAGATGAAGTGACTTCCCCAAGGTCCCTGAGCATGCCAGTGGCAGAGACAGGAGTGGAACCCAGCTCTCCCAGCTCTATCCACTAGGCAACAGTGCCTCCCTAAGAACATGTTTTATTTTATTTTGTTTTTGTTTTATTTTCTCTAAAAGAACCATGTGCTAAAATCAGCAAAAGAAAGAGAATCAAAGAGGCATCAAAGCCAAAACAAGACGTATTGAGTGTGTGCATGTGAGGATGCTCAGATAGAGTAGAGGAGCTGAGATACCACAATGATGGGTACATTATAAATAGCTACATGGACAGATGGATAGATAGATGTAGAAGAAAGCAAGATATTGTTCCAGTTAAGATTGTGATTAAGGCTAAAAATTGTACAAGGTTCCACTTGGGCATGATCCCAAACAGCTCTTACGCAGAACGATGTGGAAGGACTTTTTTTCCCTTTTAACCTATGGTCTGTAAACTTCTTTTTAAGAATTAGTTTTTCCGCTCAAAAAAATTATGACCCTATGTGCAAATTAAAGACAAATCGGATGCTTCCCTTTAGAGATTTGTAAAAAGCTAACTCCGTTTTGATCATCCGTGTTTATTTGCAGGAAAAGATCCACAGAAGTTCTCCCCAGTCCCAGACATCAATGAGATCTCTGTGATGGCACAGAAAACCACTTTGACCCCTTGACCTTTATGTGAGATGGCCTGCCTGCAAGAGGAGGAAAAATAGGACACAAGTCTCTAGAGCCCCTGGAGATGCATCTCAAACCAGCTGATGCATATATTGTCTTTTGCTGTCATGGTGAGGAAAACATCTCTCCAGCACTTGACCTCCACGATGGGATGTCTGCCAAAGTGCAGAGACGTTGTGAATTCAGATGTCCATGGTGCCTGCCCCTCCGATACCTTGGCTCACGTCTCATTTGGGATAAATTAATATAAAGTTGTTAAGAAGCCCCCTGCGGCCCTGAAGCTACCAGTCAGTTCTCATATCAAATAAGGACCACATATGCCAAATCTCAAAGAATCACACCATATGAATTTGGAGGGGCTGCCACATCTAATTTAACAGCTTTTCACTGGGAATGTCAGAGAAAATAACAGAAGTGTCTCAGAGCTTTCAAAAGGAAGCATCTTGTCAGGACATTAAAACCCACAAAAGATGGCTTTTAGCTTTGTCGGGTCTTCTGTCAGAGTTGTTAAATGATTCTGCCTCTGCTCCTCTGAAATGGGAACCTCACAGACTCTCCTGTGCTTAAAAGTTAACTAGATCAACCGCTGAGGAAGAATACCAACTTGCTAGCACAGGGGTTCTCAACCTTTTTCTTTCGGAGGCCCCTCAATATGCTACAAAATCTCCATGGCTCACCTGTGCCATAATAATTGGTTTTCTGCAAATAAAAGCCGGGGCTGGCATTAGGGGGTAGCAAGCAGGGCGACTGCCTGGGGCCCTATGCCATACGGGTTCCCACAAAGCTACATTGCTCAGCCCCGGGTGGCGGGGATCAGGGCCCTGGGCTTCAGCCCCATGCGGTGGGGCATCGGCTTTCTATCCTGGGCCCCAGCAAATCTAATGCTGGCCCCGCTTGGTGGCCCCCCCTGAAACCTGCTCGTGGCCCCCCAGGGCGCCCTGGACCCCTGGTTGAGAACCACTGTGCTGGCATGAGTCCCCACATTGTACCAACTGATGGCTGTTTCTGTAACTAGTAATGATTTAAAAACAAACAAACCCCAAACTCACTTAGCTACAGCCTAGCTTTGTTCCACAGCAACAAACAAATCTACATAGAAATCAAAAGTTAAACCTCATCTCACAGCCTTCATTTAATTTTTCAAAAATACTAAGATTTTCAGGGGCCAAATTCATCCCTGGTATGAAGCCAATGGCGTTATGCCAGGAATAGATTTTTTGCCCCAGTCATGCACAGCCTCTCTCGCCACAACCCAGCCTGTTCTGTTGTTTATGTTTCATTACCATTGGGAATCCACTGGCCTTCCTTTCAGTTGCTTTTGTTGACCGAAGCAGTCTCAGGCAGTGTGGAGGTGCAGAGATGAGTTATTGTTACTGGTGTTCCACCACAGGAGCCATGGAACTAGGCCCCAGCGAGCACATCGGGCAGAGAGGCCTTAGACCAGTGACTCATTCGGGCCGAGCATACATGACTCACCCGGACATGGGGATGAAATGTAGACTTCGCACAGCCAAACCCTTGCCTCCTTCCTACACTTCCACCTCCTCAACCTAGGCTGCCATATTTCCTTTTTGTCTTGCCATGCTAGAACGCAAAACCCTGGTATTTCATGAGCTAAGACACAAAAAGCTAAAGACAACAAGGTTAAAAATGAGATCACTTGTTTCTAAACACACAGCTGTATGCCTGAGCTTGGTCCAAGCCAAACTGTGTGTGTGTATGTGGAGTAACAAGCACCTTTCATTTGCCTTGCTACTGACAACTGATTTGAGATGGTAGTGTACAGGTCAAAAGTGACCTGCTCCTTTAAATATATCTTCTCAGAAATCCATTCTAGCATTTGCATGAGTGGCCACAGTGAACGTTACTGTTTAGCTTTGGGTCAGAATAACTCCACTTCCCCCTCACAATGACTTTAAAATAGGAAAATGGCTCTACAGAGCCAGACTCGGGGACAGAGTGGCAACTGATTTTGTGCATCCATATAAGAAACCCCCCCCGGACTTCCTAGCTAGGCTCTTAGGCACTGAATAGAGGGCAAGAGTGGGACCACTGATGGGTTCGTAAGAACCATACAGCGCAACAGGCTGCGAGAAATGTACCAATGCTTAGGCCAGGTCTACATTAGAAAAGGTTTGCCAGTATAGCTATACCAGTGTAACTATACCAGCAAATCCTTCCAGGGTCGATGCCGCTTATACTGGCAAAAAAGTGCTTTTAGTCACATAGCTTATGCCAGTTCCCTGAGCTAAATAAGTTCTACTGGCAAAACCACTTTCATGCCAGTATAATGTATCTACAATAGGGCTTTTGCGGGTATAGAAATGTAAAAAAAAATAAATTCCACTCCCCTATCTGACATTTCTGTACTGTCAAAAGTTTCCAGTGTAGACCTGGCTTCAGGAGTTGTTCAAGCCTAGGATTGATCAGACCAAGAATCAAAATTCTTTACCTGCGGAGCGCTGAGCCTTTTGAGAAGTGGGCATTAGCCCCTCTTCATACCCTCACATCCCTCTCTTTCAAACACTTGTGGTCCTAACTACTGGCCAGTTGCACTTTCTAATTTCTACTTTGGGGCTCCCTCCCCACAATTATCTGCTTGCGGAACAGTGCTCCCTCTAAGCTGGCTCCTCAGCGGAAGCGGCAGAGTGGAAATTTCCCATACAGCTGGGACACTGCCCCTTTGCACAAAGCACAGCCCCAAACCCAGAGAAGATAAACTGCAACCAATGTGACAGAGAAGACGAGAGGTGCCTTTGCAGAATATGAGGGGCATGAGAAAGGTATTTCCTCATGTCATAAATATAAAGGGAAGGGGGAGAGGGTCTGATGCAGTGCTATAAAATCCTCTTACCAGTAAAGGGTTAAGAAATGCAGGTAGCCAGACTGACACCTGACCTGGCTGGCATCTGACCAATGAGGGGACAAGATACTTTCAAATCTTGGGAGGGGGGAAGGTGTGTGTGGCTGTTTGTCTGAGTCAGAGTGATCTTGGAAGACAAGAAGTACTTGCAGAAAATCAATCTCCTCAACCAGTCATCTTCTCACCAAACCTCACTTTTCTAAAGTAAGTTTAGTCGCATAGCGAGTAGGTTTCTGTTTGTTTTGCTTGGTGAGCTTTCCCTGTGTTAGAGGGAGGGGTTATTCCTGTTTTTTCTGTAACTTTAAGGTTTTGTCCAGAGGGGGAATCCCTCTGAGTTTGGAAATTGAGTACCCTGTAAAATAGTTACCATCCTGATTTTACAGAGATGATTTTACCTTCTTTGTTTTAATAAAATCCTTCTTTTAAGAAGCTGACTGTTTTCTATGGTTCTAAAACCCCGGGGGTGGGTTTTTAGATCACTGGGTAGCCAATTGGTTAGGAGATTATTCTCAAGCTTCCCAGGAAAGGGGGTGTACCGGCTTGAGAGGGTATTTTTTGGGGAAGGGGAACTTTAAGTGGTTCCTTTCCTGGATTCCTGTTTAAAACACTTGATGGTGGCAGTGAGAGAAGCATTTCTCAGGGTGCAGGGAATTTTGTACCTTGGGGATTTTAACCTAAGCTGGTAGAAATAAGTTTAGGAGCTCTTCATGCGGGTCCCCACATCTTTACCCTAGAGTTTAGAGTGGGGAGGGAACCCTGACACCTCACATCATCAGAAATTGTAAGAAACCTCTCCTTAATAAGCAATAAATTTTTTTTGCGTAACTCTGGGAGAAAGGAAAGGAGAGAGACAGCAGAGATGGGACCACACTATACAGCATCCTGCTACCATATCAAAATTGTCTAGATATGACAAATGGGTAAGGGATGAAACCCGAAACTGTTTGAAACCCTGTCCTGGGTGAATCGTACATACTGTAGATTGATACCTGAGAGGTCTGTCTCTTTTCTTAAAAAAACCGACTCCCCTCTCCTCCCCGACACAATTTGGCATCACTTGTATGGCTTGTTATGCTAACAGAATCTAACTGATCTGTCTTACTCAGTTGTCTGCTCTGCCATACATCAGCATAGAGGGACCCCATCACCTGCCTTCGTCCAGGAATTTGTGGCAGGGAAAAGAAAAAAATATATAAATTCAAACAAACAAAAAATTGAGGTTTCACTTCCAAGATACAGAAAGGTGAGAGTGGTGTCGCCACTTTGAACAGAGGGTTGGGTTTTTTTTGCTAATCTTCTGGTTTAATTGACCGGTAGTCTAATCTCCATAAAAAGTATGTTCTTGATAATAAATTTCCTGAACACAACAAACAGTCACCACAACTCAAGGAATGAATTGCGCCCTATGACTCAAAACTGTAACAATAAAAAAGCTACAAGAAACAATGCCCCAGATTAGATGTCTAATTTCACTGAGTTCTGAACTGTCTCACACAGTTCTCCAATTCTTTTCTTTGGAACCCGTTCCTCGCAGTGAGTTACAGATGAAGGAGCTAGGGAACATGCTGAAGCTTGCTTGAAGGGACATCTCTGACAGAGAGCAGCCAAGTCTTTATGCCTTCAGGTTTCAGAATATTATCCCAGTTTACAGTGCAACACATCAATCTGATTGAAAAACAATTATAGTCTACATTCATTCCTCTTACATGCCATTCAGATATTGTTTCTACCAACTCACAAACTGCATGACCACTTTATAAAGTAGAAAATTAGTTGCATTTATTTCCTCTTATCAGCAGAATTTCTTACGTCTATCAGTGCTCTAAGCACTCTGCAATGCTGCATCTACTCTATACCTGAACTGGCTAGTTAATTTCTGACTTGCTTCATTGATGGCTTCCTCTCCCCATACCTTTGAGTCTCATAGAAGATGTGCACACACAAGTCTAAAAGTGTGGATGTGCATGCTTGACATTGAAACAATTGATTCCAAGAGGGATGGCTATGCAAAAGTCATACTCTAGGAGTTTAGGCCAGTGCAGATTTTAATTAACATTACACAGTAAATCATCACACAACACCCCCCATCCAGGGCCGGCCCTACCTTTTTGGCCGCCCCAAGCAAAAAACAAAACAAAACCAAAACACAAGCGCCCCCTCCCCCCAACGCCGGCCAAAACACCCCCCCCCCCAACAACGCCGCCCCGCCAAAACGCTGGGGGGGCCGGCGGGGAGGGCGGCATGCCCGCCGCCCCGCTCCCCCTGCTGGTGGGGAGCGCGGAACGCATGCCGCCCCGCTGCCCCGGCCGGCGGGGAGCACGGCATGCAAGCGGCCCCGCTCCCCTGGCCGGGGCGCCGGCAGGGACCACGGCACATCCGCCGCCCCGCTGCCATGGCCGGGGGTGGGGGGGGGGGGAAGCGCGGAACGCATGCCACCCCATTGCCCCAGCCATCAGGGAGCGCGGAACGCCCGCTGCCCTGCTCCCCCGGCCAGGGCGCCAGCGGGGAGCGTGGCACCGTGCACGTCTGCTGCCTCACTGCCCCGGCCGGTGGGGAGCATGGCACTCCCCCGGTAGGGGCACCAGACGAAGATTTTTGTGTGTGTAAATTTTAAAAAAAACAACAAACCTTGAGTGCTGCCCCCCTCCAGGTGCCACCCCAAGCACGTGCTTGGTAGGCTGGTGCCTGGAGCCGGCCCTGCCCCCACCGCCTTATTTTTCACCACACAAAGGTCATGGGAGGGGGAGAAGGTAAAGGTGTGCAGTATATTAGAGTTATTATCCTGTCCCCATTCAGAAAAGCTAAATGCATGCTCATAATGTTGAGATATTATTCCCTTACAAATCCAGGGATGTGGGATGAGAGTTACATTTCAGGGTATGAAAAGGAACATACACGGGATAGTGTTTGCTCCCCCCATAACTGTTTTTAGCATGCAGCTGTTACAGTAATATAAAAAAGTGCATCAACTAGGATAGCGAAAATGCCATTGCATTCTACTGTAATTACATGCTTAGCACATTTTAACCATGTACAGTGGAATAAGCACAAGTGGACCCAGGCAAACGAGACTCATAAGAAGGTTCATCTATAGCAGTTGGTTATGACTTACATGATTTACAGAAGAAAATAGTAGAAGGAGGGAGAATTTTTGGGAAGATCTCATACTTGGAAGTCGGAACACGGTTTACATTTGGACAATATGCTGGGGAATACAGACTAGATCTTCTAAACTTCTATTCATGTTGGAGCTGGCTAGAGGCTTGAGACCCTTTTGATTCTTTGTAGGTTGAATAAAATGGAATTAGAAGAAAGTGGAATTAGAATGTGAGATATGTGGAAATGGTTCCGAATAAGATTTATAATACTTGTGTGGAAATGTTAATTTATTAAGTTAATATTAAAGATATAATTCAAATTATACAGAAGTTTTCTATTATTTTAGCTTCATGTATGTTAGTAGTGACAAAATGAAAAAAAAAAGTTATATTGCCATACACAGAACACAATTTGAAAACATTCAGATGTTCATGATTATGGCTGTTTTTTGACACCTAGAATTCTGTGACTAAAGGAAAAAAGTGATTTGTAGTTTTTCTTTCTTATAAAATCACATGGTCAAGATTTCCAAAAGTGACTAGTGATTCTGGGTGCTCTGCTTTTTTGGCACCCAACCTGGGACACTACAAAGGGTCTGACTTTCCGACAGCTGGCACTCAGCACTTTCTGAAAATCTGGCCCTCTTAAGGTACCCCTTAAGGTACTTTTAAAGGAAGCACCCCAAATCACTAGTGACTTTAGTCATTGGTCTTCATCACCCTAGCCAGCCAATTAACTACTGAACAAGGCTCCATGTTGTTTTTTTGGGGGGTTGGGAGGGTCGGTGGGAGGAGGGGAAATTTTCAAAGGCACCAAGTGGTATTGACTGCAGAGGAAGGATGACCCAGTGGTAACAGCACTAGCCTAGGACTTGGGAAACCTGGGATCAGTTCCCTGTTCTGCCATAGACTTCCTGTGTGACCTTGGGCAAGTTACTTAGCCCCTTTGAACTTTAGTTCCCCATCTGTAAAATGGAGATAATAGCACTGCCCTACCTTGTAGGGACATTGTGAGAATAAATGCATTATAGACTGCGATGCACTTTGAGATCTACTGACGAAGAGTGGGAGGTATTTATTATTATTAAAGCCAATAGGAGCTGTGTGTCTAAGGACCCTCTGTGCCACTGAAAATCTTCCCCTTTGTCTTTAAACAAATTTGTCTTGTATATGACCAGTGTGATAGTGATCTGGGCTTATAATGGTATAAAATCATGTATACTGGGACATGCCTTATCAAACCAAGACATACTAGTAAGCAATGTTCCCTCTAATTTTTGACAGGCTGTGTGCACAAAAAATTTCTTCTGTGCAAATTTTTGACAGGCCGTGTGCGCAAAAAATTTCTTCTATGCAAATTGTTGTGCTTCTGTGCAAATTTTTGTGTGCTCAGTGTTTTGCCATGTGCGCGGGGTTTAGGATCTGTGTGCGCGCGCAGACGCACACAGCTTAGAGGGAACAGTGCTAGTAAGTGTTATATAATTTATACAGGTACTTTGTTCTCATTGCAAACTTTTAAACTATAGATGACAGCTATTTTAAGACTTTCATAATGAAAAATAAACGTTGTCATTTGCATTACTGAGAGTCCAAGGCCTTAGACAGAATCAGGGCTACACCAGCTATTGTACATACACAAGTGGACAGTTCTTTCCCAGTTAAGTTTAATATTAAACTAAAATACTGTGTGCCATGACTTTTTTTAAAAAATTCCCAGCTAGGATCATCAGCCAGAATATTTACAGTTGATGGCTTAAAGTCCCAGTGAAATCAACGGGAGATTCAGGTTCTTAGCATCTTATCAAGCTGTTTATATTTAGGTGCCTAAGTACAGTTTTAGGAGCCTGCCTCTTACAATCTCAGGTCAGAAAATGTTGGCCCTGACTTTGTATTTTGGATCATCATGGAATAATCTGTCCAAAAAGGAAGTTTCTCCCCTAACCCTTGTCACTTGGTGGTTCATTTACACCCTGAAATATAATTGTTCGCAGTACAGTAATGCATGGTGGTTCCACCCATGATGAGGGCCTCCATCTGGCAAACACTGAACAAACATAGTAAGAGACAGTCTCCATCTAGAAGAGCTTACAGGCTAAACAGACAAGGGGTGGGAGGGAGAATGGACACTGGGAGGTGAAGTGACTTGTCCAAGGTCAAACAGCAGATCAGTGGCAGAACTGGAGATGGAATCCATGTTTCCATACTTCTTGTCCAGTGCTCTATCAACTGGAACAGACTGTTTCTGCAAGCATGGCATGAAGGTTTGTATCTTTTGAAAACTATATTTTAAAATATCCTACTTATTTGTAATAGCGAGTGTTCTCAATACCCACAGAAATGTCTAACCTCTTTTCAAATCCTTGGCCTTAATTATTTCCAGTGGCAATAAGTTTTATGGGTTAATTGTGCACTGTGTAAAAAAACTGTTGCTAGTAAAGCTGTGGTTTGTTGGGGTTTTTGTTTTTGTGTGTGTAAAAAAAAAATCAAACTCTGGATTTCGAAAAAGGGTTTTAAAAAAGTTGATTGAGTTTTCTTAATAGGAAAAGTATAAAATTACAAAACAATTACCCTAGCCACTCTAATTCCCTGCCTATTCAGCTGGTTGAATTTCCATCACTGGATTCAACTTTCTCCGTATTGGCTTTAACTGTGGCCATAGGATGGGAGGCACGTGATTTACAGATACAGAATAGAAAATGTATTTCTAGATAGGATCCTCCACTACACTGGGTAAACCCCAGCTGCATCCACATTTGATTTTACATGGAGAAAATTATTTGTTTGAGTATTTAGTTTCTTCTCTTTTGTAGCACAGTTGATGATTTAAAGAAGAGTAAGTTATCCCGGGGGGGCGGGGGAGGTTAAAGGACCACTCTTCATTCTGGCAACTTTTTGAAATCAACTCCATTTGTTAAGATCAAACATCTAAATGGCACCTCCTGGGTTTCCTTTCTCCTTCCTGTGATCTCTTCCATGACAGCTTTTCCTCACCTACATGGAATACATTCTCACGCTGAATACTTTTATCCACTTCCAACATAAGAACTCTACCAGGTTAAGTGTCCCCAGACCACAAGGAAAATTGGACAGTCTAGGATCTAGCCAGGTCCATCATTTGATTTCTTCTCTTCATATGTTTACAGTTTTTAAGCAACAGGACAAAGTGTTTACCCTTTTGTGTTTCTAGCACAAGTCCTCTCCACAAATACGTCTGTCTACACTGAGAATTGTACAATCTTTCCCTCTGACCAGACAAAAATCACCTTTTCCATGCAACATCATCAATTTACAGGCACTCATGAATGCTTTTAAAGTTGAATTGTAAAGTTAAAGAAAATAGAGTTAAGCCCAGATATACCTGCTGGACATTCCTACCGTATGGTGCATTCAGCATGGAAACAAGTTTTAACTGCCTTTTTAAAAGATCTTTAGTTTGTTGAAAAATACCCCATAAAGCACTGTTCTCTGGCTTGACAAACACAACATATGGCACATGTCAAGAATGATACAGGAAGCCAGGCAGTGCCCAGAGGATTTCACAGAGGAGAAAACTTATCATTGTGCTAAAAGCCCTCCCCCCCTTCCTGTAAACCTGCACAGTTGGGGGCATTCAATGCCTGATTTAAGTCTCAGCAGAAATACCAGGGATTAAATATATGTGAAGACTCACTTCTACAAGTGATTCCTGCAATGAAGGTTGAGGCATGCTGGTGGTTTATTATGGGAAAGCTTTCCCTGCTGTACCTGCCCTGTGAATTTTGGACTTTAGTTTCCAGCATCAACAATCTGGCAATTCTTCACAAGCACTGAAAACTTTTTAATTCGAAAAAAACAGAAGGGAACGAAAAAACCTGCATATAATCAAAAGGACGTGTTTGAATGATGTATACCCCATTCAGCCCCCCCGCCCCAGATAGACTTTTGTTTGAGTAGATTATTGATTAGTTAGGAAAGTTCTTAGTATATACACCTTATAGAATGGAACAGCAAAAACAAATGACTTTTAAAAACTAATGATGTACATTTGTAACTCATATGCTTATTCACTGTGGTGCTCTTTCTGTCTCTGCTGACTAGGTAACACAGAGAGGTCGATAAGCCTGCAGAATCAGCCTTGCCTAAGAGAGATGGGTCTTTTAGCTCATGCATAGCTGTTCATGCTTTCAGATCCAGAGATTGTGGGTTTGATCCCTGCTGTCGATGACACACCCATTGTGCTGCCTTTAGATATTGGACACCTGTTCAGTCTTGCCAGCAGTTGTAATTTTATTGTTAGTTTTGTGATATTTGACGTTCTTAAAGCCTCAGCACCAGAAGGCAAATAGAAAGAACCATATTTTATATAATGATTTTTATGTCAATTTCATGATCTTTTGGCTCATGATTTTTGAAAGTTTAGGGTTTGTAATATTACTATTGCATAGGAGTATGCCTCCAAAGGAAAATCTAGCAGAGGTGGAAAGAAAAATAAATGGTTTTTTAAATTATATATATATATATATATATATGAAATAAGATGCCATCAAATACTTAAGAAGTTTCTGCTGCATGGGTGGCAACCCATCAAGATGCACTATCAAAACATTTAGAAGGGCTGCATGATTTAAATGATTTATTATGTAGTTGGGTCACTATTTAACTACTTTATTTCTTTTCTCCCAGGGGCTTCTGTATATATTTCATCTTTACATTGCTGAATGAGGATCACTATTTCTCTGAGCCTTTTTTCACAGATCAGGAGAGGGTAATCTGAGAATGAGACAGTTTAAAATCTTCCTCCCACATGGTGGTTTCAACCTTACTCCCAATATACTGCTGTTTTCCCCATTTCCCTTATTTTCCTCCTTTAACTCTGTGTTGCCCCTGATACCACCTATGACTTGTAGTCATTTCAAATGGCAAGGTTTATGAAATGTGAACTTCAGTTCAGCCCAGAGCCTTTTTTAGCATCTCATGACAGGTCAACAGTTCCCATTTTTAAACCACCGGTTCCAATCTGGAATTAAAGTAAACCAGATTTAAAACCCCTTTACTAAAAGTGAACTTCTGAGGTTTCAGTGCTTTAATACTATAAGGAAGGGTGCAGGACGCACCACAGCAGAAGTATTTGCACAATAACTATGCTCTCAAAAAGGTTAGAAAAAATAGGAGTCCTTAATGCATATTTAGGCACCTAAATAAATAGCTTAGTTTTCCTATGTTCTGAGCATCCAGTACCTTTCAAATTAAGCTAAGGGTAGCTGCTGTGTGCTTAACACTCAAGAAAATTAGGCCCTTTATTTTGGTACCTCAGGCCCTGATTCAGCCAGGTTCTTAAGAACGTCTAGCTTTAAGCACAGAATAGTCAGTCCCACTGAAGTCGTTGGTACTACTCACAACCCTAAGTACCTGGCTAAGTCAGGACCTAAATATGGATTTAGGAGATGAACCTCAGGCACTCATTTTGAAAATCTCAGCCTTGCAGTCCAGCCTTTACTTTTCCCCTGTCACTGGGGAAAACAGTTTGTTTGGTACAGCTCCTTCCTAAAGTTTGATCTAGTTCCCCTGCAATCCCAATCAGCGCTGGATGATATAAGCATAAAACTTGCCTCCCCTAGCTTTTAAAAGAAACACACCCCAAAATAAGACAAAGATCTTGTGAAAAAGTATCTTTATAAGATAGAGAAGCTTTTGATGGAGAACAGTTGGCCAAATCTATATGGCCCCATTGTGACTGATTAGTTTGTACAGGTGGTGGTGGTGATGGTTTCCTTTTTTAAGTGTAGCCAAAATGATACAAGGAATACAGTACTTGAATGGGGAGTGTTTTACAATGGTTAGGTTTTCTTGTCTCTCTATTTTTTTAACCCCCTGGTGATTAGAGGACTTAGTTTTAATGAGCGGCTTTTGTACAAAGATATCCTGGTATAATTGGGATCCAATCTAATCTTGTCACATATTTTTTAATTAAAATTTATTTTATTGTAACTTGTTTAAAGGAAAAATTATTTTCAAAAGTATTCTCATAGAATATCAGGGTTGGAAGGGACCTTAGGAGGTCATCTAGTCCAACCCCCTGCTCAAAGCAGGACCAATCCCCAATTTTTGCCCCATATCCCCAAATGGCCGCTCAAGGATTGAACTCACAACCCTGGGTTTAGGAGGCCAATGCTCAAACCACTGAGCTATCCCTCCCCCGCAAAAAATAGAGATATGCCAATCTCCTAGAACTGGAAGGACCTTGAAAGGTCATCAAGTCCAATCCCCTGCTTTCACTAGCAGGACCAAGTACTGTCCCCGACAGATTTTTTTTGCCCCAGATCCCTAAATGGCCCCCTCAAGGATTGAACTCACAACCCTAGGTTTAGGGGGCCAATGCTCAAACCACTGAGCTATCCCTCCCCCCCATCTGTAGATGTCCATCAAAATGCAACACCACAGCTCGGGGACATTATTTTTAAAGTGTTGCCAGGTGATTTCCGTTAATGTAAGCTAAAATCCCTTGCAGCAATTTGAAAGTATACCTTTCTGTGTCCCACGCTACACATACAGACTTCTAGCTTAGGTACTTATCTATCTGTGGAACTTATATGACCCACATCACTGTAGTATCTGGCCACCCCACAATCTTTTTTGTGCATTTATTCTCACAACACCCAACACCCAACGTTTAATAACAGTAGGATACACAGTCTCCCAGCATCTCTCACAAGCAACACATTTATTTAGAATAATAAAACTGAACAGCATGCTGCTTTCAGTGAACTGGATCAAGAATCATTGTACCTAGCTTCCATGGTAGCAACTTCACAAATAAAAACCATCATTATAATTGCACTGAATTCGGCCTTCCCATCAACCTCTAAACTGGGGATATAGTCAAGTTTTTTAAAAATGCACTCTATGAAATGATAGCCAAAGAAGTTGGCTTCATTTGTAACAAATGAGACAATAACTACTTCAGGAGTTGAAACAAGAGTCTCAAATACAGGAAATTAAACTTGGACTCAGATACTTGTTTCCTTTAGGACAAAGCACCCCTCACTTGCAAAGTGGGTGAGAATATAAGGATAGTTTACAAACACACATCCCTGTTAGAAAACAGTGCCCATTTCTAGGGAAAAGGACTGTCAGGCATTAAATGGTTGGACATTTCAGGTGAGCTTTTACAGTTTATTAAGCATTACTACTTGCAAATCAGGCATCTAATAGGCACAATGGCAAACAAACACACTTTGCCATTTCAGATCACATAGTAGAACGAGCTTCCCCTTCCTTTCCTAAGCATATTTCACCACTCAGATTTGACACAGTGTAAAGTCATTGCCCTCTATTCACAGTAATGGTTTGCTAAACAAAGATTTGGCAAGGTCACAAAAGATCTGTGTACATGCTAGAATTTGGGTGCACAAGGCAATTTTTTCCTCTTGCTACCCAAAATTGACTGTGCATAGCCCAGTGGAAAAAAACAAACCTCTCTCTCAAACTTAGAGTCATAGAGTCATAGACTTTAAGGTCAAAAGGGACCATATTATTATCATCTAGTCTGACCTCCTGCACAACACAGGCCACAGAATCTCACCCACCCATTCCTGTAATAAACCCCTACCCTATGTCTGAGCTACTGAAGTCCTCAAATCTCACTCGTTTCTTCCTATGTTAAATGGTCAGGCAGGCAAGACACAAGGAAGCAAGCAAACTGTTTGTAGCATTAATTACTGCTAATTCTAATCTGAATTACAGCAAGGAGTGATGGTCTCAGACAGATTACGGTGTTCTATATCAGTGGGTAAGGTTGCCAACTTTCTAATCGCATAAAACCGAACATACTTGCCCCGCCTCCTGCCCCTTCCCTGAGGCCCCGCCCCGGCTCACTCCATCCCCCATCCCTCTGTCGCTCACTCTCCCCCACCCTCATTCACTCATTTTCACCGGGCTGGGGCAAGGTGCTGGATAGCGGGAGGGGGTGCGGGCTCTGGCTGGGGGTGCGAGCTCTGGGGTGGGGCTAGGGATGAGGGGTTTGAGGTGCAGGAGGAGGAGGCTCTGGGCTGGGGCTCAGAGGTTCGGGGTGTGGGAGAGGGCTCCGGGCTGAGGCAGGGGGTTGGAGTGTGGGAGGGGGTATGGGCTCTGGGAGGGAGTTTGTGTGCAGGAGGGGGCTCAGGGCTGGGGGTTGGTGTATGGGCTCCAGGAGGGAGTTTGGGTGTGGGAGGGGGCTCAGCGCTAGGGTGACCAGATAGCAATTGTGAAAAATCAGGAAGGGGGTGGGGGGTAATAGATGCCTATATAAGAAAAAGCCCCAAATATCTGGTCACCCTATTCAGGGCTGGGGCAGGGATTCGGGCATGGGAAGGGATTCAGGCTCCAGGCAGCGCTTACCTAGGATGTCTCCCAGAAGCAGTGACATGTCCCTCTGGCTCCTAGGTGGGGGCGCGGCTAGGCAGCTCCGTGTACTGCCTCCATCCGCAGGCACTGCCCCTGCAGCTTCCATTGGCCGCGGTTCCTGGCCAATGGGACCTGCGGAGTTGGCACCCGGAGCCCTCCTGACCATGCCTGTGCCTAGGAGTCAGAGGAGGGAAATGCTGGCCCCTTCCGGGAGCTGTGCGGAGCCAGGTAGGGAGCCTGCCAGACCCACCAACTGGGCTTTTAATGGCCTGGTCAGCAGTGCTTACCAGAGCCACCAGGGTCCCTTTTCGACTGGGTGTTCTGGTCAAAAAACGGACACCTGGCAACCCTATCAGTGGGCCCCTTTGCAACATTAGCTGGTTTAGAAACATACAAAACAATTTGTTGGGGAAGAGTCAACATGGCCTTTATAAAGGGAAATTGTGCCTGGCCAATCTGTTAGAATTCTTTGTGGGGGTCCACAAATATGTGGACAAGGGTGGTCCAGTGGATATAGTGTACATGAACTTACAGAAAGCCTTTGACAAGGTCCCTAACCAAAGGCTCTTAAGAAAAGTAAGGAGTCAGCAGAAAAGAGGGAAGGTCCTCTCATGGTTCAATAATTGGTTAAAACATAGGAAACAGAGAGTAGGAAAAAAATGGTCAGCTTTCAGAATGGAGAGAGATAAATAATGGTGTCCCCCCAGGGATTTGTACTGGGACCAGTGCTGCTCAAGATATTAACAAATTATCTGGAAAAAATGAGGTAACAAAATTTGAAGATGATACAAAATTACTCAATATAGTTAAATCCAAAGCAGACTGCAGAGTTACAAAGGACTCACACAAAACTGGGCAACAAAATGACAGATAAAATTCAATGTTGATCCATGCAAAGTAAAGCACATTGGAAAACATAATCCAGATTCCCCACTATAAATACAAAATAATGGGGTCTAAATTAGCTGTTACCACTCAAGAAAGAGATGTTGGAGTCATTGTGGACAATCCCCTGAAAAAAATCTGCTCAGTGTGCAGCGGCAGTCAAAAAAGCTATCAGAATGTTAGGAACCATTAGGAAAAGGATAGATAACAAGTCAGAAAATATCATAATGCCTCTATATAAATCCATTGTACACCCACATCTTGAATATTGTGTGCAAATCTGTCACCACATCTCAAAAAAGATGTATTGGAATTGGAAAAGGTTCAGAAAAGGGCAACAAAAATTATTAGGGGTATGGAACAGCTTCCTTATGAGGTGAGATTAAAAAGACTGGGACTTTTCAGCTTGGAAAAGAGATGACTAAGAGGGGATAAGATGGAGGTCTATAAAATCTTGACTGGTGTGGAGAAAGTGAACAAGGAAATGTTATTTACTCCTTCACATAACACAAGAACTAGGGGTCACCCAATGAAATTAATAGGCAGCAGGTTTAGGACAAACAAAAGGAAGTATTTCTTCACACAACACACAGTCAACCTGTGGAACTTTTTGCCAGGGTATGTTGTGAAGGCCAAAAATATAACAGGGTTCAAAAAAGAACTAGATAAGTTCATGGAGGAAAGGTCCATGAATGGCTATTAGTTAGGATGGGCAGGTATGCAACACCATGTTCTGAGTGACCCTAGTATCTATTTGCCAGAAGCTAGGAGTGGACAATAGTGGATGGATCACTCGATGATTGCCTGTTCTGTTCATTCTCTCTGAAGCACTTGGCATTGGCCACTGTCAGAAGACAGGATACTGGGCTAGATGGACCATTGGTCTACCCAGTATGACCATTCTTATGTTCTTATACTAGAGACTCGATTATATTGCTCATTGAATTCCAGGATTCTTCTTGCCCTCAAGCAACTTTACAGATGTGTGATCAAACTAGAGCAATATCAATCACTTGCTTTACGCTTTGCACTTGCATGGCACATTCATCCTTAGAACTGCCAGTGGTTTCTGATGTCCTGTCTCAGATAGATACTAGATTCTTAAACGAAGGTGCAAGAAGTAGTGAATAAATCTGTAATAACCTATTCTTTGGAGAAGTTTTTTTTGCTAAACCCTGTCAGTTAGTAGTTGCACACAGGGAACAGTAATCAAATTATGTAACTGCTCTGCAACACACAGAGCACAGGATGATGTACTACAGATAAATGAAATTAGTAAGTATTTGAAGTAACTTAGACTTAGTCCAGTGGCCATGAAACCAATGAATGGATTCCCATCGAATTCAGTGGGCTAGAAATCCTTCAGAGGTGCTGAGCCCCCAGGATTCCAATTGAAGTCAATGAGAGGAAAAGGTACTCAGCGTGCCCCTGAAAATCTGGACCTTAGTCTCTTGTAAGCACTGCAGAAAGAGAGGGTCTTCAAGGAGGATTTGAATGAGAAGAGGGAGTGGCTTTGTACTGCAGCTCAGGAAAGATGGCCCATGCTGAGGGGGCAGCATGGAACAAAGTGAAGAGGTGGTTGTGAAAAGCAGACATATGGGGTACTGAGGCTGACATCACTGGGAGAGTGGGGGGCTGGGGATGACATGGTAAGAAACAAAAATCAGATAAGAGTGTCTGTGTGGGGGGGGGGGGGGGGCGGGGTGTTGAAGAGCAGGACACGAAGCTTGAATGAGCTGGAATGGAATACAGGGGTAAACTAAGGGAGGAATTCAGAGGGGTGTACCGCATGTGACAAGATCAGATCAGATCCACAGGCAAGGAATGTGATCCTTAGCAGCATTGCTTTGTATGGACTGGTGTGGGAGAAAGCAATATGGATGTCAGGGAGGCCAGAGATAGGTGATAGGACCCTGGACAAGAGTTTTAGGAACCGACAACCCCTGAAAATTGCATAGTAAGCTCATTACCTGTGTAATTATGTTCTTTTCTTTTTTTTAATTAACCACCAGTGATCCAGCCAGTTACCAAGGAGATGTAGTCTGGGCATCTGGTAATTTCCATGGTTTTGATGGGGCTATTGGGGGCACTGTAGCCAGGTAGAAGGGAGTATCTGTGGCCTTGGAGTAGAGAGATTGGGTCAGACTGTCCTGCAGTGAATCCAGCCTTGTCCCACCTTTGCCCTGGCTGGTCCTCACAATAAGAGCTACTGTTTACTGATGTTCGGTCCTACTGCCTGCTTTCAGCCCATGCAGCTGCAGGGAAGAAATATGTCCAGATGGATAAGATTGCTATAATGTATCTTGAGCAATGGGTCAAAAAAGCAGAAATGGGGAATTACATATGGACATTTCAGTGAGTCGGAGGGATCTCTTGTTTTACAAAGAAAACACTGGCTTAGGTATACAGAAAACATCCTCTTAGAGAAGTAATTCTCAGTTCCCACTTAGTAGGTCCACTTGTTATTTGATTTTGCATTTTTTGGTGCATGCCGAGTCTAGGCATTTAACAGGTTTATTCCTTTATCAAATATTTGAAGAAATTATTTTAAATACTTCTTGTAACTAGTCTATTCATCCAAAAGGCAAAATGTATTATCCCCTCTCCAAAAGGATTATATTAGGATGAATGAAATACAGCAAGTGCAAAATAAAATACAGCTGATGGAAGTACAAAAGTGTAAATAAACTCAACGCTTCACAATTTTGCACCCATCTAAATCAGAGGAAGGGAAGCAGAATCTTGGGAAGGGAGAGATAGCTCAGTGGTTTGAGCATTGGCCTGCTAAACCCACGGTTGTGAGTTCAATCCTTGAGGGGGCCATTTAGGGATCTAGGGCAAAAATTGGGGATTGGTCCTGCTTTGAGCAGCGGGTTGGACTAGATGACCTCTTAAGGTCCCTTCCAACCCTGATATTCTATGATGAATCTAGGTCTGTAACATCACTTCAATATCATACTTCAGTTTTCCTTTTATGTTTTATGATTCTTATTCTTCCCTCAACTTCTTTCCTCCTGCTCTAAACCCCAATGCTGTTCTGTGGTTGCTATCATGACGGATTCTCTTACAGCTAAATTTTGCAGGGGGTAAGGGAAATTGAAAGACAGTGTTGTGATGGAATGGGACTGTTCTTAATGTTTCTATGCCTCAGTTTCCCCGATGCATGTGTTAAGTCTTTAGGTGGTGGGAAATGGGAATAAGGAGTGATTGTTGCAGAGCTGGAGAGGGCCAGTGTGATGGGAGAATGGGCAACATCCTGTCTCCTGGCAACTCATAGCCCAGGCCCCTTCTCTGCAAAGGTGCGAGCTGAAGGTGTTAGAACAAAGTGATCAGGTGACCTCCTGGCCCGGGAAGAAGACAAAGGGAAAGGAGGGGCTAGAGGAGTGGGAGTTGGAAGCCGGCTGGAAACATGGAGGGAGGCGCAGACAGAGTCTGGCCTCCCTGCCCCCCTTTTGGAGCTGAGGGGTGGAACTCAGGGAGCCCCCGGACTGGGGTCTAAGCTCCCTGGCCCCCGGAGGGGCCCAACTGAGGGGTCCTGTTTGTACTTACAAGCTCTTTTTGGACTGTGTTCCTGGCATCTCTAATAAACCTTCTGTTCTACTGGCTGGCTGAGAGTCACATTGAATCCCAGGAAGAGGGGTGCAGGCGCGGACTCCCCCACACTCCGTGACAAGTGTTAATATCTTTCTATTCCTCGGTTTCCACATCTGTGAAATGTGCTCAACGGCATATCCTTAATTTGCAGGGATGTGGTGAGGCTTGTTTGTCAATGAGGCACTTTGAAAACCTCAGATGGAAGGTGTTATAAAAATTCTACATATAATTATTTCAGTAAGGAGCTGTACTTCGGGCAGCCTGGACTGCCTTTCAAGCCAAATGGAACGGAAAGATGTTTTCAGTCAGAAGCCAGTCAAAATTCTGCTTGAATCCAAACACTGCACAGAACTTCGCAGTGTCATGTGAATTTCTCTTGGACTCTTAATTTCAACATAATCCACAAACTGAAGGTGCAATTAAGGGTATGAATCACTCGCTCCCCACCCCCTGCAAAAAAAATAAAATAAAATAAAAAAAAATCTGCATGAGGCCCCTGTGAACACAAAAGGCCGAGTTTTGCAGAGTGCTAAAATACATGTTTTCTCAGTCAGAACAAGAAGTTAATAATCCACAGTGCAGCGCTGGAGGATCACAAAGTGTGAAAAGCATGAGAAGAGAAGGTCTAAAGGAGGAGGACAGCAAGGAGACCAGACTAGCACTGCCAAATTTCTAATTTCTGAACACTGGACACCCCTACCCTGCCTCTTCCCCCTGAGGTCCTGCCCCCTGTTCCGCCTCTTTCCCACAAAGCCCTGCCCCTTCTCTGCCTCTTTCCCCCAAGGCCCCACCCCCATTCTTGCTCCTCTCCCTCCATTGCTTGCTGCTTTTCTCCCTCCTCCTTCCTCGTCATTTCCTTTGCTCCAGGGCTGGGACGGGAACCGCAGCCTGATGCGGAGCCTGCCACCTGCCCACAAGATGCAGGTAGGAGGTGGCCCCAGCTGAACAATGGTGCGGGTTGATGATCCGATGCCTCCCTCCCACCCCCCGTGGTTCTGGATTTTTGGTGTCCAGTCGGTATATCTGACCGGACACTGCCAGGTCCCCTTTTTGACTGGACTTTCCAGTCAAAAACTGGACACCTGGCAACCCTAGACCAGACTATATACTGTTTCTCACTCAGTTCAGCTAACACACACTTTCATGCCTCCCTTCCTCGACTCTGCAAAAAAAGGCCCCAAATAAATAAACACTCAGTCTTTAAACGACAACAGACATGTTAACATTCAGCAGTACATTTGGCAGTAAAATACACAAAACCCTCACAAGAGGAAAAGATTCACAAATCACTCTGAAGTTCCAAGAACTGCTGATTTTGTAACTAAGCTAGTGCTAAAATGCATTTTGGGTGTGGGGGAGTTGAGGGGGGGAGGGGAAAGAGGGTGCTAAAGAGCTCCAGTTTGGTTACTCTAATCTAAGAATCCGGTTACTTCAGGAAACTGAAGACATCAGAGAAAGGCAACAATTTTACACCTCACTTTTGAATGGATCTTATCTCAAACTGGTAACCAGCTCCTCTGTAGTGCTTTTAAATGCATTCACAGGTGGTCGTGTTTTGTTTTTATAGAACACCCCCCATCCCCACAGATGTTTAATTTTTATACACCGTATTTAAGGTGTGGGTGTACCATGGATTTATATAGAGGCATTATGATATTTTCTGACTTGTTATCTACCTTTTTCCTAATGGTTCCTAACATTCTGATAGCTTCCTCCCTGGCTCTAGTGAAGGATGCTGGAAGTTGCTCCTGGAGTTCTGCTGGAAGCAGTCTGAAGACAGCCCTGCAGCAATTAAACATGGGTCACATTTTCAAGCTTTTCTTTGCGGCCATAAGGGCTAGAAACATTTTTTTCATTTAAATGAAAGCCAAGGTTTTAGCATGATCATACCTCTCCAGCGGCTGGGGTCCTAGGCACATGCCTATAGATCTTATGCTTAAATCTAGCCATGCAACCCAGTCCAACAGTTTTGTGTAACTATTTTGGATCCAAATCTGATCCTAGTTAAAGCAGGGCAAATCCAGGGATTTTCTGTCCCTTCTAAACAATATCCTGCTTCCTTCTTATCACAGGCAAAATTCTGTGCTGATTATGCCTATTTAATGGAGCAATCTAGAGTTATTCTTGTTGGGGGGTCTCAAGCAGAGGTGCTGGAACAATTTGTAAATATGGGGTGCTGAGAGCCATTGAACCAAACTGTAAACCGGGGTAGGCAACCTATGGCCCAGGTGCCAAAGGCGGCACGCGAGCTGATTTTCAGTGGCACTCGCACTACCTGGGTCCTGGCCACCGGTCTGGGGGGCTTTCCATTTTAATTTAATTTTAAGTGAAGCTTCTTAAACATTTTAAAAACCTTATTTACTTTACATACAACAATAGTTTAGTTCTATATTAAAGACCTATAGAAAGAGACCTTTTAAAAATGTTAAAATATATTACCGGCACGTGAAACCTTAAATTAGAGTGACTAAATGAAGACTTGGCACACCACTTCCGAAAGGTTGCCGACCCCTGCTGTAAACAATGGAAATACTTCAAGCCAGGGGTGCAGCAGCACGCCCAGCACCCCAGGTTCCAGCACCTATAGTCTCAAAACTATTCTGTAATTTCCAGAGAATTAGATCAGGTGGGATTATACTTCTAGAGCCAAAGCATCAGGGATCCATTTACTGCAGGATATATATAGGGCCCGTTCTCTTTAGTATTCTCTGGGAGTCCAGGAAAAAGAAATCTACTGCTATAATTATCTGTGTGGTATAAAAGTTATTTTATTCTTAAGATTCTTACTGCAGTGGCAGTGATCTGCTTGCTGTGATCACTTCCCCTTTCCCAAATCCCAGCTGAGATGTACTTTGTGCCAAAGTTGTGGTCTGTTTTTTGATGACATCATCATTCTTTTCTATCGTCTCATTCCTGGCATTGTACTGATCGGCCTGTGTCCCCATTTTATTGAGACCAGCTTTCTGATAACCAGGGTGAGTTTTTTTAAATGGAATTTCAGTTTGGCACCTCAGGAGATAGCTCACACTATACATTTTGGGTCTCCCCCCCCCCAACTAGCCCCCTCATACGCCCTTTGCTGGTGCTTTCATTGGTTGGGACTCTCTCTGAAAAATTCAAACTCCATTTTCCTTTATTCTTCAAATCTCCTTTTGCACCATGTGTGACACTCTGTACCTCAAAGTAAGTACCCTGGAACCCTCATCTTCACCACTGTTATATAATTATGATATGTTTTGTACAAAGTAAGCCTTGTGGGGTAGCATTTTAAAAGTCTTGATCTGTTGAACATTAATATTCTGTTGGATTGTATGTGCTATCATTGTATGTGAAGCTATGAAGTATTGCTATATGTGTTACTGAAATACATTGTGAGGTTGGGAAATGCCACAGCCAGCCTTTCAGTTGCAACAAAGGAGGGCCCAGACAGTGTTAATGGCCCATCAAGAAACCAATCCACTATCCGAGAGACTCCTGCAAGAGCTAAGATACAGGGGTCTGTGTGTACGCTACCCAGTTTTCTCCCCATCTAGAAGAAAATACCTACAGGGACTCTTTTACATAGCCTCTGAAGAGGACGAGCGGTACTGGGTTAGAAAACTCCAGGGCCCGATACAGCAAAATGCATCTGTTCACTTGGCATCTTCAGTGGCCTCAAGACAAGACATGAAATAGCGGAGGTCTGACATAAAGAGGTATTACTGCAGGTGGTGGGTGAGGATGGGAATGGTACAGATCAGTGGCCATTTACATCTCTTTCCCCACACATCAGGAGCAGAAGAACCCGCTTGTGCTTCTGTTTCTCTTTTGAAATATTTCAATCTTAAGTAAAAGTTCCCACCCTTCATATAAGAAGGAAAAAGAAAAAGTAGAGTAGTTTTGAAGAGGTACGACAGACGCTTCCAAATAGGTTACCTAGTGTATACAACAATAGACAAAGACATAAAATAAAGCCAATCTGGTGAAACACAACGTGAAAACAAAAAGAGACTATGCAGAGACATGTTGTAGATCTAAATGGTTTCTGTTAAAGTCAGCTTTGATGTGTGTGTGTGTGTGTGTGTGTGTGTGTGTGTGTGTGTTCTGCCTCTCTCTAGTATTTGGATTATATCCCAAATCTCTGTGAACTTAAGTTTTTCAACTGCCAGCGATTGAGCTCAGAACCTCTTGCTCTCTTGTAACATTGGAGGACACCACTACACTCAAAGAGAACCAGGGGCTACCCTCATAGCACTGCTTTTGCACTGAGCAGTCAGCAACTGTTGCATGAAGGGGCAGGAGAAGGAAGAACAAAGCCTTGATCTTAGGGCTGTATCTACATCTGTACTCTGTTAATGATTCGGGATGCTGAACTTCAAAAGAGAATGGGCTAGTTCCTCAACTGGTGTAAAATCTGCCTAATTCCATTGAGGTTAATGGTGTTAGACCAGTTTATATAATCAGAGGGTCTAGCCCAAAGTGTTTAATGTAGTTTAGTTCACTTTTTAGAAAGTGATGGCCATCTTGTTGGCAGTATCAAGTGTGTTTGAAGTTGGAGCAATTTGCTGTTCATAGAATCATAGAATATCAGGGTTGGAAGGGACCTTAGGAGGTCATCTAGTCCAACCCCCTGCTCAAAGCAGGACCAATCCCCAATTTTGCCCCAGATCCCTAAATGGCCCCCTCAAGAATTGAACTCACAACCCTAGGTTTAGCAGGCCAATGCTCAAACCACTGAGCTATCCCTCCCCCCGTTGATAGCCAATAGCAAGAACTAGAAAAGTCCCTTTTTCTAAGCAGTCTAAAGAGATATTTTAATGTTTTAAAATGAAATAACAAGGTGGCTCCTGGATAAATACATTACATTCTGAATGTATCTGTAAGTATTTGCTCTGAAAGAGGCCATTCCCGGATCATGTACCAACATCCAGCTTGAAGAATGCTGCTTATCTGTGTCTCCAGTCCTAGAGATGCAAGAACCATAAGCTACAAGGGAGAGACTCTTGTATTAAACCTGGAGGAGCAGCACAAATTATTTAACCCACTGAAAGAAATGGTGGATGTGATCCAAGCTTAGCATTTTAGACGAAAAGGGGGGAAAATGTACAGCCTATGTGAAAACATATTGGGAAGAAAAGGGGGAGAGAAAAGTGAGTCAATGAGAGAGACAAGTTTCCTGCTAGATACAGCATAAGAAATCAAAAGGCTATTTAATAACAGAAAATGTGTTTTCCCTCCCCGAGTCCACAAAAAGTGAATTGATGTGAAGACATAAAACAACACTGCATGTGATCACAATTTCTTTGGGGGTGCAGCTAGCTCCAGGGGAGGAACACCTTTTAACACAGCCCTGCTTCCAACCTTCAGTGGCTCAAAAGGAACATTGTCTGAAGATACATATCAATCTCTCCTAGCAGGAGAGCAAGCTTTAAATCAATAGCTTTTTTTTCTTTCTTTCCCCCCACTGAGGCTTGCTGGGAAGAAGTAAAATGGGGAAAAAAGTAGAGATGAAATGCACCTGTAATCTCTTTAATGCAGCAGTGAAGTTCTTATGAAGAAGGAGCAGAGAAATGATGGGGGGAAAAAAGGAATGAAAAGAAAAATCTAGTCTATTTACACCTACTACAGACACTTTAAAAAGGGCATTAGGTGAGCAGGACATTTTCTGTCAGCCCTTCCTACACCAGAGCTTTAATGATGTTGCACAAGTCTTTCCAGTTTTTAATAAAGAGATTACCATGGAGGAGCCATTAGATTGTTGCATGGATGCTAGAGGGGTGTGTCTCAGCTTGTGAGGTGTGATCCTCAGATGGATCATGAAAGGGCACCTGCTGGGTCACACCCCATCAGCTGGGAAGAAAGGGGAAAATGAACAGAATTATGAAGTCACTAGGACCCAGAGGAAAATGGGGGTGGGGAATAAAGGAATAACTTGCCCCCTCCTCATCCTCCTGATGCCTTCCCCTTTGCTTATCAATTCAACTACACTAGAGTGCTTTCTCTCTCCCTTTCCACCAATCACAATGAAGCTCCCATCCTCTCTTCCATAGCACCTCCCTCCGTCCCCAGGGCTCATCACTGGGGCAGGAGAAGTAGTTCTACTTGGGGAGGGTTGTGGAGGCTGTTTAAAGCAGCCTGGCCTAGAGAGGAGGCTGAGCACCTGCAGAGTTCTGAGAAGCTCTGTGATCTCTGGGCTTGAACCTCTGAGGAGCTAAGCAACCTCATCTCTAATTGAATTCCCCATAGCATCTGGCACTTCCTGTTTGCAATGGTCCGGCCAATCTCTCCTTGTTTCTAACTGCTGGTGTTTACAGCAAACTCCTAAACTCTGACCAGTTTCAGTCTGAAGCCATTACAAGTTGCAGATTCCAACGGCATGTTCTCAAGGGTGTAAGTCTGCTCAGGGTTTCTGAAGGTTCAGAAACCAGCCCAGGTTCTGGGTTTGCCATGAAACCTGGAACCAGGCAACTTTTGCCTGCAATACTTTCATGATAAAAACATCATCCAGTTCTATGATAGCTCCATCACTCTTCCTCATGGTGAAACTGGTAGAGACATGCCAAAGGTCGATTAGGTGATGTGACATTATATTATCCAGGAGCAGTCCTACCCAGAATGGGTCTCCATTCATGAATGCTGAGCTGACAGATTAGAAATTTAGAGATCAAATTGGAACTCAGCCTTAACTATGGACTGGCACCTCCATAATATACTTTGTAGGTATCAACACCGTGGGTTGGTGTATGGGATTTATTTTGCTTCAGGAAAGGTGAATTTAGGGCATGAAGAGGTCTGAAAGTGTCAAGGAAATGGAAGTTAATGAATTTGCTGCAATAATGGCACTGGGATCAGTGTTTTGGGTGTTAAATGTACATGGGTAAAATGAAGATTTCTCAGGTGTAACCTTATAGTCCCTCATGGAGACTCATAGCCACCACACCTAGGAGGAGGAGACGTAGGGTGGTGGTGGTTGGGGACTCACTTCTGAGGAGAATGGAGACCTCCATCTGCTGACCAGACATGATGTGGTATGCTGGCTGCCTGCAGCCCACATCTGAGACATTACGGAAAGGTTGCCCATGCTGATCCATCCCTCTGACCCTTATAGGGTGACCAGACAGCAAGTGTGAAAAATCGGGATGGGGGTGGGGAGTAATAGGAGCCTATATAAGAAAAAGACCCAAAAATCGGGACTGTCCCTATAAAATCGGGACATCTGGTCACCCTAGACCCTTACCCCATGCTGCTCATCCACATGAGCACTAACGATATTGCCAGGTCTGACCCTGACCAGATTGGCAATGACTACAGGGCTCAGAGTGAGGGTGAAAGAGTCAGGATGCAGGTTGTGTTTTCATCCATCCTCCTAGTTGAGGGAAAGCCCTAGGTAGGGATATGAGCATCCTGGAGATGAATGCATGGCTGTGCAGATAGTGTCAAAGGGAGGACTTTGACTTCCTCATCTATGGGATGCTGTTCCAGGAAGGAGGAATGCTGGGAAGAGATGGGGTCCACCTGTCCAAGAAAGGGATGAGCCTAGTGAGGCGGGCTTTAAACTAGGTTCAAAGGGGGCAGAGACACAAGCTCACAGGTAGGTATAAAAAAGGATGACTTTAACAGAGGACTAAATGTTGGGGAAGACGGAGAAATGAAAAATTACAACAGCGTCATAGGAGCAACAAGAAGGATTACAGTGGGGGAGAATCTGCTCAACATCTTAGATGTCGATACACAAATGCAAGGAGTATGGGAAACAAACAAGAAGAACTGGAAGGATTAGTACCTAAATTAAATTATGACTTAACTGACATCACAGACTTGCTGGAATAAATCTCCTGACTGTAACATTGGTATGGAGAGTTTTGTTCAGGAAGGACAGGTAGCGAAAAAAGGGAGGTTTTGCATTGTACATTAGGAACATATACACTTGTTCTGAGGTCCAGAAGGAGGCAGAAGGGCCAATCAGTCTCTGGGTGAAGAAAAAGGGGGAGAAAAGGTCTGATGTCATGGCACTGTCTACTATAGGTCTCCAAATCAGGAGGAGGGGACGCATGAGGCATTTCTAGAACATATAACAGAATTATCCATAATACAAGACCTAGTAATAACACTGTTCACTGCCCAGACATCTGTTGGAAAACACAGAATGTCCAATAAGTTCTTGGAATGTATTGGGGACTACTTTTTGTTTAAGAATGTGGAGGAAGGAACCAAGGGGACAGCCATTTTAGACTTGATTCTAACAGGAAGTAATTGGTTGCCAATCTAAATACTGAAGGCAATTTGGGTGACACTGATTATGAAATGACAGATTTCATGATTCCAAGGAAAGGAAGGAAGAAGAGAAGCAGAATAAGGACAACAGACTTCAAAAAAGCAGATTTTAACAAACCCAGAGAATTGGTACGTAAGGTCCTATGGGATGAAAATCTAAGGGAAAAGGGAATTCAGGAGTGCAGGCAGTCTCTCAAACAGACAACATTAAAGGCACAACAGCAAACTATCGTGATGTGATGAAAAGTTACAAAGAATAGTAAGAGGCCAATATGGCTCCATCAGGAGCTCTTTAATTACCTGAAATTCAAAACGATTCCTACAAAAGTGGACACATTGACAGATTGATAAGGATGAGTACAAAAGCTTAGCACAAACATGCAGGGACAAAATTAGGGAGGCTAAGGCAGAAAATGACTTAGATCTAGCAAGGGAGATAGAAGACAGTAGGAAGAGATTCTATAAATACATTAGGAGACTAGGAAATGAAGGAAAGTGTAGGTCCTTTAAGCAGAAGAGGAGAGCTAATAATGGACAACATCAAGAAGGCTGAGTTTAACGCCTATTTTGCTTCAGTCTTCACTAAAAAGGTTAATTGTGATCAGATGCTTAACACAATATTATCAACAAGGGGGAAGAAATGCAAGCCAAAATAGGGAAAGAACAAGCTAAAGAATATTTAGTTATTCAAGTCTGTAGGGCCTGATGAAATTCAACCAAGAGTACTTAAGGAACTAGCAAAAGCTGTCTTGGAATCCTTAGCGATTATCTTTGAGAACTCACAGAGGACAGGTGAGGTCCCAAGGGCCTGGAAAAGCGCAAACACAGAACCTATCTTTAAAAAGAGAAACAAAGAGGACCTGGGGAGTTATAGGCCACTTAGCCTTACTTCAATACCTCGAAATATACTGGAACAAATTAATAAAACAATCAGCCTGTAAGCACCTGGAGGATAATAGGTTTATAAGGACGAGCCAGTATGGATTTATCATGAGCAAATCATGCTAAACCAACCAAATTTCCTTCTCGGACAGGGTTACTGACCTAGTGGATAGTGGGGAAGGAGTAGGCATGATATATTTTGATTTTAGTGAGGCTTCTGCCACAGTCTCTCATGACAGTCTCATAAGCAACTAGGGAAATACTGTGTAGATGAAATTACTATAAGGTAGGTACACAACTGGTTAAAAGACCATACTCAATAAATAATAATCAATGGGTTCACTGTCAAAGTGAGAGGGCATATCTAAGGAGTCCCACAGGAGTCAGTCCTGGGTTGATTTGGATAATTGAGTAGAGAGCATGCTTCTAAAATTTGTGGATGACACCAAGCTAGGAAGGGTTATAAGTACTTTGAAGGACAGGATTAGAATTCAAAACGACCTTGACAAACTGGAAAATTGGTGTGAATTCAACAGGATGAAATTCAATAAAGAAAAGTGCTAAGTACTTCAGGAAGGAAAAAAATCAAATGTACAACTACAAAATGGGGACTAATTGGCAAGGCAGGCAATTAAATCAATTGCCTTGTTGAATGAATGAGGTGTGAATGAGTAAGACATGGAAGGCAGGCACCTCAAAAAAGCTGCAACAGTTGGAGAGGGGATGGAAGCCAGACCCAAGAACAATAAAACTTGTCAAGTGGGCTCACTAAAGAAGAGCAGACATATTGACGGCCTTGGGGGGTTAGAAGCAAGCACCTTCTTTCGAAAATACCCTCTTAGAACAGCATTGGGACAATACCCAGAAGGAAGCAGCACAAAGGACCAAGGGACACAGACACAGATTTTGAATCTGGGATAGATTTGCATGAGAGGGAAGCTGCTATAAATGTGAGGTGTCTTGCAGAGGAGCTCGGGTCTCATCTTGTCAACATCGGAGCATTGATCTGGATTGGCAGAAGCCCGGCTCCACCCCTCCCCCATCTAACTTACCTGGCCAGTGAAGTTAAGGGGAGCAACTAGTTGGTAAGAACAACAAGACGGAGTGTGCTTGTGTGTATGTGTACATGAGTGTAATATATATCATATACAGATGATACAGTATTGATTGATACATGTATTACCAATAAATGTGGCACTTTGCCTTATTCCCCCTGAAAAGATCTTGTGCAGTACTTTAAGTACAACACTGGTGCTTGCGAGAGAGTTTGGCAGTACAGGGGAAGCATATGTGAGGAACAGGGATGTTAGAACTAGGTGCCTGTATTGAGCAGAAGGATGGCTTTGTAGATGGAAGGAGAATGGGATACTTGCCAGAGGAGTTAAGGGAAAGAGCAGCAGGGGAAGGTGAAGTTCGATGAGGGATGAGAAGAACTGTGCAAACTAGTATATGGTATCATACTTGCCCTTAAAGTTAAGGGCTTAGAGAAACTGGCAAACCTTTCTTTGCAATAACAGGAAAGTACAAGAAAGGTGTTGTAAAAACTAATTCCATGATCCTGTTATCCCAACAACTAAGATCCTGTGAGTCAGCTTCACTGGCTTCCTGTGAGACAGACAATCTATGTCAGAAGTGCCCAAACTTTTCCTCTTGTGCCCACCCTTACCTGTAATGGAATGGGTACGCGCCACCTCCTCCCTCCACCTCCCGGCCAGGAGTGGAGTCGCGGCTGGCTCAGGACCAGAGCCGCAGCCAGAGGCCGGAGCCACAGCTGGGGACAGAGGCTGAGCCGGGGATGGGAACGGACCGGGGCCGTGGCGGGGCTGGAGCAGAGCTGGGGGCAGAATGGGGCTGGGTGGCGCTCCCTCCACACCCCCTGTGGGGGCTGGCTCGGGCCCCTCTGCATCCCCCTGGATGTTCCTCCTCGTCCACCTAGGGCATGCCCCACAGTTACGGGATCACTGACCTAGGTCATCTAGTGCTTTTATTTCCTTTATGGAGTAGGATAGGGTGACCAGATGTCCCAATTTTATAGGGACAGTCCCGATTTTTGGGTCTTTTTCTTATATAGGCTCCTGTTACCCCCCACCCCCATCCCGATTTTTCACATTTGCTGTCTGGTCACCCTAGAGTAGGATGCTCTGTCAGGTGTGAAGGTGTGGTAAGTCTCTCCTCTTAACTAGGGAAATCTGCTGACTGAGCAGGAAGGAAGGAAGAGGACTCTGATAAGAGTTACTGAGATAGCCATCTATGGAATTAAATTTAAAATGTATTTCCTTATGAGCAGCGCAGACAAAAAGGGATTTAGAAGATATCCCCAGTACAAATCTTGGTAGAAGTCAGGTAGGTAGGGGATAATAGAAGTGTAGGACTGGAAGGGACCTCAATAGATCATTTAGTCCAGTCTCCTGCACTCAAAGCAGGACTAAGTAATAACTACAGCATCCCTGACAGGTGTCTGTCTAACCTGTTCTTAAAAACCTCCAGTGACAGACATTCCACAACTTCCCCAGGCAATTTGTTCCAGTGCTTAACTACGCTGACAGTAAGGAAGTTTTTCCTAATGTCCAACCTAAACTTCCCTTGCTGCAATTTAAGTCCATTGCTTCTTGTCCTATCCACAGAGGTTAACGAAAACAATTTTTCATCCTCCTTGAAGCAAATCTTTTAGGTTTTGAAAACTTATGTCCCCCCTCAGTCTTCTCTTCTCCAGACTAAACAAAGCCAGTTTTTTCAATCTTTCCTCATAGGTCATGTTTTTTAGACCTTTACATGTAAAAGAACTACATGCATGAGCTCACTCAGTGCAATCAGGCTGTAGAGAAGAGGGCACAACCTAAGACCTTACAGTCAAAGGATTTGATCCTGCAAATGTTTATGGTAATGAGTGCTACAGTTAATTGTGTTCGCAAGATCAGACCCTGAGCCTGACTCAGACAATATAGTATAAACATAAGGCACTGGATAAGAGTCAAAATGATTTACTTTAAAATCATCACTTACAGTGAGAATGATGTTTGAAAGCTTCATAGAAGATGCCTGTTTCACTGAGGGCTTTGAAGGGAGAGAGCGTGACTGATACAGCATCATCTCAGTGCTCAAGACATTGCATGTGTAAATCCCAGTACAAGCGATATGAAAATATAGCCCTCTGCACAACATCACTTTTCCCTTAAACATCAAGCCATAAAGCACAGCCCGAAGTCCATTATGTTGATGTCAGGACCATAACTGTATTTTCAGGCATCAGGCATTTATTTCAGCTGGAAGGAGAGAAGAGGCTACCACAACTGGGCACTGTGCAAACACAACCCCCTGCATATTAGTACACAGTAAGGTATAATCGACGTGTTTCCTTTAAGTCTTTTAGAAGCAAGGCGTACAGTATCTTAAACTGTCTCATGCCGCATTAAAATGTGTTTTAAAAGACACAGCAATAAAATCGTTTCTATATATTTTAAAAAAATATTCAGCGGCTTGATCTAAACAATTCTGTATCAGCTAGAGCGAAAAGCTGTGTTACAAAAGGGAGGTGCTGAAGACGGTCCCTTTGGGATTCCATTTTAACGCTCTAATTTACCAGCTAAAATCTATTTGAGTTTTGAGTTTTATGAACACTGAATCTAGGCTGTGACAATATCCTGAACAGGCAGCATGAAAGGGCAGTTCAAAGGACCAGGAGGGCAGCAGCATATTCTGCGACAGCAGCAATATGTAATGAAGCAGAATGTAATCTACAAACTAGGCCATGGCCTGAACTGGTGACTTGAAGAATGGCTGATAAATACTGACAGAGACTGTGCACGGAGATAGAGAGTCTGCCTCCAGTCAAGTTTGCAGGAAACTCCCCGCCACTCCTGTCAGATAAGCAGTGCAGTGAACCTTGCTTGTGGAACTCAAGTGCCTCTAGGCCCCACGAGCTAACTCTGGCCAAGAAAACCCTGCTGGAATAGAAGGAAGAGGATGTGTTTGTAAGGTACAGAGCTGACTCCGTAAGGACCTGTGCAGTGAGGAGAATCAAGCCACTGAAACTTTTAAACTGGTTCGCTACCCCAGTTGAGCTCTACCTATTGCTGCACTGCCTTCAAAAACAAACAGGTAATACTATGCTCTACACTCATGAATGAATTCAGAAATCCTCTCCCCTTATAGGCAAGATTTCAATGTTTATTTATGCTGCAGCTATCTTAAATCCCTGATATGCCCATTCCCATCATAGATTTGCTATTCACTCTGCCATTAAAAGCTCATTGGAGATCTCTTCTTTAAAACTAGTTGTAATTAGCACAGGAAAGGAATCCAAATATGTGGCCACACCGTAGCTGCTGAAACAGCTGTTCAGGAATGCTCCCATTTGACTCCATTTTCTCTCCTCCCCTATGTCTACCACTCCTTCAGCTGCATGCCTATGCCATTAGCACAGTAGGGGTAGAAGGTCTTCTTGGGGGCTCAGTGCATTCTTTGTGTTGCCAGCCCAAGGCCTGAGGATGTGTCAGAATCTGTTCTCTGTTCTGGCGGGACATGTTCACTAAAGTAATCTCTCGAACTGTGCTGCCATCACTCCACTAGGAGTGACTCTGATCTAAACTCTGTGAGAGAGAGAGAAAGAGAGAGAGTGAGAGTGAGAGTGAGAGTGTGTTAAAGACACCTTGATCGATTGGCCCACTCACAGAGAGAGTGCCGATCACAACACGTTTATGTTGTTCTAGCCAGTCCTTCAGCCACCCACTGGCCAGGCTGTCAGTGGCGCCGGACACCCGCTCGGTACAGCACACTGCAGCCCAGAACCCCTGAGCTCAAGCGACCTGCCAGCCTCAGCCTCCCAAATAGCTGGGATTATAGCCACCGCATCCGGTCATGTATTAAAGTAAGCATTTAAAAGAAAAAAAATCCATTGAGCTTTTTAAGATCCAAAATTACAGCTCCTGGAAAACTCACCACAGTGCTAAATATCACAGAGTTTGACAGCTTTATACCTCTCTAACCTCTCACTGTGTCAATCAGGTCTAGCTCTAGTGAAGCCTATGGCATCATCAGTGCAACTCTAGTGCAAGCAAGTCCTTATGTTTTCTTCCAGGTCATTGATGAGGATGTTAAATAGCGTAAGGCTATTAATGAGGGACCCCACGGAAACATACCTGCTTGATGATGATTCCCTTTTTACAACTACATTTTGAGACCTATTAGTTAGCCAGTTTTAAATCCATTTAATGTGTACCACGTTAATTTTATATTGTTCTAATTTTTTAATCAAAATGTCGTTGGGTACCAAGTCAAACACCTTACAGAAGTATAAGTATATTACGTCAATGCTATTACCTATTATCTTTATTAACCAAACTTGTAATCTCATGGAAAACGGTATCAAGTTAGTTTGACAGGATCTGTTTTTCATAAACCCAGGCTGATTTGCATTAATTACATTACCCACCTTTAATTCTTTATTAACAGAGTCCTGTCTTAGCTGCTCCATTATCTTGCCCGGGATCGATGGCAGACTTGACAAACCTATAATTACCCAGGTTATCCTGTTGACCCTTTTAAAAAAATGGCACAACATTAGCTGTCTTCCATTAACAGTCCAGTGAGCTCCAGCTCTTTTAAAACTCTTAGATGCTGATTTAAAATACTCTGACTTTACTAGGTTCTGTTTAAAATCCTCCAGAGATACTAGTGGAATGGAAAGAGTGTTATCATCACCATATGAGGCACTCCACTGGTACTGGAGGGGAAAGCCTATTCATGGTGACTCAGTCTCATGTTTTGGCTTCTTTGGCGCACCAGAGAAACTGCCAGAGAAAAAGGTTGTACTAACAGTAGAAATCCATTAAATGGTTTAGCACAAAAACAAAAATCCACTTCCTCCTTCAGCAAAAAAAATACATGCTCCTTCTCACCCACAATTACATTTTGAAAAATGCCAGCATAAATGCAGCACAATTCCCTGTAATACTGGATCTTACGACTTTTACTGCAGTGGTTCTCAACACTGCATTGTCTCTCTCCCCACTCCCCCCCGACACACATAAACCCCTTAAACATGTGGTACTGTGATAAGATACCAGGTTAAATTCACACATGGCAGTGAATGGAGTTGCAGACTGGTTTTAGACTTTTTAGTGGGAGGATTATACTTTGGGCAGTGTAGAAATGAAAACATGCCAGATTTGTTTACATCTGACTGAGTGATGACTAATGTTGACAGTAAAAACTGAGAAAACTCAGACTATTATTGTACCCCAGTGTGTGCACAGTGCATTTATAAAATACTAGCCTGATTCGCTTAAAAGCAAAATCAGTGCTAAACACAAAATTAACCAATGTAGATTTCATAGTTGCATCATACGAGACTAATTATGATGCAAATCACGTGAGTCCCACAACAGGGGAGCGTGACAGAACTCTGTTTCTCTAATGCACGTCTGGAGTCATAGTCATAAGCAGTCCATTCTCTAGAAGACCAACCCTGACTGATTTCCACACTCGTGTTAGCTGTTGCCCTGAGGAGCAGTCACTGGGAGGATAGTGCTAGCAAAGGTTACCTGTGGAACACTTCATTGTTATGCTGTTGGTGTTATTGAAGCAGCTCTCTGCAGTGGGTCTCTTTTCCCAGTGCTGCTGAAGATTATGCATTCAATATTCTCACTGAATGAGCTATTCTTGAATAGCCAAGAGAAACTGATCTAGAGAAACAGGCACTGCCAATCAGAAAAGACCAATAATGTTCCACCTAGCACTTTACCCTGTCTCCAACAGTGGATTGTGTCAGAAGCTTCAGAGGAAAGTGTAAGCAATCACCACAAATACCTTACAACAATGCTTAAAGCTGCATTCTTCGCCCTGCTGTTGGGTGCTCATGGTATCATCATCTGTGACAGGGAAACAGAATCCTGAACTCTGGTCTTGGGTACTTAGGCTATGCCGCAGCCTATCCTTCAACAACTACCGCAGCACATCTGCAGCTGCACCACTGTAGTACTTCAGCGCAGACACTCACTATAGCGCTGGGAGCGGTTCTCTCCTGGCTGTAGTTAACCCATCTCTCCAAGAGGCAGTAAAGTCAACAGAAGAATACTTCCATGGACCTAGCGCGATCTACACAGAGGTTAGGTCACCTTAACTACATTGCTTGAGGAGTGGATTTTTCACGTCCCTGAGTGACGTAGCTGGGTTGACCACTTTTTAGTGTAGACCAGGCCTCAGTTTCTCTTTACAGTACTACACCCTTTGTTCTAGAGAAGACTTCCCCAGTAACTTAGGACAAGTGTACACTAAAATGTTAGGCTGACCCAGCTACGTCACTCAGGTGTGTGAAAAATTCTGACCATACCCTGAGCGACGTGGTTAAGCCTTTCTAACCCAATGTACACATTGCTAGGTCGATAGAAGAATACGTCCATTGACCTAGCTACTGTCTCTTGGGGAGGTGGATTAACCATAGCAACAGGAGGTTACATTTGAATTACAAAGGCCTAGTCTACAGTGGAAAGTCTGGTTGGGGAACTGGCACAAATTCTACTCGTATAAACACTTTTATACTGGTATAATTGCATCTACACTAGGTCTTTTACTTGAATATCTATGCCAGCAAAAAAACAAAAAACAAAAAACAAAAAAACCCCACACCCATGACTGACATAGCTAGGCTGGCAAAATTTTCTAGTGTAGATCTGTCCTAACAAACAACAAAAACATGAACCTTAGGGCTTGTCTCCACTTACTGTGGGATCGACACGCAGTGATCGATCCACCAGGGGTCGATTTAGTGGGTCTAGTGAAGACCCACTAAATTGACTGCCGATCGCTCTCCCGTCAACCCAGCATGTTGTAGACGGAGCAATAAGTCGACCTAAGATACATAGCTGGAGTTGTGTAACTTAGATCGACTTAGCCTCATAGTGTTGACCTGCCCTTAGTCTAAGCTTTCTTCCCAAGGTTGGCTGATCCTTGGGTTTCCCTGCAAATACCTCTCTATCCCATCCCCCTAGCCTTTCCGCTCAGAGCTCCTCTGAGTATCCTCTCGCACTGAGGTTCTCTCTCCAGGGGAGGGAACTCCAGTCATTAGGAAAAGGCAGGTGTTAATAATGGGAGATTTGATAATTAGAAACATAGATAGCTGGGTTTATGATGACCGGGAGAACTGTATGGTGACTTGCCTGCCTGGTGCGAAGGTTGTGGATCTCTCGAGGAATCTAGATAGACTTATGTGTAGTGCTGGGGAGGAGCCGGTGGTCATGGTACATGTAGGTACCAATGACATAGGAAAGGGTAGGAGAGATGTCCTGGAGGCCAAATTTAGGCTGCTAGGAAAGAGACTGAAATCCAGGACCTCTATGGTGGCATTCTCAGAAATGCTTCCAGTTCCATGCGCAGGGCCAGGCAGAGCTTCAGAGTTTCAATGCGTGGATGAGACGATGGTGTAGGGAGGAGGGGGTTTAGATTTATTAGGAACTGGGGAAACTTTTGGGCTTGGGGGAACTTATACAGGAAGGATGGGTTCTACCTAAACCAAAGTGGATCCAGACTGCTGGCACTTAACATTAAAAAGGTTGCAGAGCAGTTTTTAAACTAAGAGATGGGGGAAAGCCGATTGCTGCAGAGGAGCACGTGGATCGGACAGAGACTTCTCTTAGAGGAGATTCTCTAGGTTTTAGTCAGGAGAAGAGGATGGAAGAGGATAAAGTATGGGCCAGATCAGACGAGAAACATTCACATAAAAAAGAATCTGACACATCAGAAAAGGGTAGACAAATAAACAGGGACAAGTTTTTAAAGTGCTTGTACACAAATGCTAGAAGTCTAAATAATAAGATGGGTGAACTAGAGTGCCTTGTGTTAAAGGAGGATATTGATATAATAGGCATCACAGAAACCTGGTGGAGTGAGGAAAATCAATGGGACACAATCATTCCGGGGTACAAAATATATCGGAAGGACAGAACAGGTCGTGCAGGGGGAAAGGGAGTGGCACTATATGTGAAAGAAAATGTGGAATCAAATGAAGTAAAAATCTTAAATGAATCCACATGTTCCATAGAATCTCTATGGATAGTAATTCCATGCTCTAATAAGAATATAACAGTGGGGATCAATTATCGACCACCTGACCAGGACAGTGATAGTGAGGATGAAATGCTAAGGGAGATTAGAGAAGCTATCAAAATAAAGAACTCAATAATAGTGGGGGATTTCAATTATCCCCATATTGACTGGGAACATGTCACCTCAGGACAAAATGCAGAGACAAAATATTGTGATACTTTAAATGACTGCTTCTTGGAGCAGCTGGTACAGGAACCCACAAGAGGAGAGGCAATTCTCAATGTAGTCCTGAGTGGAGCGCAGGATCTGGTCCAAGAGGTAACTATAACAGGACTGCTTGGAAATAGTGACCATAATATAACAACATTTAACATTCCTGTGGTGGAAAGAACACCTCAGCAGCCCAACACTGTGGCATTTAATTTCAGAAAGGGGAACTATGCAAAAATTAGGAGGTTAGTTAAACAGAAATTAAAAGGTACAGTGACTAGAGTGAAATCCCTGCAAGCTGCATGGACACTTTTCAAAGACACCATAATAGAGGCCCAACTTAAATGTATACCCCAAATTTAAAAACACAGTAAAAGAACTAAAAAAGAGCCACCGTGGCTTAACAACCATGTAAAAGAAGCAGTGAGAGATAAAAAGGCATCTTTTAAAAAATGGAAGTCAAATCCTAGTGAGGTAAATAGAAAGGAGCATAAACACTGCCAAATTAAGTGTAAAAATGTAATAAGAAAAGTCAAAAAGGAGTCTGAAGAACAGCTAGCCAAAAACTCAAAGGGTAATAACAAAATGTTTTTTAAGTACATCAGAAGCAGGAAGCCTGCTAAACAACCAGTGGGGCCCCTGGATGATCAAGATACAAAAGGAGCACTTAAAGATGATAAAGTCATTGCGGAGAAACTAAATTAATTCTTTGCTTCAGTCTTCATGGCTGAGGATGTTAGGGAAATTCCCAAACCTGAGCTGTTCTTTGTAGGTGACAAATCTGAGGAATTATCACAGACTGAAGTGTCATTAGAGGAGGTTTTGGAATTAATTAATAAATTTAACAGTAACAAGTCACCAGGACCAGATGACATTCATCCAAGAATTCTGAAAGAACTCAAATGTGAAATTGTGGAACTATTAACTATGGTTTCTAACCTGTTCTTTAAATCAGCTTCTGTACCCAATGACTGGAAGATAGCTAATGTAACACCAATATTTAAAAAGGGCTCTAGAGGTGATCCCGGCAATTACAGACCGGTAAGTCTAACATCCGTACCGGGCAAATTAGTTGAAACAACAGTAAAGAATAAAATTGTCAGACACATAGAAGAACATAAATTGTTGGGCAAGAGTCAACATGGTTTCTGTAAAGGGAAATCATGTCTTACTAATCTATTAGAGTTCTTTGAAGAGGTCAACAAACATGTGGACAAGGGGGATCCAGTGGACATAATAAATAATAATAAAAATGGAGATATGCCTATCTCTTAGAACTGGAAGGTCATCGAGTCCAGTCCCCTGCCTTCACTAGCAGGACCAAGTACTGTCCCCTGACAGATTCTTGCCCCAGATCCCTAAATGGCCCCCTCAAGGATTGAATTCACAACCCTGAGTTTAGCAGGCCAATGCTCAAACCATTGAGCTATCCCTCCCCCCCATAGTGTACTTAGATTTCCAGAAAGCCTTTGACAAGGTCCCTCACCAAAGGCTCTTATTAAATTAAGTTGTCATGGGATAAGAGGGAAGATCCTTTCATGGACTGAGAACTGGTTAAAAAACAGGGAACAAAGGGTAGAAATAAATGGTAAATTTTCAGAATGGAGAGGGGTAACTAGTGGTGTTCCCCAACGGTCCGTCCTAGGACCAATCCTATTCAACTTATTCATAAATGATCTGGAGAAAGGGGTAAACAATGAGGTGGCAAAGTTTGCAGACAATACTAAACTGCTCAAGATAGTTAAGACCAAAGCATACTGAAGAACGTCAAAAAGATCTCACAAAACTAAGTGATTGGGCAACAAAATGGCAAATAAAATATAATGTGGATAAAGGTAAAGTAATGCACATTGAAAAAAATAACCTCAACTATACATACAATATGATGGTGGCTAATTTAGCTACAACTAATCAGGAAAGAGATCTTGGAGTCATCGTGGATAGTTCTCTGAAGACACCCACGTAGCGTGCAGCGGCAGTCAAAAAAGCAAACAGGATGTTAGGAATCATTAAAAAAAAGGGATAGAGAATAAGATGGAGAATATCTTATTGCCCTTATATAAATCCATGGTGCACCCACATCTTGAATACTGCATACAGATGTGGTCTCCTCATCTCAAAAAGGATATACTGGCATTAGAAAAGGTTCAGAGAAGGACAACTAAAATGATTAGGGGTCTGGAATGGGTCCCATATGAGGAGAGATTAAAGAGGCTAGGACTTTCAGCTTGGAAAAGAGGAGACTAAGGGGGGGGATATGATAGAGGTGTATAGAAGTATGAGTGGTGTGGAGAAAGTGAATAAGGAAAAGTTATTTACTTGTTCCCATAATATAAGAACTAGGAGCCACCAAATGAAATTAATGGGCAGCAGGTTTAAAACAAATAAAAGGAAGTTCTTCTTCACACAGCGCAGTGAACCTGTGGAACTCCTTGCCTGAGGAGGCTGGGAAGGCTAGGACTATAACAGGGTTTAAAAGAGAACTAGATAAATTCAGAGGTTAAGTCCATTAATGGCTATTAGCCAGGATAGGTTCACTCCCTTTGGGGCACCTGGCATTGGCTACTGTCGGCAGACAGGATACTGGGCTGGATGGACCTCTAATCTGACCTAGTATGGCCATCCTTATGACCTCCCTTCTATCCAGGATAATACAGTTAACAAGCCAGACCTGCCAGGAGTCAGCAGTTATCAGTCAGCATCACATCACCCAGGAGGGCTCCAAAACTTGCTAACAGGGTGAACAGAAGAGCCCTACCACTCTGTTGCATACCTTCCCCCACAGCAATCGCTCCGACATCATCCCCTGACTGTTTCATCAGCAAGCTAAACACAGTGGAACTGAACTCCTGACCTTTCCTCCCAAAACCTTCCTTCTCCGCTCCCATTCTACAGCACATGTGTCACTCAGACCCAGGCCATCTTTGATTTCTCCCTCACATCCAGGTAGCACACAAATCCTGCTGCTTTCCCCTCCACATTATTTCCAAAATCTGACAACGTTGTTAAAGCTCCAGTTCAGGCCCTGGTCATTTCCTTTCTTGGCTACTGCTGCCTCCTCTCTGGTTACACATGGCACTCTGCTCTGATGCACTCAAAAGCACAGCGGCTAGGATAATCATCCTTCCTTGCTAGTCACTGTCACCAAATCACCTTCCAAGTCCCTCCACAGACTCCCCCTGTTCCACTGCATTAAGTTCAAACTGTTAATCCTCACTTTTAAGGCTCTTGCCCCTCCATAATTGTCAGTTCTTGTTTGTTATCATCTCGGCACTTGCCTCCTCCATTCCACCAGCAATTGAACCCTCTTCCATGTGTCTGTCAGCTTCTCTCACAACAATCTCCAGGCCCTCCTTCCATGCTGGCCCTTAGGCATGGAATGCCCTTCCTGAATTAATTTGCAAAGCCACTACCCGATGCGCTTTTAAATGCCTCCTAGAGACACACCTTTGCTACAAGACCACTGAGTTTGCTTCTGTGGTAGCCGCGTTTTACTTAATTTATTGTTGTAAAACAAAAAATCTCCTCTCTTGAAACCACCAGGAATGGTACAAGAACTAACCTATATAACTGTGTGATCTTCTAAATTAAGCTTGTTTTCCCCTGCCCACCTTTCCTTCTTTTGTCTGTCAGACTCAGCTGTCGTGTTCCTTCTCAATTCAGAGGGTAAGATGGCAAAGGGACTGATACTGACTACGTTTTTACAGAAGCTACAAGGCTATAAGATGAATCTAAATGTTCAGCATGTAAATAAGAGGTGTGGTATCGGATGTAATAAAGGTTTTTAGACTTGTGCGATATTAAGCAAACATAGTAAAAGATCACTTAAAATAATCAGCGGGGAAAGAAAAATAAAATAAGAGAGAATGTGAGAGTCTATTTTTCTTCCCTCGTTGATTATTTACATGATCTTATAATTAGTTAGCATAAATGGGAGTGACAGAGGTCTAATGAGTAGAGCAGGAAATGCAGGATTCCTAAGTTCTTGCCTTGGTTCTGTCACTGACTTTCTAGGTTTTCAGTAAGTCTGAACATCTTTGCACCTTGCTTTGCCCATATGGAAACTCATTGGGTTTAATGTTTGCCTCTCACTGGGCTATTTCATTTCTATAATGTTTATCTATGAATGTGACAGATGTTAATCATGTTGCTTTAGATGTTGCTCACATACTAAGATGACAAGGGTGGTATAAAAACCTATATAGAATGAGAAGGATGGTCCAGGGTTAAGGCACTAGCCTGAGATTTAGCTCAGTTTCCAGCTCCATTACAGACTTCCTATGTGGCCTTAGCCAAGTCAGTTTCTCTCTCTGTGCCTCAGTTTCCCCAACGATAAATGCAGATAACAGCACTTCCCTACCTCATGGGGTTGTGGTGAGGATAAATGTATAAAACTGAGGTGCTCAGATACAACAGTGCTGGGGACCAGAGAACTACTTAGGATATCTAGAACAGAATGGAATCTTCTGAAGATGTCAAAGCACTTTACAAAGAAAATTAATTAACATCCAAATAATGTTATATGCTTGATATAAAATTATGTAATATAAATATGTTATCTATGAAACTCACATTATATAGAATTACTCACGTTATGTTTCCTTCTTATATTATTTGTGAGACACACACACAATAAGTTCTCCAGAGCAGCTTTCTTATATTAAAAAGCCCACCAAATTTTGATACTATGTAGATGATAAAAAATATAAAATAATGTAATTCATAAAAAGAGCTTTTAATTATTTTTTGGACTTGGTTCTACAGGAGAGACAATAACAGAGAATATTTGGTTTATTAGGGAGCACAGGTGCTCACCTTAAAAAAATATTCACTCCAGAGTCTGATCTGGATACAGCAACTGCCTCCTATAAAAGCTGATGGGGGAAAAAAGGCATCCAACTGACACATAAGGAACATGAAGCAAACACAATCAGAATGATCTCATCAGGCAGGCACAGGTAAAATGAGGAATTCCAGCTACAAAGAAATGTTTAATAAATGCTAACATACTGCTATGTCCTTATGTAGTGAGTTGACATTACACACCAAAGAAGTGACAACCTTCAATTGCAGAGTGTAACTGTGGATTTGCATTACATTTGCTTTGTGTCTTGGGAACAGGCTTACATTTCCTTACAACTAATGAATTGCAGTGATTTTTAGGAAGCTGACAGTTCCGGGGGAAAAAATGTGGCTCTGAAATATTCTTCACTGCTAACCCTTTGTAGTAGTAATTGTAGTAGTTCTTACTCTAGCTTGCCAGAAGCATAGTTTTCATTAAATATTAAAAAGCTATTTGTTAAAATAACATTACCATAGCAACTAGAGAAAGCTAAAATTCCGTGCTGCTGACTCACAGCATATTAATCAACCACTAGCTATTATTTAATGAGAGCCCCCTGCAAGGTCTTACAGTAACGACAGAGTTGATAAGAATACAGCAGTTGCTGAATCAATAGTCCCTGAGCAAAGCAATCATCTGTGGTCGCTTTGGTTCTGGACTCTGACCTCTTTGTTATGGCTAATGCCTGTTGCACTCAGTGTCTGTCCCCAACATGGGAAGAAAATGCTTTTGGTGTGTGCATCATGGACTCTATTAAATAGGAACTACATGATGGAATGGGATGGTATAGAGGTTTTACTGGCATAAATTTGGAATTGCTGCTTTACTCACAAGTGATGAAGGCATGAATAAACTATGCAGATTATTCTAAACGAGTGCTCATGAAACCTTTAGCTCACACCACATAACCATGTATGTTGTACCATTTATGTGCCATATGTCACAGAAAATCTATTTTAGTAAAGTCTAAAAAAAATATTAGGACTATTTCTTGTAGCAGGTGCCTGAAGTTACCATAATCCAGGGGTTCCCAAACTTTTTGTTGGCATGACCCCATTTTAATTAAATTATTGCCTCCCAGAATCCAGGCAACATGGATGACCCCATTCTGTAGAGAAAACTGGTGTCTTCTGCACAGTGTGACCTCACCCTCACTGCATGTGCGAGGTCACATGCATGAAGGACTTCATTTTGCCCTACATAATAGCATCTTCCACACAGCATGACCTCATACATATGGTGCACGCGAAGTCATGCTGTGCAGGGGATGCCTCTTCATAGCACAAAATGGTGTCCTCCATGCATGGTGACCTCGCATGCACTATACATGAGAGGTCATGCTGTATGGAGCAAAATGGCATCCTCCACACATTAGGGATTGCCGTAACCCCATCTGCTGATGGCGCAACCCCATTTGGGGTCACAGCCCACAGTGAGAACCACTGCCATAAGTCCAACTCTTAAATCTGGTAAGTGCAAAACCCTTTCAAAACTAGCCTGGAAGAGCTTTTTTTTAATATATATTATATATATATATATATACACACACACACACATAAAAATGTCACCACTTTTAAGTTTGATATCGCAGCCCCTGCCAGGCATTGGACTCCATTGGGAAGGTAGGAATTTGAACCATATCTTTCCAATTGCATAAAGCTCATATTTTTAGCTTTGCAGGATCCCAAAGTACCACATTTTACAGCTATGATATTTTATAGAGAGGAAAAATCAGTCCCTGGCTCAGTACAGAATTTCACTTATCCTGGGCATTGTGCAGGTAAATTTTGGGGCATAAATTCTTTATTTGGGGGGAAAAGGATAAAACTTTTCTCACTGAGGTTGTTTTATTGAAAAAATGGTGGAGTTTGAAGCTGCTCCAGGGCTTGCGATGTTAGAATAAGTCTTGGGGAGATGGGTTAGGAAGCAAGCAATACAGACATAGGCCTGTAATAAATTTACTTATCATAGCCCTATGCAATTTATCACATGGATATCGTCATGTGTGCAATGACCTTTGAAAGACTGCCCACTGGGCAATCACCTTTGAATCACATCTCCCATGGGGGAAATCCTGGCTCCATTAAAGTCAATGGAAGCGTTACCACTGACTTCACTGGTCAGGATTTTACCTATGTGTCATACCAATAGAACTTGCTGCAGGGATTCTTACTGAATCAGAAATTCCAGTCCCATGGTAATGTTCAATTTTGGGGGAGGATGAAAAATCAGGCTTTATTTAAAAACTCATACCAAGCTGTGGGCAAAAGATGATTAGGTTTCATGCCTTTTTAAAAAATGGAAAATAAATACATAAATTAGTAGTTATTAACCAGAAGAATGTGATTAATATAACAGCTTTCGGATGCCAGCTTTGGTTCCTTGCTGCTTTGTTTGGGTGTTGTAGGCTGTGACTATGACAACCACAAGCAGTTCTTGGATTGATGCAATTCCTGGCCTCCTGCTCAATGAAAACTGCCCCTCCCCTTCCAACAGTTAAAAACTTTTTTTTTTTAATGCTTTTTTTTGTTCCTTTTCTTTTTAGCACTATAAGGAATTGTCAGGCCCTGATCTACTGGGTAGGATCCTGAGATACTAACGAGATGGATTCCATATCAAAACCTAGAAAGAAGAGAATAATGGATTTCAGCCTTACAACTGTCAAGGGAGCAGAGCTAGGCCAATGGTGAATGCTTTGGAAACGCTGACCCTCACATGTATGAGATGGAATGTAATTTCATAGCAATAAGGAATAAGTCTCCTATTCATCCTGCCATGGCGAGAACTGTGTAATCCAATAGGTGGCTTCCATCTCTGGTCACTATGATCTCTGGTCTCAAGTTCTGAGGTCAAAAACGGGTAACTTTATTTAAGCTCGGACCTTCTGGAGACAGGATTCCCCTCACTCCCCCCTACGTACTATTAGGTGTGTTCAGTTTTTAAAAGAAATTACAATACAGTCTCCCCCCAATACTACTTGGACAATGGGTTGATATAGCACAGGGAATATCTGCCTATTCATTGATGATGTTTAGAGAGGTGGGCTTTCCGGTGAAAGTGCAAATGAACATCTTAGCCTTCAAGGAACTCCACAGCAGGAGTTGAATCTTTCAGTTCACATGAAAGAGGAGAGGGAAGCCCAGCAAACCGCTGTCATGCTGGCACATTTTGCACAGTTCATTATTGTGTGCACTCAGTGAAGTTTCTCCTTTGCTTTGTTTGTCTTTAACGTGGTTACAAATGGTTAGCAAACTCAGGACTGAACAAAAAACCACCCCAACCTTTTCTGTCAGTGAACAGTCTACTGCAACGAACATCTCCTTTATATGACACACAGATAATCAGGAATTTTGTGTCATACACAAAATCACTACATCCTGAATCTGATACTAGAACTGCCAACGTGCATTTAAAACAAACCACACACTATGAAGTCAACAGGACACCACAAAAGAAGTTGGGTAAAGTCAATACATGGACTTCAATGGACTCCTGATTTACACTGGTGTATCTGAGATTAGGCCTCTCGGGCAGATCTCAGCTGTTGGGTAACTGGGAAAGAGGATTTTCTCATTGTTATAATCAGGGTGAATATCTGATTTATCTGAACATGTACAAAACACCTGGGAACAAATTCATAGGTGAATCTTAAGTGAGATTGTTAGATTCATACCCACTTAGCAATGTGTAACTTACATTCCCTTACACAGCATTTACTCTGAGTTTTGCCCCAGGTCCGCACTTCAATACACGGGACCCAAGTTTGGTTGCTGAGCCCTGCACCAGGCAAGATGCAGAAACACTATGGTGGCTTTTTGCTCAGTTCCTGGATGGACCCTCATATCTTTCTTACACAGCTTGTCTGGGTGACCTCTGGGGCAATATTGACAGCGCTTGAGAGAGGAAAGGAAGGGAAAAAAGACAGGCAATATCTAGCTCTCCTTGGCTTAGGGAAAGCTTCCATGAGAGGAGGCAGGGGAACTAAAAGAGAGAAAAGAAAATGGTGAAGGGATATTAAAGGATTTTCCTTCCTCTGGACCCCTCAAAATCTCACCAGGTTGAACATGACAATTACACTTAAAACGTATCTCTGAATAACTAACCGTCTGGTCCTTAGGCATTGGTAACTACAGGAAACTGCTGAAAGGAAATGCAGATAGCAAAGGTGCAGAAACAAAATTCTTCCAGCTCCAGTTTCTCCCCCACCTCTCAAGCAGTATCATTTCCCTCAGTCAGTCAGCGGAACTCTGCTGCAGACATTTTGCATTCCCCAGCTCATCACTCTCTTCATTCACACTTCTGTCCAACAGGGTTTAATGCGCCAGTATATTAGGAGACAGGTAGCTGGGAATTTTACAGTCTGCTCTTACTAGGTTGCAGTGACCACATCACACCGCAAATAATTTTATAGCCTCATGAGAATAATGCACACCAATTACCTGGGTGGCTTCCAAGTGGTCTTCACTCTCTCAACACTGCTGTGATATACTAGTGGCACATACAGGCTGCATTCCTCATTCAAAATCATCCCTTCACTTTGGTCTGACTTAGAAGATCGATATTGTTCAACTTGAGCTACCAGCTTAGTTTTGAAGAGTGAGCAGGCAGATATGATTGAGTCTCCCCATCTTCCAGCTGCACCCAGTGCCAGTTTATTCCACTTATTGAAGCTAGCACTACACTAGAATTCATAAGAAGAGTGGCCTCAGAAATGCTGGAGAGCAGGATTCTTGCCAGTTTCAATACTGACAGCTTAGTAGAAGTGTGTTTAAAGGAATAGCAGGGGAGGGAAGGACTGCCATGGAGTGCACCTTTGGAGAAGTGGTTTGTTACTGTACAGGAAAGGTGCAGTTCCAGGACATAAGCTTTATAAATCTCCTTAAAGAGAAAACCCCAAAAAACCAACAACCCCACAACCAATGTTCAAATGTATGAATGAATTTTCAAAACAAATTAATGTTACTTTTTCAAGCTAGGTGAACAAACAAGTTTAAAGTGGCCCACTAATCCATGGTTATGTTCAGAAAGAAACACTAGGTAAAGATGGCATCTTCCTAATACATTTATCCCCTGTGATTGTCCCCATCGTATCTGCTGAGTTTACTGACACAAACAAGCTCTACTCTTGCTGGCACTGCAAAGCCAACACAGCTGCAGGCAGAGGAGCTCAATTCTGGTCTGGCTCATGCATCAGAAGCAGAATGGCCTCAGTTCTGACTGCAGAGTCTTAGCTACTGACTGAAAGAACACAGGCAGATTTTCAGAGCTCAGGGGGCATTGGGAACACTGGTAGTTTAGAGAAAAACATTTTTTTATTCAACTGGAGAATATGTGCTATGGAAGTTCTCAAGGAGAATAAAAAATCCCCTGATAACTCAGAGTCACTTTTCTAACAATAACCGCACTTTAAAAAATAGCTTCTCTTCCAAAATATTTGCCTCTTTATGCTTTAACATTTCACAAATGACTGAAACACAGGATTTTCTATTGCAGAATTGCTACTCTATACCTACATTTTTTGAATTCCTAAATGACTGCTAGATATTTTAGTGACCATTTCTTTTCTCAGCACAGCTGGAATCGGTCTCTCTCTCTCTTGTTAGCAAAATATAGTCCTTACTACTTTCTTCCCTAAATGGTTTCAGTTTGCGGTCTCATTCTGTGACCCATCCTTGCAAAGGGATTATTTCCATTGAGGCAAAATAAAATGGGATTGTATTTCAACTTGAAGTTCTGCTCATTTGGAAGTAATAGCAGGCAGCACTGTAGGGTGTGGATAAAAGATACGTTTACCTGGATCTTGCCCATTTTAGTGCCCAGGACCACAAATTATAACATAAAAATAGAGAGCAAACTAACTGCTTTTACTCCTGCAAACTCGCCGCTCCCCCCACCAAGCACATACATATCCCAGAACAAAGACACACTAAACCCTGGGTCTGGCACCTGGATCCAGACAGTATTTTGCTCCCCACCTTCCAAATTGTAATGCCTAAATGGAGAGCAAGTGTAGGCACTCCTCTTACACCAAAATAAATCTGGATCCCAGTGCATCCTGGAGAAACAGCATGTGAATGCCTAGATCCGACCCCTGGATCCTAGAGTTTTTGGCCCCAATTTCCCCCCTGGTATTTGCGCTTCTCATTGTCTCAGTCCTCTACACTTGGCTAGATCCAGCAGGCTCTAGGTGTCAGACCTGTGGTTTAATGGTGCTGTTGCTCTGGGACACATTGGGGCTGGTTTTTGGGGAGCAGTAGGTACAACTAGACCTGTTGTCTATTTCGATGATACAATTGGTGTCTTATGTACAAATGTCATCAGAATCTTGATAGATCCGGATTTTCCCTTTTCCCTTCAGAATATGCAGATTTTCCACCAAAGAAGAATTTTGAACTTAGATCTCCAACGACATGAAAATCAAAATTTCATCTGTCCGTGGCACAGCAAATAAAGCAATAAATGGGTTTTGGATAGTGCCACGGGTCCATTTTGTTGTCCCTTTTCTCAGTTAAACACATCCATTTGGTCTATGTCTTCAGCAAGGCTATTATTCAGCCTACATTGTAACACAATATGGCCCTTATTTTGTGATTTACAGGAGAGGTCAAAAATCACACAACAGTGGATTTTCTCACTGTACAAAATCTCTTAAATAAAGGCACTTTAACTTTCATTTTTAATCTTCCATCTCCTTCCTTCTGCTTGACCAAGCCCAGATTTCTCATTTTAAACAAAAGAGAAAATGCTACTCACCAGTAACGTATCCCTTACATCATGGGATTTTTAGTATTTTTAACCGCACTGAAGACAGGCAGAACTTCAGACACCTACAGGGGGTGGGAAGGAATAAAAACTTAACTAATCAGAAGGAAGGGAGAAAAAGCAAACACCCACCCCAATTCTCTGACCAGCAAGTAAAACAAAAATCAGAGCAGGGTGAGTGACAATAGTTTTTTCTGGCTAACCATTACTAAGACAGAGTGCTAGACCACAAGGCTTGGAGTTCAGTTCATATGAAGTTAGCATTATTTACCTGGGATGTGTCTGGAACAAGATTTCATATTGCTTAAGCTGAGCAGACAGTGGAGACCTATCATACATTCTGGAATCCTAAAATTGCTGCTAATTGTATATACTGTAACTAACCCCAAAAGGTCCACCAGCAATAGACATGTTTCTCCAAAACACAATCCGCTCTGCTAGCCCATGGGGAGATGGCATCTTGACAAAGAGGTCATACATCCAGGGTGTGGTGAAACTCTGGAGAGAGTAGTGGCACCTGCTGACAGAAGTCCTGCTGCCATTTTCCTCACCAGAAGGATTCATCTGATGTGCCCCAAATGTTACCGTTTGCTTTACCTATCTCCATTTCTTACCAGAATGAAGATAGGGTAGGGAGGGCAACTCCTGTTTTCAGCAGCTGTAGCAATGGCCCTGACGCTAAAAGCTCAGCGTGATTCAGAAGGGGTGTGTGTATCTGGGAGACAGACAGACAACCCTTGAGCCTGCAGAGTAAGCTGGGTTTGGAATGAGGTAGGAGGTAATGAATAATCATGGGAGTGGTAAGAGCAAGAAAAACATAGGCAGCAAATGTCGTGATTAAGTGAATGGTTTAAGAGAAGGGATTGAAGGAAATCTGTCATTTCAGTCAGTAAAGAGAGAACCACCTGCATTTTTAACTCAATTTGAATGATTTGGACAGAAACTTCAGAATGTCTTGTCATTCAACTGAATCGGAAGTTGGAAAATCTGTAACTGGATAGGAACAGAGGAGCCATAAGTCTTTTGCTCCTTTCCAGCAAGTGAGGAAGAGGTTTTCTGGCTCTTCCCAAAAGAAGATACGACTTGATTTCCGGAAAGAACATCAAAGCAATTCCAATAACTGTGAGGCGGGGGTGTGTGATACAATGGAAACCATTTTCAAGAAGTTTGAGTAGAAAAAGTTGCATATTTATACATAGTTACAAGAAAACTGCACCTACTTTGCTCAGCCTCAAAATACAAAGAAGCTCTAATTCCCCTGATCTGTAATTTTAAAAAGTGATACAAGCAAGGTATGTGTACACTGAAATTAGACACCCATGCCTGGCCTGGGCCAGCTGATTTGGGCTTGCCCCCCTCCCCCCTCATTGGGTCCTACAGCCTGAGCTGCAGCTGGAGCATCTAGACAATTATTAAATAGCCCTGCCGGCTTGAGCCTGTGAGCATGAGTCAGCTGGCATAGGCCAGCCCTGGGTTTCTAATTGCCGTGTAGACATACCCTTAGCTGCTGTCATAGTTACAGGCACAGCTACACCGCTTACCCCCTCTTTTGGTCTCTCTGAATGCACCCCCTCAGCTGCCAGGCCTCTTTCCTTCAGACAGAATCCTGCAGTTCCCTCGCTTAGACTGGGTCCCAGCCAGCCACAGTCCCCTGTGTATCAACCTTGCTCAAGCCAGCTGGGTTCAGTATCTGTAGTTCTTCCCTTAGGGAGCTGTGACCACTGGATTACAGTGACTCAAAACAGCTTCTTAAAACAAAGTATTAGCTAATCTTACCAGTAGGAGCAAAGCACAGCATAAGAGAAAAGGTTTTTTAAAACAAAGGGTCTACATGCATGCCTACCTTACCTAGAATCCTAGGCAGGCCTATCTTACCCCAGACGTCTACCCAGGGAACCTGGGTCTCCATTTGTTCCCCTTGACTCTCCCTCACCATGTTCTTGAGGATCTGGCTTTTAAATCCAACCAAAGTGCTTTGTTCTCAGTTTCCCAGGCCCCTTTTGCCCTGCTGCCCAAAACCAGTCTGGTGAGCTCAGCAGGGTGTCAGAGGTGGAGCTTCAAAGTCAATGGCTCTTGCAGTGTCCTGAGAGTGCTGGTAGATGAGTGGCTATTTGAGGACATTGTACTCTTTCCTGCCTATGTGCAGCCAGCCTCGTCTTGAATTAACCCTTTCTTCTCATACAGTAAACCCCCTTACAACATTCTGACAAACACACAGAGTAGTTGTAAGTTACAGGCGGCTCCAAATCTATCACAGTAATAGTAGGCATTCCTGAGCCAAGCGCTGGAGACAGCTATTTTCCTGGAAGGTGATGAGAACTGTGACTGCAACAGAGGCAGCCCCATCTCCACTTTGTTTTTAAAGGAAGGATTATAAAAATTTACAGTGTTGCTACTTCTTAAGATTTTATGGTGGGTCTTACAATGTTTGATGCTTTTTGTAAAGCCCCGGCTCCTACAGCGATTATGTGAGATTCTCAGCTCTAAAAAATAAGTTTCTACTCCTCATTGGTGTGGAGAAAAAACTGAAACCATAACCTGAGGGTAAACCTAAAGGCTAAGAAACCGGAAGGCAAATAAAAAGGTCCCAAATTATATATATATATATATATTTAAAAAACTCATGTTTTTTAAGCCAATCTCAAGATTTTTGGGGATCTGACCTGATTTTTGAATGGTTTGGGTTGGCACTACTGAAATTACATCAGGTAATAAATAATCACATATAATGGTGCATTTCATACAGACATCTCAGAGTGTTTACAAAAGGTAGGTAATCCCCATTCCCATTTTTCAGATGAGGAAACTGAGGCACAGGAAAGGTTCTGAGCCTGGTCCAAATTAACTCACCAAGTTACTGACAGAACTCACATCACATCACATTATTTTGGGGAAGTTCTATGGCCTGTGTTATACAGGATGTCTGCCTAGATGATCACTGCTGTCCCTTCTGGCTGGAATCTATGAATCTCTTGACAACCCATTCTGTACCCCAGTCTGTGTGGTCCATGCTGCCTCCTTCAAAGGGGTCTCAAATTGAGTGCAACATTGATACTGCTATAAAAAAAAGTTGACAAAATCTTACACCGATACAAATAGTTTAAAGATTTAAAAAAAAAAAAAAAAAAAAACCTATTAGAAACTGTTTTTATAAACACAAACATTCCCATGCAGTTTTTTGCAGCCCAGATATAACAGCACTGAGAATCTGAAAATGGAACGAATTTTCATTGTTCAAGCTGAAGGAAATATCCGCAAGATGTCGAGATCTTTGGTGATCTGGAACGTAGATCTAGAGCAGATGTTTCTGTGGGAGGATATGCAGGGGGTGGAGGGGGAGAGGGAAAATAACTATACCTTTTAATAGCCAGGTAAAAAGAAATTCCTTTGAGATTCACTGAATCTAAGAAAATTATCAGTTTTGTATAAGAAGTGGAAGTCCTTGAACTGTTTGCGTTCTTTAGCTACGCTTGTTAAAGCAAAGATTTTTCCCAGAAGATGCCAACATGGTAGTTTAAGCCCTAGTGAAGTTCACAGAAAGCATCAGTGTGCAGCAGATAATGCAAAACATCTGCTGGCAGAGAACAAACAGCCTTCGGACTCTCTGGCTCTTCCTATTTAGGCTTAACACAGTTCTTTGGTGAGCAGACACAAACCTTCTGGCTCCAGTATTCCCCAGGCTGTCTACCATGCAAAACACTAGTGGGAGTGGGGCAGGCAGTTGGTATGTGTTACGTTCCCCCTATCGACAGAGATATAAAAATAAGTACCCGGTATCACAAAGTGCTGCTTCCCTCCTGAGCTAAAATAAGCCTACATTTCAATCTTATTACTGGAAAGAGGAATGGCAAATCATAATAAATGAGTCGTCTCTCTTTTTTAAAAAAGACACTGTGCTGTACTATACTTGTTTGATCATGGAGTATAAATGTCCTGATTCATCGTTAGGAAAGCTCTCTGTCCAACTAACCAACATATTCCAGATTTGAGCAAGAGAGACTTACTCAATTTGGTTATTATCCTTCTGTCCACATGTTATGCTGTCAGCTTCTCTCATCAAAGAAAATGTTCTCATCAGAGCATTTGCACTGCCCTGCCCTTTCCCTGTCTGGATGGAAGGGGTCTGTCTAAAGGAAAGAACAGACATCAGAGGAAGTGTGATAAACTTACTACATCCAGGCTGTGGTGACAGATATTTTGAGGCAAAGCTTTAGCCTGAACTTGTGACCCTTCCCAGGCCTTCCAAGTTTCAACTCAGATTCTCTACACAGCAATGCTGGTGTATTTTACTGCCTATATAGAGCTTTCTCGTTGCAGGATCACAATATATCTCGGACTTTAGCTCTGTCAGGGGCATAAGCACTAAAAAGTAACCAAGCTCCTACATGGAATGATGGGGCTCTTGGGAAAGGGAGTTCTGACCCATACCAGTGGAGTGAGTGAGAGAGAGAGAGTGTGAGTGAGTGTGTGTGTGAGAGAGAAAGGGATACTGGGGGAGGAGACACAGCTGGCACCAAGCTTGCAACCCAATGTGAACTGTGCTGATTTGCAAATTTGTCACAAAGGTAGCCAAGATCGCCCATAAACTGAGTGTCAAAAAGGGCATTATGAGCACAATTCTTGAAATGACCCCTTTAAATGAGAATCCAGGACTCATACCTTTTGAGTATTTCAGCCACAGCCCTAAGGGTTCTGATATTTTTCACCCTAAAAATGGATTTCCCTAAAAATTACCATAATAAAAATTATAGCCCTATTTACTTGAATTATTTGATAAGAATTCAATATTCACAGCTGCATAGGAAATGTATGGTTTGCAGTCTGTAGATTATATGGTGTTATGATAATATAATTTGCAGCTATAAACTTTCTGGAAACCTATATCAACATGCTGAAAATTTAATTCATCCTGGTAGATCCTGGTTTTGCAGGACAGACATCAGTTTTATATTTTGTATTTCTAAGCTTCTTTTCTTTAAGCACTAGGCAAACTTTGCTGCAAGAGAATCATTCCTTCATCAGCTATTTAGCAAACCTCATACAAGTACCCTTTTTAGTCACTAACCTTGTGTAATTTACTAAATATACATTGCTTACATACTGGATAGGTGTATTGTGAGGATTAATTAATCCACTTCCCCTTTGTTTCCCAGACAAACCCATAAAGCAAGGGAACACGTTTTTTTATTAAAAACATCAACATGAAATATAAAGTAACAAAGTTAAAGGAAACACTTTGGAGTCTTTTACAAACACCTACAATGTTGCAAACCATGCAAAATGTCAGACCCTCTTGGAAACAATAATCCCTGCCCTTCCATCCCCACTGATTTCTCCTTATCCCATTTAACTGGCTTTCTCTTGTGTTTTGAATGGAGCTGAAATGGATATGGCTATTTTCATTTAACAGCAGCTGTTGTTGGAAACCATGATTTCCTTAAAGGGACCCTGGCATTTCACACTGACCCCAGAGAAACACACAATTCAGTAAAACGCTTCTGAACCAAGACTAACCTAGAAAATAAAGTACATGGTTTTCAAACGGATGTTTGCATTTAACAGTTTCACCTTACATGCACCTTGTGTCTAAACATCTCGGTTTGTGCACAGACATTGCTGATCAAGGTCAGCACAGCTCTGGGGAAATCTTGTTTTGTTAGTTAATAGCTGCTGCATAGCCAGCCGTGGGAATCTAACAATATCCCCGCCCCCGAGTCTCATTTGAAGTGGTGGTTGGTTTTTGACTGTTGACATCAGGTATTTATTTATATAGAGAATAGGAGAAGGACTATTTATTGGTACACCTTAACAATCTTACACTCTAATGAGGACGAGTCTGGGGCCTGGAAACCTTGACAGAAGCACTTTAAATTTAAGGGGGTGAAGCTCAAGAAGAAAACGTATCAAATCCATTTGAACTGTGAGGTGCATGCCACAGTAAACAGAAACAAAACCACAACTTAGAAACACCAAGGGCTATGCTGTGCTCTGTCCCTGGACCTGTTCTTTACTACTACCCACGAGGGGACAGATCCCATCTCACCCATCCCATTTGCATCATTTTGCAGACCTGGCCAGGAAAAGGGGAGGCATACCACATCTAAGAGATGGTGCAAAGTACACACTTCCCCTGGACACCAGAGAGCTCTGAGAGACACTGTACTTCCTCAAACGCTGGTGTGTTAAGAAAATCACACAATGAGCTCCAAGTCTATGACTGGAGCTCCTTAATAATGTTCCACAGACAGCCACTGTTATATTAGCTAGCATCCAAGGTAAGTTATACTAGTGACAAAGTGTTGTCCATCTCCACACTAAAGCCAGATAACAACATGGGTTGTATTTACACTCCTAACTTCAATTGATTTCAGTGGAACTTATTGTCAGTCAGGGCCTACCTTCCTAATTCAAATCTGTCTTAAATTACAGTAAGACAAACAACAGACTAACATTTTATTCAAAATTTTCCTAGATTTTGCCAGTTACCTCCACGTATTTGGAAGCAGGAGAGGAGGCAAGGGGAAAAGGTGTTATATAGAAAGAGAGAGAGAGAGAAAAAAAGCAGAAAATTACCTGCTCATCAGAATGTTTCCAGGGAGATTTTAGTGGGGGCAACACTAGGATATAATGCTCTATATGCCTAAACCTGGTAAACAGCAGCTACCTGAACATCTGGCACTAGAAATTAGTTCACCACATTATGCTTCTACACTTCACTGTGGTGCATGTGATCTGAAGACCCACAAAAGAGAGACAAATCATGGTCTACGGCATCTGTGTGAGGGTTTTATATTGCTGCCCATCGCTGTAGTATCTGAGTGCCTTCCATGTAAAATCAATAGCAACCGAGCCTTTCTGGGGTTAAAAAATAAAAAGATGCACATCTGGGGACCTATTCTTTCACACACACTTATTTAGACAGTTCACATAGTCTCTCCATTCCTCAGTATCCCCATCTTTAAATCTTGTCAGAGTTTTTCTAGTGAAAAGCCTTGCTGAAAGATCTGTTTTTCAGCAGTTCTCTCATCACACCTTCTAGCTGTATGTGTTACCTATGAAACAATTACGTTACCTTATTTATTTTTTCTTCTTGCTTCTTTATTCCTTCATCAAATAGAAGCACTGTATTTTCAGAATGGCTGAGAAATATCACTTTTGCGTGCTATTTTAAATTGGCAGTCAGTATTTTAGAGACAGGAGGAGACTGTTTGAATACATAAGAAAATTCAGCCAAAGGGTGGCATTTGTCCTGATGGGTTCTGGCCAACCAACAGAAAGTTCATCATTAACTTATTTGACTTGAAACAGATTTAAATATTTTGGAAATATATATATATATATATATATATATATATATATATATATATATATTGGAAAGCCATTTCAGACACCCTTTTGCCAGAACCATGATTGATAACTGTTTCCCATCACAGTTGTTGCTACAGTAGCAGTGTTGCTCCTCTCCAGCACACATACTGTACAGGGATTTAAAAAACAAACAAGCCACCCTGCTATGGACATTCCCCTCCCAACTAATTAAATTACCACCCAATTCTGAACACTGTATTAAACAATGTTAGAGCAAGTCTGGGCACCACAGTGATACGCTAGGTAGAAATACACACAGGAACAGGTGGGATTGATATTACCAGCCATAATGCAGACGGGGCTTAGCTCAGTTACCACACACACTTTCCCCTCGCCACAGATCATTCAGTTTGTGACAGGGAGGGAAGAGAGTAAAACCTAACATGGCTACCTGTCAAAGAGAACTTAAGGCAATAAAATACAGAAATAGGTTGATCCAAATCCTGAAAGATCAAGCCCTGAACTAATTATCGGTTAAAGTGAGCTTGGCAAATTGGAAAGAAGACAGGTTAAATTATAATTCGTTCACTTTTATTAGAATGAATAGCTGTCACAACATAATATGTATGATCAACAGTAAATTCTGTGACTAGTTTGTGCTGGGCTGCAGATAGCAACATTTTTACCTATAGTAGAGACTTATACATTTCCCATCACCATAGTATCTGAGCGCCTCACAGTCTTGAATGTATTTATCCTTACAACAACCTTGTCTGGTAGGGCAGTGCTATTATCTCTGTTTAACAGATTGGGAAATTGAGGCACAGAGAGACTAAGACTTGCCCACGGTCACACGGGAAGTCTGTGGCAGAGCAAGGAATTAAAATTAGATCTCCCAAGTCCTGACAGCTTTTCAACCATTGGCCCATGCTTCTGCTTACATACAGAAAAGTGTCCCCCTTCTTCCCTTTCTCCCTAATTTGAAAAACAAAAAAGAAAACTGAAAAGAAAATACTGAGCTGCATATGTCCAAATTTCGTTATTAAAAATGTGGTTTCTCTTATCAGGCTGTTTGGACTATTTCTGGTTTTGACTGAGTTGGAGGCATCAGGGTTGCAATTTCCTGCCAAACACAGCAGCAGCCAGTGCAAAAGCAGCAAAGGAAATAATATGAGCACAGGATGCAACAATAAAACAAGAAATCACTTCACTCCCTTTTCAGATGATTGTACTCATGTTTCATTTGGAGTGGCTGCCATTAGGCATTATCTGGCCTTTCATTTTCAATAAGTGCATGTATGTATTTACATTTACGATGTTAAACGAGGAGCAATCTGGACAGCAGCCCATAGCAGCAGGCCAGGTGACCTATTTTCAGCTACAAGTAATCATCAAGGAGGCATTAAAAATTGTGGGAGAGGATGCCAGGAGTCCACTATATGCTGGTGTATGGTCACTCTCAGTCTCTCGGCATTTAGCTTCACGTGCTCCCATTATCAGAAACCATCAAACCAGCCTATGTTATTATATATGCTTTCAGCTAGGGTGAAATCATGAAAGAAATCCCAAACACTGAAACAACTAACAAGCAAGTCTGGCCACTGTGAGGACTTTTAGGGTTTGTCTACACTATCCGCTGGATCAGCAGGCAGCGATCGATCCAGCAGGGGTCGATTTGTTGTGTCTAGTATAGACACGATAAATCGACCGCTGAGTGCTCTCCCGGCGACTCTGGTACTCCACCAGAATGAGAAGCGGAAGCGGTGTCGACAGGAGAGCGTCAGCTGTCGACTTACTGCGGTGTCTTCACTGCAGTAAGTAGATCTAAGTATGTCAACTTCAGCTACGCTATTCACGTAGCTGAGGTTGCGTATCTTAGATCGACCCCATGTGGTAGCGTAGACAAGCCCTTAGATAGCTCCCTAACCACACATGCTGTACATAGGAGTGAAGAGCCATCATTACCTCCCAAGTCATTATTTACTTGGGACACAAAGCAATGGCCAAAAGGGAATATTTTTTCAGACTGAATAAAACATATAAATAGTTAAGATGATATGTGGGGCCACATCCAGCCACACGTCCATGGCTCAGGAAGGTCTCCACAGTGGTGACTGTACTAGATGAGGATGGATGGGGGTTATACATCATCTCACAGCTCTAGTGGTTCTCCTGCTAAACCATCCACTTCTGGTCCTACCTTGGCCTTGGATCTGCAGAGGCTACTGGGAGCAGCTGCTCTGTGGTCTACCATGGAGATGTCCAGCTCACAGCCTGCTACACAGCTAGGTACTGCACTGATGGATTTGGCTTTTAAGTTATAGTATCTTGTGTCCTTCTTTCCCTTCCATCTATATATTAAATGTTTTTAAAAGCTGGGAATGTAAAGCAATAGAATGAACTTTCCCTTTGCAGTCTGCATCACATCGGTTTATCACAATTACAGTAATGGTAACAATTATTTGTTATTTCACATCAAACTCCATCCCATTCCTTGAACTTTAATGGGAGTTTGGGGAGCACAAAGAATCCAGGATCAGGTGCTTACTGTAAAAGAGGCCGAAATAAATTTGCTTGAAGGTTAATTTGTTTTTTGGATAGATTAGTTGGAAGAATCATGTGCTCTAGAAACGCTGGGTCACGTTTGCAGCAGCAGATATAGCTGGTTTTGCAGCTTTCCAGCTGACTAATAATCCAGGACATAATGAATTCAGCTGCCATTTAAAACAGAAATTTGGTACTGATTTCAACTGGAGCACGATGGAACTATAATACAGTGGGGTGAAAGACCAGGTTTTATTGTTGTTCTCCCTAAACACCATGTTCCATTGTGGAGAGTTGTTCAGGATGATGGCATTTCACAATTTAAAAATCTCACAGAATAGATGGCATAGAATTTACACCCATATCTTGAAAGATAATGGCATTAATCTCTCCTTTCTTAGTGTATTTAATGTGTGCAAAAAGTACATGTGCACATTCCTCCAACTCTCTTCTTGTTATTATTTCAATGTGACTTCAGAGCTGCTGTGATCCTATATGTTACCTCCTTTTTTGGAGGATCAGATATATTGCATTAAAAAGCAGCAGAAAAAGTTCTAGGGCATGAAACCAATTTTTACACACTTTTATCTGGGTCAGTGTTTCTACTGATTCTGCAAATACTTTACTTTTTATTATTTAAAAGAAACTTTTTTTAGTTAACACCCCCCTCCCCACTGTTCATTAGAACTTAAGTCTGACATTCACCTGAGCTAAAGTTTAGTCTTGCTGGGTAACTCCTCATCAAAGGCAGGGGTTTTGGTTTTTGGTTTTCATTACAATGTTAAACAGTTACTACGTGTCAGGATTGATTCTTGTATCCAGGAAACTCTTAACACGTGACTTCTATTTTGAAGAAATGCTCTTTCACACCTCTGTTGTGAGGCCTACAAATGACAATTAACAATGGCTAGGAAGATGGTAAGCAGAGACTGCTTATGGTGAAAAATGCACTTGTGTCACTGTTATCCCCTTCTTCCACTTCCCTGTAGGGTGATCAGATATCCCGATTTTACAGGGACATTCCCGATATTAGGGACTTTTTCTTATATAGGCGTTTATTACCCCCCGCCTCCGTCCCCATTTTTCACACTTTCTATTTGGTCCTCCTACTTCCCTGCCACCCTGCACCTGTTGGTTTCATCCACTTGTTGGGCCTTGTTGAAACCAAGATGGTAAATTATTTGGTGCAGCAACTGTCTTTTTCCTTTATGCTTGTATAGCAGCCAACACAATTACTCCCTGGTCCCTGATTGGGTCCTCAAGATGCTATTGTAATAAAATACATAAATAAATAAGATATCAGCAGACAAAGGCTGGATTCTGTTCTGGGAGTGATCTGCTGCAAACATCTTCATGGGATACATCCACCTCCGGTGGACACGAGAAAGAGAAGTGGGGAAGATGTGCTCTAAGGGGCACTGGCTCTGAAACCACACAGTTTGGAATTGTGGCAATTCAGAAAATTCACTGGAAACTCAAGCCGACAGCTGAAAGGAATTTATAAGACTAATTAACTCGCAATGAAAACAAAGAGCTAATGAACTGGCTCTCAAGTGCTTTTCAGGATGCAGTTCCTATAATTCTGAGAGATGCTCATGCATATTTTGTTGGTGTTGCAGCATCCGGAAGATCTAAATGCTGCCCAGGAGCCTGATTAACAAGTGTGCTTCTGTTGAAAGCTGGTTTAGCACTTTGGCAAGGCTCTCGCTTCACAGGGGAATAAGCACACAAGCAGGAGCAGTGTGTGCACACGCCTGAATGTCAAAGGCCATGAGCAAACTGCCTAATGCTGCTGATCCCTTTCCTGACTGCAGGGCTCAAACTGGCAGAGTCAGACCCAGAGGGTCATCCTGGCTCTAATCCATGACTCTAATACATGTCAAGGAGCTACAATTTTTTTATTTCCCCCAATAGAGGGCTGAGCGTAGGAAGGTGAATAATAGTTTCCAAAAAACTGTTCCAAAACACAAAAAAATCCTAAGCCCTCAGGACCCACTAGTTTAATGACTGTGTATTACAGAAATGACAAGGATAAGGTAAGATTTTGCCATTTTAGGCCCTGTCTACATTAAAGAAATTTGCACCAGTGTAGCTACATCCTGCAAACCCCTTGTGTAAGCGCACTGTACTGGTGCAAAGCCAGGCTTGCCCTAGTGACACTTAGTCTGGTAGCATGTGGAAGTCAGCTGCACTGATGTAAGCCCTGCTTTGGGCTGGTGCATTGTCCACATGACAGGCTTGTACTGGTGTAACTACAGCAATATAGGTACAGCGGAGCTAATTTCCTTCATGTAGGCAGGGCTCTAGATCCCCTCTCACTCAGAGAATCTCCTTCACAATCCACAGATTAGTCATTCATTCTCCATCCAAAACAGCTTGCAATTTCTTCTTCTTCGTTCTCCTCCAACAAGCCCTATATATATGAGGTAACAATTTGCTTAAGTTTACCTTGATATTTTTGACTGGCTAGGTGAAGTATACTACACTTCTCTCTTACAATACACATGGATCTCTGTCATAGAGTCATAGACTTTAAGGTCAGAAGGGACCATTATGATAATCTAGTCTGACCTCCTGCACAACACAGGCCACAGAATCTCACCCACCCACTCCTGTAATAAACCCCTACCCTATGACTGAGCTACTGAAGTCCTCAAATCATGGTTTAAAGACTTCAAGGTACAGAGAATCCTCCAGCAAGTGAACTGTGCCCCATGCTGCAGAGGAAGGTGAAAAAACCCCAGGGCCTCTGCCAATCTGCTCTGGAGGAAAATTCCTTCCCAACCCCAAATATGGCGATCAGCTAAACCCTGAACATGTGGGCAAGACTCACCAGCCAGACACAGGAAAGAATTCTCTGTAGTAACTCAGATCCCACCACACCTAACATCCCATCACAGGCCATTGGGCATATTTACCACTAATAGTCAAAGATCAATTAATTGCCAAAATTAGGCTATCCCATCATACCATCCCCTCCATAAATTTATCAAGCTTAGTCTTGAAGCCAGATATGTCTTTTGCCCCCATTGCTCCCCTTGGAAGGCTGTTCCAGAACTTCACTCCTCTGATGGTTAGACGAAGGTTTCTAATTTCAAGTCTAAACTTCCTGATGTCCAGTTTATATCCATTTGTTCTTGTGTCCACATTGGTACTGAGCTTAAATAATTCCTTTCCCTTCCTGGTATTTATCCCTCTGATATATTTATAGAGAACAATCATATCTTCCCTCAGCCTTCTTTCGGTTAGGCTAAACAAGCTCTTTGAGTCTCCTTTCATAAGACAGGTTTTCCATTCCTTGGATCATCCTAGCAGCCCTTCTCTGTACCTGTTCCAGTTTGAATTCATCCTTCTTAAACATGGGAGACCAGAACTGCACACAGTATTCCAGATGAGGTCTCACCAGTGCCTTGTATAATGGTACTAACACCTCCTTATCTCTACTGGAAATACTTCGCCTGATGCATCCCAAGACCGCATTAGCTTTTTTCATGGCCATATCACATTGACGGCTCATAGTCATCCTGTGATCAACCAATACTCTGAGGTCCTTCTCCTCCTCTGTTACTTCTAACTGATACGTCCCCATCTTATAACTAAAATTCTTGTTATTAATCCTTAAATGCATGACCTTACACTTTTCACTATTAAATTTCATCCAATTACTATTACTCCAGTTTACAAGGTCATCCAGATCTTCCTGTATGATATCCCAGTCCTTCTCTGGATTGGCAATACCTCCCAGCTGTGTGTCATCAGCAAACTTTATTAGCACACTCCCACTTTTTGTGCCAAGGTCAGTAATAAAAAGATTAAATAAGATTGGTCCCAAAACCCGATCCCTGAGGAACTCCACTAGTAACCTCCCTCCGGCCTGACAGTTCACTTTTCAGTATGACCCGTTGTAGTTTCCCCTTTAACCAGTTCCTTATCCACCTTTCAATTTTCATATTGATCCCCATCTTTTCCAATTTACTAATAATTCCCCATGTGGAACCGTATCAAATGCCTTACTGAAATAGAGGTAAATTAGATCCACTGCGTTTCCTTTGTCTAAAAAATCTGTTACCTTCTCAAAGAAGGAGATCAAGTTGGTTTTGCACAATCCACCTTTTGTAAAACCATGTTGTATTTTGTCCCAATTACCTTTGACCTCAATGTCCTTAACTACTTTCTCCTTCAAAATTTTTTCCAAGACCTTGCATGCTACAGATGTCAAACTAACAGGCCTGTAGTTACATGGATCACTTTTTCCCCCCTTTCTTAAAAATAGGAACTATGTTAGTAATTTTCCAGTCATACGGTACAACCCCTGAGTTTACAGACTCACTAAAAATTCTTGCTAATGGGCTTGCAATTTCATGTGCTGGTTCCTTTAATATTCTTGGATGAAGATTATCTGGGCCCCGCCATTTAGTCTCATTAAACTGTTCGAGTTTGGCTTCTACCTCGGATGTGGTAATATCTACCTCCATATCCTCATTCCCAGTTGTCATCCTACCATTATCCCCAAGATCCTCATTAGCCTCATCAAAGACTGAGGCAAAGTATTTGTTTAGATATTGGCCCACGCCTAGATTATCTTTAACCTCCACTTCATCCTCAGTGTTTAGTGGTCCCACTTTTTTTTTTTGTTTTCTTCTTATTTATATGGCTATAGAACTTTTTACTATTGTTTTAAATTCCTGTTGCAAGGTCTAACTCTACATGGCTTTTGGCCTTTCTCATTTTATCCCTACATTTTCTGACCTCAATAAGGTAGCTTTCCTTGCTGATCCTTCCCATCTTCCACTCCTTGTAGGCTTTCTGCTTTTTCATCCAGCTTGGTCTACAACTCTTGCCTATGAATTTTTTCCCCTTTCTTGGGATGCAGGCTTCTGATAGTTTCTGCAGCTTTGATTTGAAGTAATTCCAGGCCTCCTTCACCTTTAGATCCACAAGTTCTTCAATCCAATCCACTTCCCTAACTAATTTCCTTAATTTTTTAAAGTTAGCCCCTTTGAAATCAAAAACCCTAGTCACAGATCTATTTTTGTTTATCCTTCCATTTAGTTTGAACCAAATTAGCTCATGATCCCCTTATTGGTTCAGCAACTACTTGGTGAAGGAATCCATCAGCTATCGCATCCAGGAAAATCTGAGCCCTATTATTATTACTAGAACTTGTCCTCCAGTCTATAGCTGGGAAGTTAAAGTCTCCCATGATCACACAATTTCCATTAGTATTTACTTCATTAAAAACATTAAAGGAGGTCTCTATCCATATCCAAATCAGATCCTGATGGTCTATAGCACACCCCAAGCACTATCCCAAGCAGTATCTTGTTTTCCAAGCATCTGGCCAATACCAGATGATTCAAAGGGAATGAACAGAACGGGGCAATTATTGAGTGATCCATCCCATTGTTCAATCCCAGCTTATGGCAGTCAGCCAGAGAGTATGGGGTGATTGCAATGTTTAGGCCATTATGTCAAGGGCGGCAGGGAAGAAGAGTCTGTGACTTGTAGTTGAGAGCAAGATGGGGCATGGTGAAAGGGGTAACACTTAATATTGGGGGATGATAGCAAGGGTAACAGGACCGAGTTAGCTTTCTTCCCCAATGTGATTTTTGCCCAGACTCTACCTTATCCATTCCATCACTTCTTATTTCTTTACAGTCTACCTCATCATTGATATACAATGCTACTCCACCACCTTTGCCTTTATTTCTGTCTTTCCTAAACAGCACATACCCTTCAATACCTGTATTCCAGTCATGACTACTATTCCATCATGTTTCTGTTATCCCTATAATATCTGGTTTCACTTCCTGCACCAGTAGCTCTAGTTCCTCCATTTTGTTGCCTAGGCTCCTTGCATTAGTGTACAAACATCTTAATTTCTGCTGTTTGGCTTTGCTCACATTATTTACCCGATTAGGCACAGACATTCTACCGTCAGTATCACCTATTAGACTGGTATCTACACTACCCTTCCTCCTTCTGTCCATTCTCCTACCCACAGCTGTATCCTTTCTTACTTCGTTTTCTTCCCTCTCAATGTTAAAATCCGGCGTGGAGATTACCTGGACATCTCCCAACCATCTCCCGCAAATTCCTAGTTTAAAGCTCTCTTAATCAGTTGTGCCAGCCTCCATCCTAGAAGTCTATTTCCCTCCCAACTCAGGTGAAGTCCATCCCGAGAGAACAGTCTTCTGTCCATGAATGCCTCCCAGTGGCCATATGTCCCAAAGCCCTCCTTATAGCACCACTGCCTGAGCCATCTGTTGATCATCATAATCTTGTCACACCTTTTTGCCCTTCTCTAGGAACAGGCAGAATCCCACTGAAGATTACCTGAGCCTCGATTTCCTTAAGCATTCCCCAGCCTGGCATAGTCTCCCTTGATATGTTCCAGCAAGAATCTAGCCATATCATTTGTTCCCACATGAAGGACAATCAGTGGATTCTTTCCCGCTCCCATTAGGATCCTCTTCAGCCTCAGGTCCACATCCCATATCTTAGCACCCGGCAGACAGCACACCCTTCTGTTCTCTGGATCAGCTCTGGTTACAGGCCTGTCTATTCTTCTCAGTAAGGAATCCCCAATCACGTAGATCCGCCTTTTCCTGGTGATGGTGCGATTCTCCAGTCTATCCCGTTCCCTCTAGCTGCAATGATGATTCCTATTCTCCCTTGAAATCCTCTGCAACCCATCCCGTATCCTCCTGGGGCTCATATTTGGTATTGTTATCTCCATTGACTCTTCCCCTCTTCCTATAGGACTAGCTACTCTTCTCTTCTTCCTTGCCCTCTCACCTTCAGTGACCACCTGCTGTGCTCCTTCTTCATTTTCGAACTCCGCAAACCTGTTCCTGAGCTCTATTTCTCCTTCACTAGCCCAACTTTTCCTCTGCCTGGTTCTCTTAGCCCTGGGCTACACTGAGGGGGTGGGATCGATCTACGATACGCAACTTCAGCTACGTGAATAACGTAGCTGAAGTCGGCGTATCGTAATCGACTTACCTGGCCATGAGAACGGCGGCGAGTCGATCGCTGCCACTCCCCCATCGACTCCGCTTCCACCTTTAACCGAGGTGGATTTCCGGAGTCGACGAGGAGCGCGTTCGGGGATCGATTAAGCGCGTCTAAACGAGATGCGATAAATCGATCCCCGATAGATCGATTGCTCCCCACTGATCCGGCGGGTAGTGAAGACAAGCCCTTAGTCACATGCTTCCACTGTCCACTTTCCTCACCCAGCAGTCTCCCCTCAGAGTTCTTTGGTCCTGCTTCCATCTGCAAGTCTGAACTTTTCCCTTCAGCTTCCTCATGTTTTTGCTCCATGCTCTGCTTGAACCCCCTTCTAAACTCAACCAGAGTTTCCACCTGCATCTCCAATCCTCGGATCTTTTCTTCCATCAGCTGTGTTAGGCGGCACTTCATGCAGACGAAATTCTTTTCAGGTACCTCGTCCATGATCATGTACATAGCGCAGCTTCCACATCCAGTCCTCTTCATTGTGTCCTCCACTGCTTGGGTCACTACCACTGCTGCCTCTATATCTGTCATAGCCTTCCCACCTAAGTCCTGATAGTCCAGGAAACACAAACTGAACCAAAACACCACCACCCACAGCAAAACAAACCCCAACGAGCACCACAACACTGCCGGAACACCATACCCTCCCTTCACTAGCCTGTCTGTTCCTCTGCCTGGTTCTCCTAGTCTTCCCTCCCAAACTCCCACTCAAACTCCCCTGTTTACAGCTGTTTGCTGGCTCCTGAGCCGCTGCAGCTGTCTCCTTCCTGCTCCTAGATTCTCCAGCGGTAAATCAGAGAACTATACCCAATTATAGTTCCAAGGCAGGACACTTGCTGTAGCATGTGCCTAAGTGCCTTCCTGAATCAGGGCCTATGCCTCCTTAATAATGGGCTTGGGGGATCCAGTTATTGTGCCATTTTACAAATTCTAGAATGGCCTCTCTTGTATACTCTAGTCAAGGTTTTAAATCCAGTTTTCAATGTACTAATTGCAGGACTGCTGGCGTACTATATTTTTACTTCTGTCTTAGGCTGTGCGTTAACTGATTGCTCGGAGCTTTGTGATCTTTAGTGAAAGCCCCTTGAAAAACAAGATTGGATAGAATCACATTAAACAGAGAAAGGAAAATGAATTGCTAGCTATGCTGAAAAAACTAGGCCAGGAATATCTTTACCAAGTCTCCAGGTATCTCTCAGACAGTAAAAGGATATGAAGATCCTTAAAATATGCACACACTATTACAATATCTGCTGATTAAAAGCCGGCTTACAGAGCGTAGTAAATTTAAGGCATTAGCAGTGAATTTTAAAATTATACAATCATTAGCAATTTTAAAGGAAACCTTTCAGAAACACCGTGTTGCTCACTTAATTCCTTTTCTAGCTCTCTCTATTCATGCAAGAGCTGTACGAAGGTCTTGTTGAAAAAATGGTGTTTAAAACATGATTCTTGGGTTCAAATTAAAATAGTCATTCTAGGATGGACCCAAAGCATCAGCAAAAGTACCCTTCTTAATTGGCTGGCTGAATGAAAACCCATCTACCTAGCGAGATGCTTATACAGAAATATACCATATTTTCAAAATATATATGTTCCACATTCTGGCTTCTTTCTTTGATTAGATTCATCTGGGCTGGAAAAGCTTCACTGGGAGCTGATCTAGGAAAGGTGAGCTCTGCCTTGTCCCCCCTCTGTGCCTTCCCTCCTCTCTGTGGCTGGAGGGACCAGACCAATCTTTAAAAAAGGGAAGAAGGAAGATCCGGGGAACTACAGGCCAGTCAGTCTCACCTCAGTCCCTGGAAAAATCATGGAATAGGTCCTCAAGGAATCAATTCTGAACCACTTAAAGGAGGGGAAAGTGATCAGGAACAGTCAGCATGGATTCACCAAGGGCAAGTCATGCCTGACTAACCTAATTGCCTTCTATGATGAGATAACTGGCTCTGTGGATGAGGGGACAGCAGTGGATGTGCTATTTCTTGACTTTAGCAGAGCTTTTGATACAGTCTCCCACAGTGTTCTAGCCAGCAAGTTAAAGAAGTATGGCCTGGATGAATGGACTGTAAGGTGGATAGAAAACTGGCTGGATGGTCGCACTCAACGGGTAGTGATCAATGGCTCCATGTCTAGTTGGCAGCCGGTATCAAGTGGAGTGCCCCAAGGGTCGGTGCTGGGGCCGGTTTTGTTCAATATCTTCATCAACGATTTGGAGGATGGTGTGGACTGCACCCTTAGCAAGTTTGCAGATGACACTAAACTGGGAGGAGTGGTTGATACGCTGGAGGGTAGGGATAGGATACAGAGGGACCTAGACAAATTAGAGGATTGGGCCAAAAGAAATCTGATGAGGTTCAACAAGGGCAAGTGCAGAGTCCTGCACTTAGGACGGAAGAATCCCATGCACTGCTATAGACTAGGGACCAAATGGCTGGGCAGCAGTTCTGCAGAAAAGGACCTAGGGGTTACAGTGGACGAAAAGCTGAATATGAGTCAACAGTGTGCCCTTGTTGCCAAGAAGGCTAATGGCATTTTGGGCTTTATAAGTAGGGGCATTTCCAGCAGATCGAGGGACATGATTATTCCCCTCTATTCGGCACTGGTGAGGCCTCATTTGGAGTACTGTGTCCAGTTTTGGGCCCCACACTACAAGAAGGATGTGGATAAATTGGAAAGAGTCCAGCGGAGGGCAACAAAAATGATTAGGGGGCTGGAGCACATGACTTATGAGGAGAGGCTGAGGGAACTGGGATTGTTTAGCCTGCAGAAGAGAATGAGGGGGGATCTGATAGCTGCTTTCAACTACCTGAAAGGGGGTTCCAAAGAGAATGGATCAAGACTGTTCTCAGTGGTAGAAGATGACAGAACAAGGAGTAATGGTCTCAAGTTGCAGAGGAGGAGGTTTAGGTTGGATATTAGGAAAAACTTTTTCACTAGTAGGGTGGTGAAGCACTGGAATGGGTTACCTAGGGAGGTGGTGGAATCTCCTTCCTTAGAGGTTTTTAAGGTCAGGCTTGACAAAGCCCTGGCTGGGATGATTTAGTTGGGGTTGGTCCTGCTTTGAGCAGGGGGTTGGACTAGATGACCTCCAGAGGTCCCTTCCAACCCTGAGATTCTATGATTCTATGAGCAGGCACCCATCCGCTCTCTTCCTCACATCATGTGAAGAGCTGGGATGTTGGGTGGCTTTATTTATACTGCACCCATAACCTGTGTTTTGAGCAGCACAGCACCTCACAAATGTTAATGAATTTCACACTGTGAGGTAGGAAAATATTATTACCCCATTTTACAGATGAGGCACAGAGAGATTAAGTGACTTGCCCAGGGACACAAAGGAAGTCTGTTGCAGAGCAGAGAACTGAATCTGAGTCCTGTGCCTCAACCACAAGGCTTTCTTTCCTACCACATCACCTATTTCCAGGATCACACGAGCTCTTGGGAGGACTGAGGGAATCCATATTTAAATGCCTAGGTTCTCCTCTCTGATTGTATATATTATACACATACACTTACCGCTGACTTCAATGCATAGGATCTGCCATTGTTCTCATAGGAAGTTCAAGACACAGCACAGTTTATATTACTTAACAGGACTGTTGTACAAATTAGTTAGTTCAATTTACATAGCGTGTCATGTGTTAACTCCCTCCTTCTGGATCTAGAAATGAATGGAGCCAAGTTTACTTAGAAAGCATCAGGGAACGTGCCTAGCGAAGCACAGAATATTTTGGAGGGAGAAGGCGGAGGCTTGAAATATTTTATACAGAGCCCTGCCATTGGGCAACATCCTAAAATGAAGCTCAGCAACCTTATAAATCCTTCCTTGGTGGTTATAGCTCTCCCTTAGGCTTGTCCTTGGTGTGTTTTTAAAGTGGATTATTAAATATCAGTCATAATTTTGCTATCTGGTGTGTCTCTTTGGTGACGTTCTATGACATATTCCCCATTAGCTGGAGAACAGTACAGTAATACTGACATTCCTCGCTGTCCACATGGAAACTGAACATCTGAAGATTACATTTAATTCAGATTGGGGGTTATTTATAATTCAGAGTTATCCTTTCATGCACTGGCACGTTCCAGACCGCCAGACATGTGAATGCAAAGGTGGTCTAAGCAGAAGCCTAGGAACCAGGATCTCCAGCGTTCTGGTCCCAGTTCGGTCAATGGCTCCCAATCTGTGATCCTAGACAAGCTGCACTTTGAACCTCAGTTCGCTCATCTGTAACTTGCGGACTTCCTTGGAACCCCTGTGTGTGGTAGGTATTTGCTTGATAGTGCTCTGAGATTCTCTGATGGAAGGTGCTATGCCATCAGCGCAAAGAAAGGTCCCCCTCCTGCCAGCTGTTCAATCGGACTCTGCATGAGTGTAGGGGTCCAGCACATGGAAGTCAATGGGGCTGCACTCGGGCACTCCACTCCTGTCCCTATGGAAAACCTGAAGCATGAGGAGCTATGTCTGTAGTGCTTGGATAATGAACAGTGCCAGGGGCTATTACTAGTGGAGGAGACTGTCCATACAAAGTTTTTGTAGCTCTCACAGGCTTACCCATTATGCTTATTAGGCAGGCGTTACAAAGGCCTTCAAAACATGAGCAGTTTGCAATGACACTGGTAAATCAAGAGTGTAAAAATGCCCAGATACGCAGGTCCAGGGGGCCAAATTCTACCACTAGTCACGAGCCTGAAGCTCCCACTGGTGTCACTGTGATGCAGGGATATGAAAGCAAAGTTTGGCCCACAGACTTTTCACAACTGTTTGCTGTAAAGAACCTACAATTCCATTTCAAAGTTTCTAGCCAATAGCCTGAGAACTCACTGTGTCATTAGATTCAAGCTCTTATTGTAGGGTGAAGACAAGGTAGGATTTTATTGTTGGTGAATGCAAAGAAGCAGCAGCCTTTTCTGTTAATCTACCCAGGCAGACGTGCTGGTGTTCATTTATTTTTAATTAGAATATGTATGTAAATATAGGTGCAAATTAGATGCAGCCCTCTGGCATCTGGCAAATTATCAGTGCAGCCATACAGCATCTGGCAAAATTACCATCCCAGCCCTGCGGCTCCTGACAAGCTACCAGCTTGACCCTCCATGATGCAAAGGTCCTGGATCTAGCAGCTGTAGATAGGTTGTATATTTATTTGGTTTTAATTCATGTTAAAGCACCTCAATGACATGCTAATTTATGCTTAAGAAATTAACCACGAATAATCCCTCCATTTTCAAAATAGCTTTTACGATTTAATCAAGTGTTGCCAAATTCACCCAGCCTCTCAGAAAACACTCCGGGTTACAATTTCGGCTATCAATAACAACACCACTTTGCACATTTCTGATCTCAAAGTGCTTCACAAATATTAATCAATCTCCATGAAAACCCTGATGCAGACACATATGGAGGCACCAAGGCCTGGTCCACACTACAAAGTCAAGTTGGTTGAACTACGTCGGTCAGGGTTGTGAAAAGTTTCATGTCCTGTGCGACATAGTTAAGTCAACCTAAGCCCCAGTGTAGACACCGTTAGGTTGATGAAATAATTCTTCCATTGACTACTGGCTCTAGGGTTGCTACTTTTCTAAAGGCAGTAGCGTAGCTGGGGGGAGGGGGCAGGGGAAGCGGCCGCTCCCCTTGTGAGCAGAAGCGGCACCTTAAAAAGCCGCTTCTTTTTAAGCGCCGCTTCTTGCACTCACCTGGCGGCGCTCCAGGTCTTCGGCAGCATTTCAGCAGCGCGTACCACTGAAGACCCGGAGTGAGTGAGGACCCACTGACGAAGTGCCTCCGAAGACCTGGAGCGCCGCCAGGTGAGTACAGGGGGAGGCGCCTTTTTATAGCACCGCTCCCCTGCGCTCCGGACCTGGCTGCGCTACTGACCCAAGGCCCTGTCCCCTTCTCTGCCTCTTCCTCATAAGACTCCACCCCTGCTCCACCTCTCCCCCCCCCCCCCCCCCCGGTAAAAAAAATACACATCAGGGCTTCTCAAATGGCACCTGGACACACAAGTCAAAACCTGGACTGCCCAGGTGAAAACCAAACAGGTGGCAACCCTAACTGCTTTCAGAAAGGTGGATTTATTACAACGATGTAAAAAACCCATTCTGTTGCTGTAGTCAGTGTCTACACTGCAGCACTGCAGCTGTGTCACTGTAGCATTTCTAGCACAGACATACCCTGAGATATTAGGTTACTTGTCCTCAGGACACGCAGCAAGCAAGCGGTGTAGCTGGGATTAGGGCCCAGGAGTCCTAAATCTCTGTTCCTCCACAGCCTACTCACAAGACTACACTCCCTAAATATGGCAAAAATGTGTGAACCTCTCCGCCCTAAATATCTCTGCCTCAGAGTAGTGTTAACTTCAGAGCCAAGCTAAAACCACTAAAATGCTATTGTTTAAAAGAACTGCAGATGGATGGAAATCTCCAAAAAATGAGAGAATGTAGAGACAGCTGAGCTGAAAAGTCTTGTCTTTGCAATAAAAGCATGAGTGAGTTACTGTTCATGAAAATATTTGCATGAACCCCTGCTGATTATTCCTCACTTTAAGTCACTCTTTATGACATAAGAATCCGGGGTCATTTGCTCTTCTTTCTGATCTCTCCAGTGCTTGGAAAGAGATCGCTGGCCCTGAAAGCATTGGTTTGGGGAGAGCTGTTAAAGCTCCAATAAAGGAAAACATTCTTAATCAGTGCAGTACTTAAGCACATGCCTAAAGTTAAACATGTGCTTATATCTTATTGACTTCAATGGTTCTTAAGCACATGCTAATGGCTGTCCTGTTTCAGGTCTGTAATCCCTTTGCAAGTCTTCCAAATGTGATTTTTGCCCCTGTACCACCTGCTTATTACCAACTCTTGCTTATTCATAATGGTATTCTGTCTTCCCACAGTGGCTGGTGCCAGATGCTTCAGATGGAGTGAACAGAACAAGGGTAATTATCGAGTGAGCTGTTCCCTGTCATCTAGTCCCAGCATCTAGCAGTCAGAGGTTCAGGGACACCCAAAACATGGGGTTGCATCCCTGACCATCTTAGCTAATAGCCATTGGTAGCCCTATCCTCCATGAACTTATCTAATTTTTTTTTAACCCAGTTATACTTTGGCCTTCACAACATCCCCTGGCAATGAGTTCCACAGGTTGACTGTGCATTGTGTGAAGAAGTACTTCCTTATGTTTTTTTTAAACTTGCTGCCTATTAATTTCATTGGTGACCCCTGGTTGCACAATTCTGATGGAGGAAATAACTATATTGGTGACACAATGGGGTAGGAAGAAGACACTTAAATTTGGAGTCATCTGGATACATTAATGACGTAGCACATACATGACACTGCATTGCTATAACAATATATTGTTTGGATGACATTTGTAACTAGATACCCTGAGTATACTATCATGCATTGGCCCTTTCCTGTGGCCAAAATTAAAAACAAAACAACACAACCCTGGGGACAAAAAAGTGTAAAGCCACAGATTTGTATGTTTGCATTCCTGTGTCTTGATACCAGTAATAAGAATGTGTATTCATTTACATATCTTGTTCATGGTTTTGTTTGTTGTACTTTGTTGTGTATTTTTCTTGGGGGGGAAAAAAAAAAAAAAGAAATACAAAATTAAATGAAGCATTTGATTTTGAATGCTGGAGTCCAGGCATTGGCTACTAGTGCTACAGCAGCTTAAGTTCATAGCTTCTGAAATAATGTCAGAATTCCAACATGGACACTGAAAGCAAGATGATAAACTGAACATTGCCGTGTTCAGGTCTGATATCCTGTGACATGCCAGAGCAAGCCAAACACGAATGCTTATTCCATGGAAAGCCGGGGATCCAGCTCTTCACTGCTGTAAACAGTATTGGTTTAGAGTTTATGCAATTTGCTGGATATCAGACCCCAAATCAGGCCTGGATCATCCATGATGCTTCTGCATGTGGAAGAGACCATGCTCTAGCCAAATTCTCATGGTAGCAGGGACCCAGAGAGGAGCGTGAGGTGGAAATGCCAGTTTTTGATGTGTGAGAAAACCCTGGTACACAAACTTGGTAGAGTGAGTTTTGGACTCTTCCTCATTCTGACTTTTTAGTCTGTGAGAGAGAAAAAAAAAACCAAACCCAACAACAACAAAACAAAAATATTTTATACTTTAGCTATATATAATAACATAACTATATAGCATATATGTTTAGAGTTTAAGAGGTCATTCTTGAATGTAAGGAGACTTCTTTTTTCTTTTAAGTAATTACGTCTAAACAGGTTTTTAGTGGAGTCAATATTTAATTTTGCAATTGCAATGGCCTGAATGAATGCACTAGTTTTACTAAAGGGGTTAAGCAACGTTGTAAACAAAACGTACTGCTACGCTGGTTGATGAAAAACATATAGTCCAAGGTGGCCTCTGCATATTCCCATTTGTGGCATTCAAACATTGGCTCCACTGAGCTCTGGGAACCTTCTGGAACTGCACCAGGGCCCCCAGGGTTGAGAAGATAGATTAGGAAAGAGGGCATGTGCTCACCAGACAGGAAGGATGGTTCCGGTGGCTAGGAGGCTAAACTGGGTTGTGGGAGATAAGGTTTCAATTTCCTGTTCTGCCACAGACTTCTTGGGTGACCCTGGGCAAGTAACTAAGCCCGTGCCTCAGTTGCCCATATGTAACATGTACAACGGGCTGTAACAAATAGCACTTTGCTGCCTCAGAGAGGTGTTGTGAGCATAAATACATTAACGACTGAGAGTTGCGCAGCTACTACAGGATTGGGACCATATCAAAGTACCATAGATCAGTGGTTTTCAACCTGCAGTCCGCAGCCCCCTGGGGATCTGCAGGCAATGTCTAAGATTTCCAAAGGGGTCCACACCTCCATTTGAACATTTTTAGGGATCTGCAAATGAAAAAAGGTTGAAAACCACTGACCTAGATAGATAGATGCCTTTTCCGTGGCTCATTGAGGATGTATGGAATGACCATGGGTTGTACGTTCCAGTGAAAGAAGCAGGGAACTTTAAAAATGACAGAGGGGGAACAACTTAAATTGTTGTATTTGATCTGTGAGACTTGTAATAGCAACATAAAGATGTGAGAAAGAGAAGGAGGCAGAGGATTCAAATCCAGGGCTGGGAGAGCAGAGAAGAAGATATTAGAGGGAGAAGGGCATTGGTGGCGGAGGGAAGATCTGAGAGGTAAAGTTCCATTTTGCCTCTTCTGTCTGCAATTTTCCCCACTTTTTATTTTTGGATCTTGCAACGTTATGCAATATTAAATCATGCATAGCTAGAACAACAGCCAGCCGTGCCCTGTTCCAGAATGCTTAGGGAACATCAAAAAATGACACGAGAAGAGGTGCCACATCATTAATATGCAGTTTTCATGACTGTCCTCGCTTGTTGACAAGGGTCTGAAAATATTTTTTTAACAGTACATAAAACTAAAGGTGTTTTCAGAAGAAATGGAGAAATCCAGTCTCTCTTTACAGTCTGAATTACAACCCACCATTTCAGAATATTCACACAAAATTCAACCTTTATCTACATGCCCCCCAAAAGCCTCACATTACACCCCACTAAGAGCATGTCAAGTGCTGTAACAGAAGCACCAAGATGCGGATGCTAACATAAAAAAAGTTTTACAAAAACCTAGCAGAAGAGTTTTCATGAATAAACAAACCCTAAATTAACACTGTTTCGGGAAAGGATTCAGCCCCTTGACAGAAGCTACAATGCACATAAATATTCCCCTATAGTGTCAGGCATTCTAGCACAACCACAGTGTGCTTGTGCTTAAGCACCAGAGAATGAACACAACTAGACAAGACTGGAAGCAATGAGCCTAGTTTTCACCACTCAATCTGAGTGATATGCAAGAAATAAACAGCATCCATGGTGACTGATGAGAGATTAATATAAATCAAAAAGTGACTGAAATTGAAGGGGCTATTCCCAGGTGACCACATTTAGAATGCATTGCATGAGAGCTTTGTCCAAGATTTCCACCAACTGCCGCTTCTGGAATCCCTGGCAGACAGCCCACTGACTCAGTTACTCAGGCTCTGTTCTTTAAAATTGTGTTGCTGTGAGTTTTTATGTGCTCTTCTTATTGTGCTTGGTTAATGTTACTTGCCCCCAAATCGTATCAAATTATCCAGATACCAGGGTGACCGGCAATATGTATGCGCGTGCGTGTGCGTGATGAGTAACAGCAGTCGTAGTAATACATGAAAATATGAGCTGAAATTTAAAAACTTGAGTGCCTGAAGCCAGGCAGCCAAATTCACATCTAGGCACCTAAATGAATGGCTTGTTTTACCAAAGGTGCCGAGCACCCACAACTCCCATTGAACTGGAAGGGCTCAAGCCACTCATTCAGGTGCCTAAAGACAGATTTAGGTACCCAACTTTAGGCACCTACATTTGAAAATTCGGGTAACCCATTTGCATCTTGACAAGACACTTCAAAAATATAATAGCAACAAAGGAGAATGGAAAAATGAGATGATATGTAATCGTAAGAGCAGCTCAGGATTTCATGCATGTAAATCTGTGGAAGTCAGGATTCTGTTCAGGCCTGTGAGGATATTTCCCAGCCGATGTAGGTTTTCCCTTGGAAGCGTATCCCTCAGTTTGGTGGGAAACAGAAGGTGCATCTTCAATCACTTTAGTTGGGAGCAGCTCTTCTTTTAGTTCAAGTTATGTCACCAATAGTTGGAGGAGAACCAAATTTTGCTGTGTCTACAGAGGATTTCCCACTTTTTCTTGGTAATCTGTAGGCTCAGTAAAATACTTACCTACTGGAGATCTTCATCACCACCAAACCTGCTCCCATTGAAGTCAATGGTACTTTTTGCTAATTGGCTTCGGTGAGTGTAGGCTCAAACCCAGAATTAGGACTGTTACTGAAATGTCCTAACGCATACAGGCTTTGTACTTGGCTTCCCACAGAATGCCTGCATCAGCCCATATCTAAAACTCAAACTAAAATTCAGTGAAGGAGCAAAAGACCCACCTTTCTTCACAGATGGTAGCAGAGGTCCAAGCGTAGAGCAAAAGAAGCTCATGTGTTATTTATCACTGTGTTGTCCAAACCTGCTCAGAGCAAGCTTAGATGACCGTGGTAAAATAGTCCTTCAGCTCTGGCTACATGACAGCTTCTATTATTGTGGCCTCTGGAGTAGTTGCACAGATGAAGAATTAAGCATCCAATTTTTGCCATTTTAGAGGCATTCTAAGATCAATATGCATCCTTGTATGGCCCAGCGATCTACTTGTTTGCTAGTTTTTCAGTAAATCACTTTAATATCTTCAGAGTGCCTGGTGGTAACTCAGAGGTCAGAGGTCTGGACCCAGCTCTCAGATCAGTCGATTCCCAAGAGCTTAAGGCCTTATCTTCAGTACAAAATGTTATTGTATTAGGACATGACTGTGAAGTGTCAGTTTAGTTCACATGATGCTGACCGTGGCTTTGCAGGCAGTGTTGAACAAGGACAAAATGTTCAGCATCATGTCAGTCGGTCATTGCTAAACCTTACTGGGACAAGGAATTAGCCATGAGTAGCTGACAGGATATCGACCATGACCTATTCTTGTTCTACACTAACTGAAAATTCATGGTCACCAGAGCGTTAGCGAACTCAGCTCTCCACGGTGTCCTATCGGGAGAAAATTCTGTAGTGCAGATAAGTCTTTAGACACCTGCTTTACTGAGAGGTGAGCTACCCTGAGACCATTTCATCTTTGCTTTCCAGCCTCCAACAAATGGAACTAATGAGTCTAGTAAGTAAACCAAATATCCTTTGAAATTTGACATGAAATTGGATAAAAACACTGTAAAAAAGGAGACAAATAAAGCAGAGAATACGGTGTTTTGATGTGTGTCTGTGTTGCCTGAGTCCTCCACTTCAGTGCCATTAGCAAGTCCAGAAGCAAGAAAAACATTAAAGGCAGGCCACTTGTGATATACTCTGCATGCTTAAAACAGAGCTCTTATTATACTGGAGAAGGTAAGTTGAACAGAAAAGGAGGCATTACACTTTATACAGAATAACCTTGTTTTTTCAGGTGCGTAGTTATACTCAATAAAGGGATTATGGTAAAATGAGCTCATTCTTACTTAAGATGCCTGCTCCCTAGAAGGCATGTTCTCTGCATAATTTAATGACCACCTAATCCCCCACTACTTTTTTCCTTAACTTTCCTCCTGCCCCCCACAGCCAGCTGTAGGAAAGAGCTGGATGCTAATTTCCTTGGCGCATCACCAGCTAAATTGCCCACTGAATCCCAACTGCCGACTGTTCATTGCTGGTGATGATGTAAAAGGCAGGAAGAGCACAGGTTAATTTTCAAATTCCGGACTGAGGAAAATATTGTACCTCCTGCTTTTATTGTGGAGACGAGCCAAAACAATTGGAAGACAGCTCAGGAAGGGTCATGCAAATCCATGGCATTCTCCTTCCTCTCTGTGACTCAATGGAAGCTCCTCTGCCTGAGAGGGAGAACTGGCTTGTGGGTAAGGCACTGGACTGAGACTCAGGAGATGTGTATTCATTTCCTGGCTGTGCCACAGACTTTCTGCATGACCTGGGAAAGTCTCTTAGGCCTAGATCCTCAAAGTGATTTAGATGCCTAACTCCCATTGAGAGTTAGTTGCCAAAATGCCTTTGAGGAGCTGGGCCTTAATCGCTCTGCGCCTCAATTTCTTCTTTCCTAAAATAGGAACAACAACACTTCTCTGCCTCACACGAGTGTCCTAAGGGTGGAACCATCCAATGTTGTGAGATGCTTACATGCTATGGTGATACAGATCCGTAGAGTCTGGACTCTGAAAGTGAGGGCTGGAGGTGGGGAGCAGCTATTCACCGAGCCATGTGAGCTCATTGAGCCAATATATCCAAATCAGGAGTCAATAAACCTTCCAATAACATTAATGCCTATGGCAGCATGGGACTGATGTTGGGAGAGGGGAGGGCCAAGATCCATGCCAATCTTTAGTTGTTCTCTGGTTAAGGGACACCCCCTACCTGCCCATTTCACAGGGAAGGGGCAAAGTCCAATGATGATCAAACTAATGACAAATCACATGGGCAACGTATTCCAGTGCTTAACCACCCTGACAGTCAGGAAGCTTTTCCTAATGTCCAACCTAAACCTCCCTTGCTGTAATTTAAGCCCATTGCTTCTTGTCCTATCCTTCGAGGTTAAAAACAATAATTTTTCTCCCTCCTCCTTGTTTTTATGTACTTGAAAACTGTTATCATATCCCTCCTCAGTCTTCTCTTTTCCAGACTAAACAAACCCAATTTTTTCAATCTTCCCTCATAGGTCATGTTTTCTAGACCTTTAATCATTTTTGTCGCTCTTCTCTGGACTTTCTCCAATTTTTCCACATCTTTCCTGAAATGTGGTGTCCAGAACTAGACACAATACTCCAGTTGAGAGCCTTTCGCCTTCTTGTTGCATCTCTTTTAGACCCTACTACGATGGACGTAGTGAGAGGAGGCAGGAGAAAGAAGAATGACCTGTCAGCATGGGGCATGAAGCTCTGAATCCCAGCAAGAGAATTCATTCATAGACCAAGTGCAGTAGCTGGAGGGCTGTTGGACATGGTACACATGTACTCTTAGTATGAAAGACAGTATTTTAATCAGAAGTCAGTAAATCCATTTACTCATTGTGACAAAGTCCCTCCTCTACCTTGGTGGGTCCTGCGCTTATTGGCGGATTTTTGCTTGCCTCAGAGATCTTCCCCTCTGGTAGAACCCACAGTCCAGATCAACTCCTCCTGTGTCTGATCAGGAGTTGGGAGGTTTGGGGGGCACCCGGGCCCGCCCTCTACTCCGGGTTCCAGCCCAGGGCCCTATGGATTGCAGCTGTTTAGAGTGCCTCCTGGAACAACTGCATGACAGCTACAACTCCCTGGGAAACTTCCCCATGGACTCCTCCCAACACCTTCTTTATCCTCACCACAGGATCTTCCAGCAGTATGCCTTCCCACTCTCAGCTCCTAGTGCCTCTTGCTCCCAGCTCCTCGCACGCAACGCTACAAACTGAAGGGAGCTCCTTTTTAAACCCTGCCTGATTAGCCTGCCTGTCTTAATTGATTCTAGTAGGTTCTTCTTAATTGGCTCCAGGTGTCCTAATTAGCCTGCCTGCCTTAAATTGGTTCCAGAAAGTTCCTGCTTGTTCTAGTGCAGCTCCTGCTCTGGTCACTCAGGGAACAGAAAACTATTCATCCAATGGCCAGTATATTTGCCTTCTACCAGACTTCTGTACCCCACTTGTCTGGGTCTGTCACATCATGTATGAATACTGGTGACAGCATAGCAGAAGTTTTGGAAACCTTCACGACCTACCTTTGAGCCTCAGCAACTAACCTTCTAGTGATCTGTCACACACCATCCATTCATCTTTTCACCGGTCATCTCCTAGTAGGAGGACCCTCCATCATTCTTTCCATAATAACTTTATCCAGGTGATTTCTATCTCTATGCCTAATGTGGCCAAAGGACATAAATTTGCATCGGATATTAGTGTCTGCTTCTATTCAATAATATTTCTAACAGTCTTTTTTTCCATCCAGGAGATACACAAGAGTCTTTGCCAGCACTACATTTCAAGAGCTTCCATTTTCTTCTTGTCTGCAGTATTAACTTCTCACGATTCACATCCATAAATTGCTATGGAAAAAATTAGGCTTATCACCAGTTACACCTTTGTACATGTTGAAATGCCACAGTTTTCCCATACTTTCTTAAAGGAGGCTATAGCCGAGCACATCATCCCTAGTCTTCTTTTGGAACAGCCTCTTAGGTTGGACATATTTGACCCCAGACAATTAAACCCATTTACTGACTGTGCAGCTTGTCCACTACATTGTGATGTTTGCTTACATCCTGTTTTTGCTAGTTGTGTCAACGTACATACTTTTTTTTTTGTCGCATTCAGGAATAGTCCATATTTCTCATTAACTGTTTTTGCAGACTCCAACATTTGCTGCATTGTATCGGTGATTGTAGCAAAGGGCGTCGTGTCATCAGCAGGTTTGAGGTTGGTTAAGCGGTGTCCACCAGTGGAAATCCCAGTCCTTCCACTTCCTCAAAACTATCTAAGGCTTGTCTCATAATAAATTCTGTGTACATGGCAAAGAGGCTTGGGGACAAAATACACCCTTGTCTTACACCCTGTCGTATGGAAACCCACTCTCTGTGGCCTACTGCTGTTTGCACTGTGGTCTGTGGTTGGTAGAGACTTGCAATGAGCTCAGTGAGATGGTATGAAATCCCATGTCTGCCAGTGTCTTGCAAAGACACTTGTGTCAGACAATATCAAATGCTTTTGAGTCATCAATGAAGCACATAATCAATGGGCAATTGTACTCTCTGCATTTTTGAATGGATATTTGCAATTTGGTCATACGTGGCTCAGCCCTCTCTGAGACTAGCTTACTGTGGTGGTAGTTCTGCTTCTATCCTTTGCTTCATGTGATCCTGGATTATGAAGAAGGGGAATTTTGCTTGCGTGCGTGATCTGGGAGATGGCATGATATTTACTACCCACTGTATGTCTCCCTTCCTTGGTAAGGGCAGAAAAATTCCTTTCATTTGGTTCTCCAGTGTTTAACAATTCTGCAAGTATGTTATCTACCCCTAGTACTGTCCTATAATAAGTCCCCAGTAGCACTTATATAGCTTCTGTCCAGAATGCGTGTAAAGCATTGGCAGAGGTGAAAAGAGAAAAACCTCCAACAAAACCTGGAATAAAATGAAAACCATTATGTTTGAAACTGCTAAAGCACACATTCAGGAAAGTCAGTGTTGGATCACATGATGGTTAACTGAGAAGGTGTTTGAGCTGATAGAAAAAGGATGCAGAGTGGATGAGAACGACTTGGAGACAGAAAAATGAAGGAGAGAATATCAGGAACCGAGTCCCCAGATTGAGAGGCAGACTAGACGAGACAAGAACGAATATATAACAGCAAAATGTATGGAACTTGAGAATTCTAAAGAGTAATTATACAAAAGGTATGTTCACCTGGGCAGACTGTTTACTAAAAGGTTTTTCCTGTGACCAAACTTAATAAAAGATCATGATGGCAGAGCCTGACTCAGGGTGATGATATTAAATGCAGGTGGAGAGATTACAGTGTCAATCTGTATGTCTCACCAGAGCCACTCATAAAACAGGATGACAGAAAAGAGAGCATGGAGCCGGAGCCATCAATCCTGCGAGAGGAAGTGGTGAATGCTATTTAATCGAAAGCCTGAGCAAAATGTAGAAAAACCACATGCAACCCCGGCTGACTTACTGCAACTCAGCCTTGGACAAACCGTTTAACCTTTGTGCCTCAATTTCCCCATCCATAAAAGGGAGATAATAATACTTTTGACTTAATAAGGCTGTTGTGAGGCTTAATTGGTTTAACGTCTCTAACTCACATTGATATCAGAGGCAAACACTACAGCAAAAAGCAGATCATTCGCAAATTTGGCTGTAACTTTGCGGGAAGGTGGGGACAAGTATGTAGGCTGCATTGCTTTGGTTATGAATCTGCTTTGTTACAGAACTTAGCTTGGAGCGTATGACAAACATACAGCTTGGGACCCGGTGACTCGCTGGTGCTTCAAAACTGTCAATTGCAGGCAGGCTGTTTGACCCTCCAGCTAGATGTGTAGTGCAACTTCAGAAAGAGAGAAGAAAGAAACTGCCTTGTTCATATTCATGAGCTCTTTAATAATAATACCAAATGAAACTTGAAGGCATGTTGTTATCTGCTGTTGCTCTTGCCCTTTTGCATAGTGAGCAAGTCATAAATATTTCAGGAGAGAGCCCAGAAAACTTGCAAGATTGGTCCTAGCCCTCTATAGCATTAATGAGCAGGTCATTAATAGTTGATGAGACAGCTGTGTCTGGAGCTAGGGGAGGCAAGAATAGAAATGCTTGCCCATTTAGTACAGTGCAAGAATGGCAGGATCCCTTCATCAGTTACCCCATCCGAGCATATCAACGCTGTTCCTTACTTATAAAAGCAACATGACAACTCAATACACATGGTAAGATCCCACAGTCCTCATTTGTGCAAAGCTCTCCTAGGCTGAGCCTTCTAGGAGCATTAGCTATTTGCTTGTTCTGAACTGCACCTGATGAGCCAAATTCAGACTGACTAGGCAGGTGTCGTTCCACTGACCAGAATAGTTGCATCGGTTTTGAACTTGGCGCTCTCTGCAGAAAAGAGCCAATTGAAATTATCTTTTTTTTCAGTTATTTCCTCATCTGGACCTTTCATGGTGAGCGTTCAGCTCCCATCCCCCAACCATTTCCCAACTATCCCAGACAAAAATGTAGAGTTTGACACCAGAAGAGACCACTATGATCACCTACTCAGACTTACTTGCCGAGTACAAGCTATAGAATTTCACCCGGCATTGAGCCAAGTAATTTGTGATGGCACGAGAGTGTGGGTTCTCAGCCTTGGAGTTGCAACACTTGGTGAGGTCCCAAACAGGTTTTAGGGGCTTGCAACCATATTCTGTCTTTATGGCTAGATGGGAAGGGGGTTCTAAAAGATTTTTCTGTTGCTGTACAGGAGCCATGGTATGGAAAAAGTTGAGAATCTCTGAATTAGAGCATCTCTTCTAAAGTCATCCATCCTTGGTCTAAAATCCCAAGAGATGGAGACTTTACTACATCTGTAATCTGTTCCCATGGTGGTATCCACTTGTTGGTTGCCCTCACTTGTAAAAATTTGCCTTCGATTTCTGGTCTGAAATGTTCTAACTTCAGCTTCCAGTCATTAGATCCCGTTATACCTTTGTCCACTAGATTGTTTCAGACCACAGATCATTCTTGCAACCCTCTCCAAGTTTTTCCAACATCCTTTTTTAAAGCATCGACACTAGAACTGGACATAGTATTACCGGATTGGTCTCCCTGGTGCTGTATGCAGAGGTAATACCCACCACCCTACTCCTACTTGATATTCCCTTGCTTATGCATTCATGTGCATTTGCAGTGGCCCTGGAAAGTACTAAGCACTCTTAATTTCCATTGAAGTCCAAGCGATTTGAGGGTGCTCAGCACCTGAAGGTATTAGACCCACAGGGAGGATGGGTATGATTCAGCATTTTCTATTTGGGCAAAACTCTCCTTTCTTGGAATGGACATTTTACTCAACTAAGGAATGAAGAATCAGGCTCTGTACACTAACAGCAGACTGCCAAAAGATGTATTTGCAGGTTTGTTTTAATAACAGAAATGTCTCATGGCCATTAGCTCAAATCCAGCCCAGGTTGTCAGAGGACAAAAGTTGTAACTACCTGACGGCTACTCACAGGCCCATCTGATAAGAATTTGGGGACTCCAACAGATTCCCACTTGACCAGAGAGTCTACATCAGTGGTAGGCAACCTGCAGCCCGCATGTGGCCCATCAGGGTAATCGGCTGGCGGGCCGCGAGACAGTTTGTTTACATTGACCGTCTGCAGGCACGCTCACCTTCAGCTCCCAGTAGCTGCGGTGCACTGTTCCTGGCCAATGGGAGCTGCGGGAAGCGGCAGCCACCAGCAGATTGCCCTGACGGGCTAGATTGCCCACCACTGGTCTTCATTGTTAATACCAATAATTACAACTGCTGTGAAAATGGGCCATCTCAAAAGACAGGCCAAGGACTGAATGGGCAATGAAACTGACCTGCATTCTCACCCTTAGGAGAAGTTCCTTCCGAGTTTTTAGCTGGGCAGCATGGGGAAGCTTTCATTGTAGCTGCCCGAGCTGTATCTGTTCCAAAGCTACACAGAGCACTTCGGTGGAGGGCTATCAATTCAGAACCTTTCAGGAACTCTAGATTAATTGGGAAGAATGTAAAAAGAGTTTTCTTTGCAAAACTAATGACCAACTTCTGGTCTCTGTTATACCAGTGCAAATCTGGAGTTACTCTGGTACAACCGAGTGCAGCATTTGGCCCAGTGTTTTGCAAACAAAACAAAACTAATTAAGATTTGGACTAAGAAACCCGCATGTGCATGTTGAAAAGGCAGAGCAAGAAGGTTCTCTTCTCTTCCCTCCCCCAACAAAAATAATTATACCCTAAACAGCATTTTCAGGTAAGATTTTGTGCTCCTCTTCAGTAGCACTGTTATAAAATTAGCTGCTTTCTAGTTTTAAACAAAAATAGCCATCTTCCCTCCATATCAATGAGACCCTAACCTGTCAAGTTTCAGTATAGAAGAGAGGTGTTTTGGTTTTTTTTAAATCCTTGATGTATAAAGCCCTTTAAAATAGAAATTTATTATTGTAAATTTCTAGTAATTTTTGTACTCAAGTAATTATTTATCACTTGGACCAAATAATAAAGTACATAATTAGCAACAAAGTCACAAGAGCTTCCCTTTAAAACCTATGGGAAGTAACATTTTTCATATTTTAAGTGCGGAATCTCCTAAATTGAATATAACCCTTGATTTAAAGACTTTAATACCTTAAAACTGTTTAAATCACATTAGGCTGAAACTTCGCATACAAAAAAATCGTGAAACCCAGATGTGTGTGGGTTTTTGAAAAATAAAAAAAAACAATATTTACATCTTTGAAAGTAGATTTTTAGAGGTACAGAACAGCCAGAGAAGTTTAATAACTAAAAATGTCATCTAACTCAGTGGCTCTCAACCTTGCATACCCCCAAGCTTCACTCACTTAAAAACTACTTGCTTACAAAATCAGGACATAAAAATACAAAAGTGTCACAGCACACTATTACTGAAAAATTGCTTACTTTATTATTTTTACATTATTTCTATTAAAATAGATTTTTTTATATTGTACTTACATTTCAGTGTATAGTACATAGACCAATATAAACAAGTCATTGTCTGTACGAAATTTTAGATTGTACTGACTTCGCTAGTGCTTTTTATGTAGCCTGTTGTAAAACAAGGCAAATATCTAGATGAATTGATGTACCCCGTGGAAGACCTCTGTGTACCCCCAAGGGTACACACACCCCTGGTTGAGAACCACTGACCTAACTGACTTCAGATGCTTTTTAACTGGCCTCCTATATTAATATTATAACTGTTTTATTTTAAAACAAACATAATGAGATTCACTGATATGAATTTAGGGGTAGGAGGTTCGTCAGTGTCCAGAAGGGTGTGTAATTAACCATGCACACTGCTGATTTTTCAGTACTTCGTAAGTGTATTGTTTTGCTTACAGATTTTAAAGCACAGCAACCCGCCAATGACACTCAGGCAAGCCAAGAATGTATCAAGTTGCCACCAAAAAGAGACCCAACTGGTGAGACCAAAAGGCAAGTGATGTTTCAGAATGAGTAGTCTGTACTTTGAAAAAGAGTACTAATGAACCCTGTCAATGCACTGTCCCTTTGCTCTGTTGTGGAGGCCAGCTGTAACATAGTTGAGCAGAAGAATGGTCTCCCAACTGATCTATGCCAGAAAGCTAGCGTGGGGGAGGTTTTCCAGAAGGAAGCTATTGCAGTGCCTAGCTGAATGAAACAAGTGGGATGCCAGCATAACATTACAGCATGAGGTAACTGCCTCCATCTAGAGATCCAAAAAGGAGGGGTGAGGGGGGAAGGGAGAGGAGACGAAAGAAGTGGAATTCGTATTTCCAATGGTGTTAACAAAACAGACTGATTTCCAAAACCACCTCATTACTGAGAAAAAGGATGATACAAAGATGTGAGCCAGTCGGACCAAATCTTACATAGCACAAGGCACTGCCGATACCAGTCAATCTGTTACAGTAAAGGATGCATCGGAAAGAGGTATTTTAACAAATTGATCTTATAAAACATCCATGATCACTTATCAATTTACGTTTGCTACTGTGCTGTACACCCGTGGTCCCTAGGAAACTCTTGGAGGATCTTCCTACTCCAAAATCACATTCCTCCTACCACTTGTGCTTACAGGAGAACCTGTTTGCAGTATAGTGCCTATGACACAGAGGTTCTGATTCCAGACAGCAGTGGTACGGCCACACTCTAGTCACATTATATACCTTTTCAGTCAAGAAGCAACTTAACAAAACAGTACAGAGTCCATCAATTTTTGGAGGTGATCTGTTAGAATTCCAATTGCAGAACTGCAAAGGAAAGATGCCATTTCAGTGAGCCCTGATATTACTTCCATTTTGTTTGGCCTTCTAGCAGTAGCGTAGCCGGTGGGGGGGGGGGGGGCGGGGAGAGCAGGGAGAGCGGCAGCTCCCCCACTGAGGAGAAGCGGCGCCTTTTTTTGCTCCCGACGCTTTTTGCTCCCGTCGCCAGCGCCTTTTTTTAGCTCTGCTCCCCCTGTGCTCTAAACCTGGCTACACCACTGCCTTCTAGGACTCTACTTTGCTCGAACAAGTGGACACAAATAATGGTAAATGAATAGGGTTTTTTTTTTAATTTCTTGTTGTCAGGAAACTGAAAGTCCAGTTCTTGGATGGGACATTAGTTTTGCACCTGTCAAATATGATTTTACAACGGAAATGCTCCTAGCTTAGAAATGTATCCTGTCCAAGGGATGAGAGACTCTTGGGATGCAGCAGACTAGAGCGTACATATAAATAGAGGCTTTAAAAGGTACATAAAGTAAAGTGAAGACCCAGTTCAAGACCGTGACCATGACGGACATGATAGGATAGACAGCAATTTTGGCTTTGGGAACCACGCAAAAGGCTTTAACCTGGACATACCGAGCATTCTACAAAGAGCCGGAGCTACCATTAGGCAACCCTAGGCAGTCGCCTAGGGTGCCAGGATTTGGGGGGCGGCATTTCAGGTCCCTCGGCGGCTGCCGGCGGGAGAGGCTGCTGCTGAAATGCTGCTGAGTTCCCCGGCGGCCGAAGAAGCTGCCTCCAAAGTGCCACCGAGGACCCCGGTGGCACTTCGGCGGCAGCTTCTTCGGCTGCCGGGAATCTCGGCGGCATTTCGGCAGCAGCCTTTCCCGCTGCTGCCGCCTAGGGCGGCAAAAAAACTGGTGCCGCTCCTGATTCTACATCATACTTGAAGGAGGACAATTTATTCAGGACTCCAATAACAGAGCTGCAGATAGAGGAAGTCCTGAACTCCCTAATCCTGAGACAAACATACCACTTGCCACCTTATTTGTGATCTGCGTTTATCTCACATAAACCTGGAGCATCACTGAAAAATAGGCTTACACTTATACACCACCTTTTCTCCCCAAAGGATCACAAAGCTCTTTCACCCTCTGCCTCAAAGACCTTTACTCACCACTGAAATGGAAAGTAAAAACTACCTAGTAGCTCACAGCAAAAGTTTAGGACAGCAAGTGAAATATCCGCCCGGAACTGCAGTGTGAATTTAGGTGGGCAGAATGCTAGTCACACAAACTGTAATCGGATTGTGTCACAGAGTTCAAGGCCAGAAGGAACCACCAGATCATCCATTCTGACCTCCTGTATCTCACAGGCCACTAACACCTCCCGCACATTAAACCCAACAATGGAAAGTAGACAGATGTATGACAGCCCACAAGAGGCTAGACTATTCGTTGCTACAGAGAGAATAGGAGGGACCGAGGTGCACCTATGCCTGAGGCCCCTGCAACGGCAGGGAAATGATTAAGTGAGATATACCCAGATAATCTTGGCAAGTGACCCGCACCCACACACATTGCTGAGGAAGGTGACCCCCGCCCCCAAGGTCACAGCTAAGCTAGCCTGGAGGAAAAACTCCTTCCTGACAATGGCACATTGGCAATGAGTTAGACTCTGAGTATGTGAGCAAGAACCAGCCAGGCAAGCATCAGAGAGAGGGAGGGCTCAGTGCCACCTCAGAGCCCTGGCCCACCCTGTCCAATATTCCTTCTCCAGCTGTGGTCATGATGCTTCAAAGGAAGGAGAATCAAACCAAACCAAACCAAACCCAGAATACACTGTGTGTGCGTGTGCGCTGTGGGGGAGGAGGGGGATTTCTTCCTGATCCCTGCAGGTGGCTGGCTGTAACCCTGAAGCACGTACTTTTAGTAGGGTTGCCAACCCTCCAGGTTTGGCCTGGAGTCTCCAGGAAGTAAAGATTAATATTTAATTAAATATTATGTCATGTGATGAAATCTCCAGGACTACATCCAACCAAAATTGGCAACCCTAGCTTTTAGGAACATATGACGAAAACCAAAAGTGAGCCTTAGGGTTGCTGAGCCCGGCTCGAGGAACCCTACCATCACAAGCAACCCCATCATACAATCTGTCACTGTGGCAAACACCCCTAACCCTTGTGGAGGGAGCCGGGTATTTTCCAACAATGTGGTCAGTAAAGTCAGAATTTTCAAAAGAGTTCTGTACCCACAATCAGGGCCAGATTTTCAAACGAGCTAAGCTCCCATTTAGGCACCAAAACATTGGTCAGATTTCCAGAAATGGGAGCCAAGCTTGGTCCCTCCCTTCCCAGACTAATATAGACTTTATGGAGGCAATGTGCTCAGTCTGCAGAGGGAGACCAATGTCACATCACCCATGGGCAGCCCCCTCCAGCATACTCATTGCTATGACACAGAGTACTTGAAAACAGTGGCAGTGGGGGGAAATGGAAAGAATACTAGAAAGGCCTGCCAAGAAACTAAGACCTATAGGCAAGTCTCAACTCTTTAATCCTTCCAATGCCAGAAGAGGAAATTTAGCTGTCTGCTCATAGAGCTTTAGCGATAACGAGACAGTGCACTTGTAAAGATGCAAGAGTGAAGTAGAAAGAGTTCAGATTTCATGAGATTAATTTATACCCACAAGACAGTGCTGTGATCTTCTGGTATTTGAGAAGAGACGGGATGGAGTGAAGATCTTTTGTATGGTTTGGCACAAGATAGCCTGTGACATTCCTTCTCCGCCTACTTGGAGATACCATGAATACTCTCACATTTGGCTGGATCATCTGGATTAAGGGCGCTCTCAATCAAAATGGAGATAAAGAAGGACTATCACCAATGAGTGGGATGACAACCATCCAGAAGAGCAGCTTCTACTCTCCAAATTAGCCGACAACCACACAGCTTCAGTCAGTCTCTCCCAAGAGGCAAAACTCTACAGCATGGAAGGGATGAAAAGCTTCTGGAATAAAATAACTTTTGAGAAGGCAAAGGTCTCTAATGGGTAACAGAACACAAGGGGATTTGAGGGCATTTCAAATACCTGTATGCTTGAAAGCAAAAGAGTTTAGAGAGTAGATAACCTTCTAAGATCTGGGGTTTGGAATCTGCACTTGTCTTGTGCCAAACAATGCGATCACAACCACCTGCCAACCCCATAATGCACCTTTGCTGGTAACTGCAATTGGGATCATGTGTTTTCAAAGGCAAATGAAAGAAATCCCAGACTCAGCAGGTAAAGGAGGAAGAGCTACCAATAAATATTGTGTTTGATATGTAAAGGGCACTTGCAATTTTTAAGTCTGCATGGATATTTTGTTCCCAATTTGGCATCTTAAGCAAAACAGCTTCCTTTATTTGCTCCCTCTTCACCTCCATCCCAAACAATCCCCTTTAAGAAAAGTTCACAATCTGTTCCTCCGGTAAGCCAGGCTGTGCTAGACAGAGTGGGCAGGAATATTGTTTTAAGATAAAAACATTCTAAGGCTTCTCTAGTGGATAGTGCCACTATATGGAGGATTCCCTCAAACCTGTTTATTGGTATGAAAAGTGTATGCTTTTCCCCAAAAACATTTGATCACCTGTACGCCTAAAATAAGAAAATAATTGAATCCTTTAAAAACTAGGGAATGGGTGGGTACAATGAGACGTCTCTTCTCTACAGACTGGCTGTACTGTTCCAGGGCGTGAATACTGTAGAAATTCAAGATTGCTTTGAACTTTACAGAGGACAAACAGTTCAGGAATGAGGCTGACATCCCAGGTTTACACACAGCACAGAGGATCTGCAAGAGCAAAATCAGATGGAGCTAGGGGATAATGAGATCTAGGACAGTACTGAGTCATAACATAATCCTGTCCTTCCCCAAATGGCATTAGCCTCCTCTCGCAAACTGAGGAGAATTATCTACATGGGGATTCAGATTATTCCAAAGGGACAGACCTCTCTGCTCCCCACTGTGGCAATGTAGACAATATCTAGTACCTTCCATCCAAAGATGTCCAAGTGCTTTACAGTGAATGAACCTCACAACACTCCAGTGAGATAAGCATGATCATCCCCATTTTACAAAAAGGGAAGACAAAGAGAAGCCCAAGGCCTCATCTTCAAAGATGTTCATTCCTTTCTCCTCCTTTACCGTCTGAGTGTTTCTGGTGCTCAGCACTTCTTAAATCAGTTCCTAGGATACTTGCCCAGCACTACACAGCAAGAACATGCAATCAGGAACCAAACCCAGACTCCACTCCAAATCTGGGCTTTAATCACTGGATCATGATCCCTTCCTATTCTGTTTTAGAACTGAGCTAGGAGATAACAGCATCATAAACGTAGCATACTAGAATGGATACTAATCAAATGGTTAGTGTGGCCTGGGTCCATCAGTAAGAGCATGAACTAAGCAGTACAGCATCAATGACTACATTTGACCCAGGACATGGGTGGCTGTTAGTCAGCCTGCTGCAAGACATCCACAGTACTAAGACTGAAGGTGATGACAATCAGCAAGGCGGTGTATCCTTTATAGCAGTCTGCTACTATCAAAAGCTTTCAATGGAAGGGAGCCAACTATTAAAACAACATCCTTTCTTCTGAATTACAGGAAACAAATTAGATTTGACCTAGTGTCACTCTGCTCCAAAAGAGTGAACTGAGACATATTTTTTTGAGAAACGCAGCGGGTTTACTTAGCTTTAACAGGAGGTGAAAGTAAGCTGGTACGGTCCAGTACGGCATACCGATAGAGCCAGTACACAGCTGACCGGACCGGCAGGGGGCAGCTTCCTCAGGCCGGCGATTTAAAAAAAGGCCCTTTAAATCGCCGCTAGAGCCCCACTGCCGGAGCTCCGGGGTATTGGCGGTGGCCGGGAGCTCCAGGGCTCGGGCAGCAATTTAAAGGGCCTGGGGCTCCCAGCCACTGCTACCGCAGCCGGAGCCCCAGGTCCTTTAAATCTTGATGTAAAGGGCCTGGGGATTTAAAGGCCCGCCTCTTCTGGTTGAGGACCCCCCCCCCCCTCCCCGCTCAGGACTCCGGCGTACAGGTAAGTCTTTTAAGTTACTTTCACCCTTGGCTTTAACCAAGATCAGAATCCCTTCTCTCTCGGATAACTTGATATTTCGTAAGTTTCAGGGAAGCCATATCAAAATGTGGAAGAACATTAGCAATAAAATTTGCACCATCGGTGCATTCTCAGCATATCCGGGGAGACAAGAGATGAGAAAAATTCCCTGCGGTAACTTACAGCTAGTGCTAAACAGTAGGCAGGAGGAATTCAACAACACGGTTCTGCTTTGATGGTGAAAAAAGTCATGTCAAACAACATTGCAGGTGAAACTATTCAGACTTTGTCTAGTGAGAGATAATCACCAGCCTTCAGTGAGCCAGGGCCTGTACCTGAGAGATGCTCACTGGAAGCTGAAGGTGTTCAAAACCTTGCAGGATTAGTCCTTACAGCTTCTAACCATGGACTCTTTGAAATACAGAACACAAACTATCTCAAACTAGAGATGAAACTTTCTACTCTTTGGCTTTTATCTTATATATATATATATATATATATATATATATATAAAAAGGAGCGACGATCCTCAGCTTCTAACATCTTACTGAAGTGTAACATTATGTAACTGAAACTAACAAGCATGAAATATAAGTTTAGAGATAAGGAGGGGGGAAAAAATCCCAGAAAGCTCAGAGAGCAGGGAAAAAGAACACCTATGTCAAAAGGTCCATGGGCTTTTTTCTTCAGCATTGTATCAAACCCCTTCCATGCTGTCTACGGAGTTAACTGCTAGCTCTTTTCTTTTGTGGGGGTTTTTTCTTTTTTTTTTAAGAAACAATTAAATACAAAGATTCTGTTTAGAAAGGCAGGAATCACATTTTTCACATGACAACTTCTGTCATAAGAGATGTACCATCTTCCCTACACCAGTCTAGACAGTAGGTTAACTAACTCCTAAAAAGCAACCTTAAGCTTCCTTAAAGGTGTAAAGTAACCTTAAGCTTCCTTATTTCTGATCATTTGCTTAGGCAGGTCAGAAAAGCTCTCAGAATCGGTTTTACTGTTCAAAGCCTAAATGAATAAAAACAGTTTCAGCATTTACTGACCAATATGGTAAAAACCACAGGCAACTAAGAGAGGATCTGAAATCTACAGTTAACCGGAGGGTGCAAATAATAAACAGAGAAATTATTTAAGATGGCAAAGGAGGTAAAACTAGGACTAATGGGCCCAAATTAAGAAAGGAAAACTGAGTCCAAATATCAGGAAAAGTTTCCTGGCAGCAAGAAAGATATATTTGGGTATGGAACAGCCACCCAAGCAGAGCCCTAAGATATTTAAAACTAGCCTGGACAAACCACTGGGAAATTCTTAGATTCATGGAGTTTAAGGCTAGATGGGACCAGCAGATCATCTAATCCAGGGGTTCTCAAACTTCATAGCACCGTGACCCACTTCTGACAACAAAAATTACTACATGACCCCAGAAAGGGGGGACCGAAGCCTGAGCAAAACCAAAGCCCAAGGGCTTCAGCCCCAGGCCGGGGGATCGTGACCCACCACTTTGGGGTCCTGACCCACAGTTTGAGAACTGCTGAATCTGATCTCCTGTATATCAGAAACCATTACATTTCACCCAGTTACTCTATATTGAGCACAACAACTTGTGTTTGGCTAAACCATAACTTCCAGAAAGGCACCCAGTCTTGATCTGAAGAGACCAAGAAATGGAGAAATGTATTGTAGCAAACAGCTCTGCACTGGAATGTCTTAGGCCACGTCTTCACTACACATTTTTGCTGGCATAGTCATGTTGGTCAGGGGTATGATGAGGTGTGATTTGTGACTGACGTAGCTGTGCCAGCAAAAGCCCCTAATGCAAACGCAGTTGCACCAGCAAAACTGCTCTTTTGCAGATGTAGCTTATTTCACTGACGGGGCTGGAATATGCTATGCCAGCAAAAGTGCAATTTTGCTGGTGTCAGCGGTGCGCACACTAGAAGTGCTTTGCCAGTGTGTCTATATTGGCAAAGCGCTCCTACTGTAGACCTGGCCTTCGGATGTCTTTTCTTCTACATCTACGAACAACAGGATTCTATATCAAACTGTACTCAATCTCTCCTTTGAATACCCACTCTTGAGGGAGCACAGTTGCATTCTCACAACTGTGGGATCATGAGCGGTTCGGCAGAGCACCGTTTCATTTCAACTGTTCTCTTGCCCAAACCGCTCCTATCACATGCACACCAGCAACCGTGCTATTTTGCTTACCTTCCCGGCAGCCACTCAACACACAAGGCTCTCCAGTGTTCTGACGCTCTCTTTTTAATAAGAGTATCAGCTCGTGCAGCTTTCACACCATCAGGGAAGCCTGACTGGGTGGAGTGATTGTTCCGTTTTCCTTGGGTGGAACATTCCATTATGGAGAGAGGGGAGCAAGAGAGCCAAAAATACATGTGGAATATTAACCCAGGTCTTTATAAACAAAGATTTGGAAAATAAACACACATTCATCCAAATGATGGGGCTAGAATTCAATCAAGGAATTCTCATGGGGTATGTAGTCATCAGAACTCTGGTTGCATAGTCCTGTGCTTTTAACAGGGTGAAACACATTTGTGTGAAGGAGGTTCATGGAATTCCCTATTTACCATCCATGCTCTTACCCCAGGATGTATGTGAGGCATAGATCTTTCAGCAGGCCCTCAACTGAATTTCACCCAGTGCACTGTTTTTAACTGTACACAATACATAGATCTGCTTCCTCACAATTTGCTTCCAGTCCCCTCCTCAACATTCCTTGCCCAGTCAAGCTCCCTGCTGACTCCTGCTACTGTGTTCCCACTGCCAAACATGAAAATCCCCACTAGCTCCTGGATGGCTGAATGGCAGCAGTAGCATAGGTCTGTCCTGGCTCAACACCTTAATTTCGTAAGGCAGAGATGTGGCCTCACATGGGTGAATTTCGAGATCCTTTCTGCATTGGTTGCCGTGTGTTTAACATTGTAATGCATGTATTCGTCTATTAGAATGCATGTCCTCAAAGGTACTTCTCATGTAGGGTTGGAAGGATTAGAATTTTTATCGGTAAGTATTTTTATGGTAAATATCGCTTTGATTTGACTGTACACACGCTGATGAAAAAATAGTTCCATCGATAATAGAAATGTATAGATGGGTGAATTAAGAAAACTGCTGCCTGAGAACTTTCAAAGTACATATATCCATAATTCAAGCTCTAGTATGATTTGGCGCGAAGTTGATACTTTGTGTTTTAATGGTTATACAGCTTTAACTTTTTGAATTGTAACAGCTACTTCATTAAATAAATTATTGTCTGACATGCTCCAAATTTCCCGCAACTGTGAACATTTAGATCAACAAAAAAAAACAACAAACCCCACTTAAAACTCATAATTTTGTATAACTGCGAAAATGTAAATAAATAGAAAAAAAATGCTCACAAATAAACATTGACATTATCAGTCAAAATGATTAATAACATAGAAATTGAATTCTATCAAGTTTATTCTTATGATATAAGTGCTGTTGTTGGCTGTATAGGTGACAAATGCCGTTCAGTTTAGCTTTTGTACTTCTCACTCAATCCACTGAAAAGAATACACATATACAATCCCATCCAGGGTCTCCTCCCAAGGCCAGATTAACTCATCACTGGGCCCTAGGCAAACATGCACTTGTGGGCCCCTACCTTGTTGAAGAAGGAAGCAGGTTATTTATACAGTGCCTCTTCTCTCCTTGGCTCTGTTGGGATTGGTCAAGTGAGACTCAGCTGTGCGTGAGGACTGTGCTCACTCATCCACCGTTGAGGCTTTGCATAAGAACTGAAACAACTTCACTCACTCGAGTGAGTGGCGCCGTGGCCCCGTGTGCCAGGCTGCAAAGCCACTCACTCGAGTGAGTGAAGTGCTTTCAGTTTATGTGCAAATCCGCATTGGTAATAAAGCAAAACAAAATTGTTCCCCTCTTGCCTCCACGACTTTGGGCTGTAGTCTCGTGCCTACTTTACCTATACTGTACGTTAATCCAGCCCTGGCCTCTCCAACACTGAATGTATAAAATCATACTACACTGTGTCTTTCTCTGCAATACTACAGCACTCATGGCTTGTCTATGCTTGAAATGCTACAGCGGCACACACAGCTGCGGCAGCACTTCAGTGTTCTCCCATTAGTATCAGTAATCTATCTCACCGAAAAGCAGTAGCTAGGCTGACATAAGAATTCTACCATCTACCTAGTGCTGTCCACCCCAGGGGTTAGATTGGCTTAACTTCATTGCTTTGGGTGTGTGGATTTTTCACACCCCCGAGTGACGTAGCTGGACCGATCTAACTTTTTAGTGTAGGCCAGATCAGGAATCAAGTGTTGCCAACTCTCAGGATTTTATCACTAGTCTCAATATTTGGCATGAGACATGTAAATCTCAGCTTTCATATAAAGAAAGTTTCTAATCCTTGTGGCTGTAGAGAATAGCTTAAAAACATGAACTGTAGAGGCTCAAAAATGACAAGGTATGTATAAAGAACCAAAAACATATTCTTAAAAATCTCATGATTTTTAAGTCAATGTCATGATGTTTCGGGGCCGGATTCATGATTTTTGAATGACTGAGGTTAGTAGTGCTGATACTGCTCTCTTCAATGGTGCAAACACCCTCTTCATTTCAGTCAGGCGTTGCTACAATATTAAGGCCTGTGGAAATAGAATGCGGTGTCCATAAAAGCTGTTGCACATGAAGAATATTTTCAGTGCAGATCTAGGAGTCAAGAGGGTCTTTACAGGTTAAAGTGTATTTTTGCACTGGGTAACAAGCAGTTGTATAATAAATTTCAGAATGATATATTTGTATATGGTTAGAATGATATATTTTTATATGGTTTATAAAATAAACCAACAAAATAAACATGAATTACAGCTGATGTGACACCCATAAACATACCTGCACACCACGCAGTGAGTTACTTTGGTGGGTTTAAATTCAAACCTTATCTGTTATCCTTGTGTTTCGTTTTATTACTTATTTTAAAGTGTACATATGCTACCACCAGACAGGTTCACAAATTAGGGCAAAACACCATTAGTCAAGTGATGCTGAAGCACAGAAGAAATTCCTTTTTAAAGCCAAAAATCTAAATCATACTGTTTTCATTGAAAAGTTAACCTTAATTTTCCTATTATCTACAAGACATCCCCTCAGTTCTGAAGGGATCTGGTTTTACAGCAATACGGCTCAATACTGCCATAAATTATACCCAACATATTATTTGATTTATTGTCAGTAGCCGTTTTTATTCCTCAAACTCAGTCAACATGCTGAACAGTAATTTGGGCCAGGATAAAAACAAAAACAAACCACACCACAAACAGACCCAAAAGATTAACTGTGTTGCAGCTGAGGCTACGTCTACACTACTTGCCCTATTCGGCGGGTAGCTATCGATGTTCTGGGATCGATTTATCGCATCTTGTCTAGACATGATAAATCGATCCCATAGCCGCTCCCCGTCGACACCGGAACTCCAGCTCCGCGAGCGGAGGAAGCGCTGTCGACGGGGGAGCCTGCCTGCTGCGGTGTGGACCGGGGTAAGTACCTTTTGAAATCGATCTAAGATATTCGACTTCAGCTACATTATTCACGTAGCTGAAGTTGCGTATCTTAGATCGATCCCCCCCCACAGTGTGGACCAGCCCTAAGATACTCTGTGAGACCATCCAAGAACAGGGGGAGTAAAAGTGAAGTCACGATACATGCAAATACTGTGATGTCATTTCTGGCACTGAAATCAACATTCTGCACAGGGACAAGCAGATCCAGGCTTGGTCAACAGCAATCAGATACTTTGGGGATGGGGGGGGCGGGGGGGGGGGGAAGAGAGAGAGAAAAAAAAGGATACCTTTATTACGCTCAAAAGCGGTCTTCTCTTATAAAGTTTCACCAGCAAAAAGAACAAACAGATGTGATGGTACTAACATCTAATACCAGGGCCAACATATTAATTTTATACACGCTGATTAGAAATCATATATTTATCATAACTTGGAGAAGGGGACTTTTGGAACTTGAGAGGAATTATTTATCCAAGAACGAGCTACTTTCAAACACTTTCAACTGGCAACCTACCTGGAGAAAACCTGAGAGAGTTTCTGCTCTTTATGTGGAGGAGCAGGTGGGAATTTAGCTTTAATTTTAGGCACGAGTAGTCATACTGATGTCAAATGGACTATTAACATGTTCAAATTTAAGCATGTGCTTAAGTGCTTTCCTAGATTGGGACCATAAGGGGTACAGAGAGAGGGGATGACAAGTGAAATCTTCCACTCATATATGGTAGAGGTTTTGGAAAGAATGAATAGGTTAAAGGGTGTAAAATGAGAATAAAGGCTGGTGTCAGAACTTTAAAAGTCTTCTTCGTATTTAAATTTTCAACTATCATACTGTGCAGTACATTTCTTGTCTTTGATGGGGAAATTAATACATAGTTAAAGTTATGAATTTAAGTGGTTTTACTGGGTTGTTAGTGCCTCATACCTGAGACTGACCATACGCTTAACCCATAGCACTAAGAGTAACAAATAAAGGCAGGGCATTAACAAGGCAGAGGCAAATTACTTATACGTAAACCGAAAAATGAAACAGAAATCAGAGAGTGCTTGCACAACCAGACTATTTCTTTTTAAAAAGGGAGTTCAGGTAGTTGTTATTTTTAATGTGTTAAGCCCTGATTCAGGAAAGTACTTAGTTGGGGCTTCATGTTCTTGCAGTTAAGCACATGCGAAAGTATCTTCCTAAACTGGGGCCCTGATATCTGCACAGTCAAATGGCAGCAGGGGGAAGGATCACACGTTTGCTTGTATTCTTATATTTGTTTAAAAAAAAAGTAATATTCCACTGGTGACCAAGCACTTGTGAGGGATTCATAACTCCCTGATGATGGTAAATATGCCATTTTACAAGATATATATTCTTGCTGGTAGTCATTTGATGCTTTGTAGCATTGCTGCCAAGGGACATAAATGTAATGAGATGATGAAACATAGAGATCTTTTAAATTTAAAGTTACCTTTTGACTGAATACCTCCTGCTTAGCTCTCCTTCCACAGTTCTTCAGTATCTTCCCCCACCCGCACCCCCTTTATACTTGAAATTTGAACACAGAAGTTTTGTTTGGTTTTCTCTTTCAGCAGGCCTCCTTCAATCCTCTACAACTCCAAACGTTTGCAAACAGCTTCTGAATTGACAAGATCAGGAACTTTCATTCAAAAAAGTTACCAGAGAAGCCCCATGTGGGGAAAAATGTACAATGGCCCTTTAAAAAGCTGGCTTTGCGGAAGGCTGGATTCCCACAGTAAAAGCAAACAAAAGGCAATCAGGAAACAGTTGAGGGCAGAGACCCCCACATGTCTTTGAAGTCAATCAATCAGGTGGAACTCCTCAGCAAATCACAACTTCACTTCCTGAGAACCAAGTTTTATTCCTATCAACACAGAGGGGGGGGGAAATCTGTCTCTCTTCCTTTCTCCCCCAGTCTCAGCCAAGACAGAAAAGAACAAAAATCACCGATGTGATGCTTTAGAAAAATCAAGAACTTTGCCATGAATCTGGAAGACTCTTCCCAAAAGTGGCCGGAAGAAGCCAAGAGACAAGTTTCACTAAGAGCTCTGATTACTAACGTTGCAACAAAAGAACTGAAAACAACACCAGCAAGGAGGAATTAACCTCTGATGGGATGGTTTAAAGCACCAGCCACTGAGAGAGACTTTTTTTTTTAAAAGGAGGAAAGATGGATGCACTAAAAAGAGAGAGCAACTCCATTTGGAGGATGATCAGTGTCGTGGCAAGTTTTATTTGGGGGTAGTGTGTTGGGGTGGAGGTGTCAACCTCTACCTACCTCAGGGCCGGGGATAGAAACACACATGATTATAACACAATATCTCAGCTGCTGCTTCTCTCTCCTCTTATCTGCAGTTACCAGGAGCTGTTAGGATTTAAAGGGGCTGCACCCCAGCGCGTCATGGTGCCTGCCACCACATTAAGGACAAATCGTCACTGGGAAAGAATATCCCCCCCCCCCCACCCCATCTCTGCCAACTCAGAGGAGTGGAGCGGCGAGCGGTGCAAATGCCACGCGTTCCAGCCGGAGCCAGGGGACCTGTCCCCCCCAACCTGGGCACCCAGCTCCGCGGATTGATTTGGCTTTAAAGCAGGGGGCGCTTTTAAAAGAAGGCAATAAAAAAATCGCCCCGCTCGCCTCTACGTAACGCCCTGTCGAAAGCGGACGCCATATTTTGTGTTGCTGATGTCGACAGACACAGGGAAACGTAGACATGTTTTTTTCCCTCCCTCCTCCTCCTCTTCTCTGCCCCATTCACCCAAACTTGCATTGGGGGGGGGGGGGCGGATGCGTTTAAACAAAATCCTATTTCCCCCCCTCCAGCCTCCGGTCTCTTCTCTGCCTTCTGCAGTTTTCTTCCCCCCCCCAGTTCCCCAGCTGAAGTTGCATTCACGAGCCCGTTCCCACAGGCGCTAGCCGGGGAGGAAAAGTTGGGTCCGAGTGGCTGGCGATCGCCTGCGCTGCGCTGGGCTCCGGCGAGGGGCAGGAGCGCTCGCAAGTGCAGGTGGGCAGCGAGGTTCAGGGGTTCGAGGGAGCCCTCGGCGCTTCCCCGGGCGGGTCGGGGGTTTTGCAAAGGGGGGGGGGGGGGAAGGTGAGTGAGCGCGAAGGGACCGGGGCTGGTGCGGGGGGGGGGAGTTTCTTACCTGCGCCCAGGGCTTTAGGAGGCGGCGGCACGAACTTTCCCCCAGTGGAAGGGCTCTGCCTTCCGCCACGCTGGGGAACGTGGGAGCCGGCTGGGGAGCCTGGGCAAAGCCCCCCCCCGCAGCACAAACACTGGCAAAAAAAAATAAAATAAAATTAAAAAAAAAAAAACAACCCTTCGATCAGTGGGGATCTACGCCAAAACCCACATGATCTCTGACGTCAGCATGCGTATTTGCATACGATACCACCAGCGGCTCTTCCACCGGGGTCCCTTTATTTGGGAGAAAGTTACAAACTGAAATTGACCCAGGCGCCTTTAAGAGTCGGATTATATATATATATATATAAAAATCCCCCGCCCCCCCCCCGCCGCGATCCATCCACACGCGTGTGTGTGTGTGTGTGTGTGTGGGGTGGGGGGGGGTTTCTCTCTCCCTTTTGGGTAACTTAAAAGTCTATCGCTACCGCCAGTTTTTTACTACGATTATTTAGCTGGGAGTTGGCAGGGCTGGGAGAGAGATCATTCGATATGCCCCAAACTGCATCTGTCTGGATCCTGCTGATGTTGTACTTAAGACCCCAAATGAGCCCACCGAAATAGAGAATAAAACTAATCACTCCCACTGTCTCCTCTCCCCCCCCCCCCCCCCACAAAATACCCCAGCCCCTCCAACACATTCCCATGCAACTGTGCCCCCCCTCCCGATTCTGGCACCTGGAGCCTACTCATTTTTACCCCCCACCCCCAAATGGTAACGCTTCATAAAGAACAAGTGTAGACGCTCCTCTTACGCCAAAAAACACCTGGCCCCCCAATGCATCCCTTGACTATCCAGCCCATGATGAACCACACCTCAAATCTGGCATCTGGATTCTGCTGGATTTTTGGCCCCACACCCAGACACTGTACTATCCAAACACAGAATAAACCATGATTTTACCATTCTCCCCTTCCCACCCCCAAGAACGCCCCTGGCCTCATCACATCCTCCTGAGAGATGCAAACACTCTAGTTTGACACCTGTATCTTGCTGGAGCCAGCTGATATTTGGCTGCATCCCTCACACCCAGTTTTCCTCTCTAAACGTAGGTCAGGTAAACAGTGGCATTTTGCGGCTTGGGGTCAAAAACTGTAAGGCTCCAGTCTGGGGTGGGGCGTGGAATGGACCTGCTATTAGCAGCCGTCTTGTTCCAGGATGCATGGTGGGTGAGTGTTTTGCTCTTTGTTTAGGCATTATAATGGGGGGGGGGGTCAAGGCCAAAATTGGCCCGATCGCGCGTTGACCAGCACTGTTGGAGGAGTGCATCGGGGAGGGATGTTTTGGGGAGCAGTAGGAGCGGCTCGATTCGGTCTCTGCTATGATGATACAATTTGAGGTCTTGGGTACAAAGAATCGGCAGGATCCAGGTTTTACCCAGACCCCTTCGGGACGCTCTCCTCTAGTGAGGTTTGAAGGGGGGGAGGACAGTGTCCGAAAATCCCAAGGCGAGACCCATTTTCTCTAAAAGTTCAAGGTGTCACTGGTGAGCTCGGCAAACTGTTGATCCCGACCACGTGTAGCTGCCAGAGAAGCCGGTGAGAACAAGGAAAGAGGCAGCACTGCGGAAAGGAGGCAGCGTGCTCTCATCATTTACACAGCGTTCAGATCTGCCTGAATGTTGTCTGTTGGTGAAACAAAACAGATCTGGGATGAGGCAGGAATGACAGTCCTGGCCTTTTCGGGCTGTGACTATCTGCATCTTGTGTATCAGTTGAAAACAAAGTTCCAATCATTGTTTACATTGTAAGGGCATTGATGAAACTGTCTTCCTTATATAACTAGCTCTTTTAGAATCAGGTCAGGCTACCCTGGGAGATAGGAGGGTTTTTTTTTTTCATGCTCTACTTCTAATGTAGCTTTTTAAACCTTTTGTATTTTTTTTAAGACTTCAGATCACTCTTGTTTATTATTTTCTGGAAAATACTGTTTCTCAATTAATGCCCGAAATTCCCATTCATCTTCTATAAACAGAGGGATCCTTTCACCATTTAAAATTAAGATTTAATGTCTTTTTGGCTTTAAACTACAAGGATGTAGTGAGATAGGTTGCACACTATTTTCTGTTTACTTAAATTCATTTACAATTCATATTTACTGATGGCGTCTGAGTTCTAAATACCAGCCATTTATAGCAACCACAGGCTAATATGACTTGTGAGAAGCATGTTAGCAGCTGAATGGCAGGGGCATGTTATCTGTTCTAAATTAATATTTTAATTGTGTATATATAATTCTCCCAAAACCTGGAATCTGGACTTGGTTTTAGAACCACCCCTGAAGTTTTCAAATTGGTTTCATGTTAATAGTATTATGGGGTGCATAGTTAGAGCCAAGCTTGCACCTTTGAAATCAGCTATACAACATTGCTGGTTGAACATTTTGTTTTTTTCTGTCTAGCATGGGGGATTGCAAGATGCATTGCATTCGAATGTTTGAAGAAAAGCACTACGTTATTGTAACTGAATAATCATCTAAGAAGGTAAATATGTCAAAGCGATGTCAAAAGACTTCTTTACAGGGGCTCTCTCAACTGAGTAGGTGTGTTTTTGACTGCCTGATTAAGCTTAATATCTGTGAGTGATTTGCTACCAAAATTGATTTCTGCCTTTCTCGTCTATGGTTCCAACTGAGGTTTGTGCTTACCTTTTCATGCTCTAGATCAGGGATCTCAAACTCAAATCACCACGAGGGCCACATGAGAACTAGTAAATTGGCCCGAGGACCACATCACTGAAACCTTTTCATACAATGATACAAAAGTATAGTCAAAAATGAAAAAAATGAAGAGTAATATTGTATTCTATGAAAAGTCAATGTATTAACTTTTTAAAAACTGTAATGCAAATAGGGGTTTTAATAAAATATAAACACTCAGTAATGTTTGGCGCTTGGCTGCCAGTGGAGTCGGCGCCTATGGCGGGCCGCAGGAAATAACTCCGCGGGCCGCATGTGGCCTGCGGGCCGCGTGTTTGAGACCCCTACTCTAGATTTAGGTAATAGGGATGGATAGACATACACACTCTCCACTTATATTGAAGGCACAAAAGATTACTACTGAAACTTGCTGAAAGTTTCCACATTTTGATTTATTTTTGGTCAAATGTTTTTATTGAAAATGTTGATTTATTTAAAAAAAATTCAACTCAATATTTGCAAATTGGGGGTAGGGGGATCCTAGCGAGGGGCAGGTTGACCAGCTACAGAGCCAGCTCTGAATTTTTAGATTTCTGAAAAAGGGATGAACTTTCAGACAATTTTTTTAAAAACCAGCTCTGATGACTACCCTCATGCCCATGATTTGTAAAATGAAAAGAAACGAAAGCCACAATGTTTTGGTGCATCTGTGTGTTTGTGTTTCTAAAAGGAGCAGATGAACAAAAAAGAAGGTAAAAATCCACCTACTTTTGAAATGTTCTGATTTTCATTTACTTTACAGTCCCTTTAAACGGGTCTGGGAGTGCAAAAGGATCTGTGGATGGGCGTAAATGTCATTTGTGTCCATTTTAAGTCACCTTTACACAGTGTAAATGGACATAGATGTAAATTAAAATCAAGCCTAAAAAGTATCCTATACATTTAAAGGGCTGATTCTACCCTTTGGTCCTTAAAGTCATATAGCAAAGACGGTATATTGTGCCAACTGTGGCTTCTGCAGTAAACTATCTGTTGGGGTTTGTTTTTCCTCCAAAAATATGTATTGCATCAAAAAAGGTTAGTGATCTTCTATCACATAAATGAGTGATAATTTGATCAAAAATTGGAGAATTTGGTCTTATGCAAAAATTATTTGTGTTCTGCCATTTGAAATTAACAAATTGGGAGCAAACTGCTCTCAAGAAATTTATTTCCATCTTCTGCTGAAATAATGGGTATTGCTAATACTCAGCAGATGCACAACTTCTGTCATTGTCAGTCTGGTCACATGATTCTGCACATTTCAGTTAATTCACTCAACCCCATAAACTCAATTTTCTCTTTGGATATCATGTTGATTCATGACTTTGGCTTATAAAGCCAATCAGTGGGCTAACTCCTCCATACGTAACCTTTAAAATATATATATTTATGACAGATATATGAATACTCTTCTTAACTTTCAATAGATAATAATCACTTATAATTAATACAACTTAAAAACTGTGTTTAATGGATTGATGGCAACATAACAGAGCGGGAATTGCCTGTACATTGTGTGAAAGGGTAAGTTGCAACATTGTGTGGGACCTGGTTCTCAATGGATAACAAAACAAAAGCCAGGTTGATTACATAGCACAAAGCACACATGCACTGCTTCCCAGGACAGTAAGAGCAGAGATCCCTCTTGTTTTAAATATTATGCCCTCTTATTTTCTTATGATCAGATCTAAGCGTCTAGATAATATGATGATTTGAGGTCCACACCTAAAACTGCCAGCCCTGCTGTAAAGTGACACCATCCTACCCTGCTGAATTATTTGGATTTTTTTGCTTATGGCCAGGAATAGGATATGGTGAGGGCATATTCCATTCTTTGATGTCACATATTGTAAACCATCTTATAGTTTCACTCAACGATTATTATTAGAACACAAATCAGAGTTAATATGCTAGGTCTAGTAGAGAAATGACTAGGAAGTCTGTTCTGGATTGAAGGAGACACGTGGTTTGCACAAAAATGCTTCAGTTCAACTCCACACATGACTATATTTTGCATAAGTATGGTAGGGGAATCCTGACCATAGCTTAAAATAAAAAAAAAGTCAGACTGTGACTTAAGTTTTGCTGCTCTCAGTGAGGCAGAGATCCACCTGCTTTTTATATCTTCTTTTGAAGAAAGGTCAGTCTTTAGTTTAAGAGCAAATAAAGACTATAATAAGTAGTGGAGCTCCTGTTGATCGTAGCAGGAGGTTCACGCACAGGTTTAAATTACCTCCTAGGCAGAGCAGCTATAAAAGGCCTATGCACTACTTAAGTCCCACTTATGCCTTAAGTTATGAATTTCACTCATAGTGACACTAAGGGTGAGATCCTCACCCTCTCTCCAGCCCCTTTATGTTGAGTAAAAAGGCCTGAGCAGCATAAAGGCAGCTGAAAAGCCTCATTTCCAGGTGGGAGAGGCTTCCCCCTGCTCAGACACTGCAGAAGATAGTCTAAAGTGGTCTGCCCATGGATAGCTCCTTTCAGGACTGGGACCTTAAGTTTTTGGGGCTAAAAGATGTCTTCTCAGACTTTTGGCTTAGATCACATGTATACCCCTCCCTTCCCTGACGAACCGAGAGATGCACCCCACCCATGTACTTATTGTCTACACCACTACTGACTTGGACTCTTAATACATTCCATGGATGGCGTACCCAAGTCCACTTATCCACTGATGCCTTAAAAACTCCTACACCCCAAATCTGGATATCTGCTGGTTATGTGATATGTATGTACCTCGTGAACCTTCTAACTGATACTTGCAATCCCCCATAACCCAAGCCCGACCCCAGATGTACAGTACCTTCCTTCTTAACTTGTGTAAATTTGATTTTAAACATTAACTTTAATAAAAATGTTTGTATTTGGGACCAAAGGGGTTGATAGACATTTTATAGATTGAAAACAAAATAAAACTTATCACTATTCATTATCCCTTTGTTTATTATAACCGAAATCAGAGTACGGTTCCAATGTATGTTTCACTATTCATGCTCTTCACATGCTGCAATTTGATCTGCTTGGGTAATGAAAATATACCAGCTAGTCTGATTTTTGTTTCTAGTCAGTTTTACTTTCAGATTTTCACATGCTGTAGTGTTTGGGTTGCCAACACCGCAGTGAAATCTAATCAAAACCTGTTTCCATTTATTTTTTAAAAATTGAAAAAAATGTGTTTTGATTAGGTGTAAATGGTAGAATATTATAGGATAAATATTCTTATTGAATTTTGTGATATTTTTACCTTTAAAAGATTCACAAGTTTGGTTTTTTGTTTGTTTGTTATTTTCCCAGCTTTAATATTGAGAGTTGTAAAACCTTCCAATGTCCATTAAAGAGACTCTATATTTTGGACCAAAGTTACTTGACACTATCCCTTTAATATAGGGTACATTCTCTGGCTGGAGATTTGAAAGACAGTGGAATTGATACTGTAGGATCAGATCCAGCTCCTATTGAAATCAATGGGAGTCTTTCAATTGACTTCAGTGGGAGTTAGGTTAGGTCCCTCATAGGTAATTTCGCTATGATCGTTGTCCCCTTTGCCCCCTAGTTCTGCTATGGATCCATTTATGGATCTTCCATTGAACTGAATGGTGATTTTATTACAACTTAAGGGGTGGATTGGGCCTTGTCCTATCATCTATGTCAGTGGAAACTAAGGTACCTGTAATATATTGTTTAAATACAAAAGCTGGTACTGTTTTCTTTTGCAGAGATCTTGATCTCTGTGCTAATGGCAGGAAATGGTGTTTGACTGAAGGTCAGGACACATGGTGCAAACAAATGGTGGAGAAACAAGGCTCTATATCAGTATCAGTTTGTCCAATCCACCCTCCCCAAAAACCAAAAAACCAAACCCCAACCTCACACCTTTCTTCTTCTTCTTTTTTTTTCTTTTGCAAAACAATGACCCAATGAAAACCTCCTACATACCAGGGCATTTTGGTTTCTGATCAGTTAAATATGTTTTCTTACTCATTCAGTTGTATAAATCACAAGCACAGGAAGAGCAGAGAGAGGCTGATCTGATGCATTATCTGAAAAACAAAACATTAAAATAAATGTACAGAAAAGCACAGCAGTCTAATTGGATCAAATATTGGGTAGGACTGACCTTATGATTTTCAGGGCCCTATGCTGATGGAGGAGATCTGGAGGCAAGATGTGTTCCCCCTCTGGGCCTATGGCTAACTGGGAAGATTAGTTGCTGTCTAGAATGAGAGAATCCCCAAAGTGCAACCCCTCCAAGTATTTGCTTGTATTGCCTGTTCTTCAGATGGGTCCTGGCAAAAGGCACACTGGCATCTGTCTTTTTCTGTTTCAAAAACTCCAGGAGTGCTGATCACTTATCGTGGGAACCATCTGGTTTCTTCTTATAGCGATCATGAGCTAGTCATTGAACAAAGCAGAACATGCAGCATTTCACTCTGCTATCAGTTAAATACATAGGACTCAACCTGAGGCCACTGAAATGCTGATCACGATGAATGCTGCAGGCACAGAAGAGAGATATTTAGCTAGAATTCTGCCTTGAGATTGCAGAGCTGCTCTGCTATGGAAGAGCATATTCTCTGGTGACTTTTCTCCCTCCTCCCAGCTGCAGACCTTCTGGAAATCAAAGGAGATGCAGCGCACCGACAACACCAAGTGAGTTCCCCAGGAGCTGTGGATGCTCAGTAGTTCGGAGAATCGGGACCCAAATGTCTAGCTTAGAAATGTCTCTTCTGTTGGGGCTAGGGAATCTAGTGTATAGGGCACTAGCCTGGAGATCTGGGTTCAATTCTCTGCTCTACCGCCGGTTTCCTGTATGGCAGTCTCTCTGTGCCTCAGTTCCCAGCTGTAAAATGGGGATAATAGTACTTCCCTACCGCACAGGCATGTTGTGAGGATAAATACATTTAAAAGATTGTGAGGGGCTTAGACGTTTCGGTAATGGGAGCCATATAAGTACCTCAGATAGATCTCCAAGTAGTCTTCCTAATTCAGGAGTCCAAATCTCCCTCTTTCACTGTGCGGTGTCTTTTAACAAAGCAACATGGCTTCTGCACCCCTACCATCTACCACCTCCTGCTAGGCCTTTGCATAGACCAGCTAACTGAAAGGTTCTTTGAGATGCAGGGAAGTTTGAATTCCACACCACTTCTCTTGGTTTCCTGAAGTCAGGCAGATTACAGGATTTTCCAGCCAGTCAGAGGACCAAAGTGCCGAGTGGGCTCATGGAAGCAGCCTTCGCTCAGTATTCCTCCTCTTGGACTTTCAGCAGATCAGAGAGAGATTAATCCATTAACCTTTGATGAGACTGTCATAATTTTTCTTATTGTGCTTGCTAGTTACCAAAGCAATTAAAAAAAAATTTAAATGAGGACTTCCTCCCTCACAGCCCATCTGCTGTGAAATCATAATGCACACAATTTGTGACTTTAAAATCATTTCCATGGTAACATACTGTGATGTGATCAACAGAGAATTATGACCTCACTGAAGGATCAAGCAGGCAAGACTGTGTCGGGATGAAGAATAAAAGAACAATCTCTACAATAATAGTAACAGGAATTCAGCTACAGACAGGGGGAAACCCACTTCTGTGAAGAAGGACTAAAGCCTTATGCTGAACCTCTGCACAGGCGTGAATTTCACCAACAGCACATACATTTCTCTTTCGCTTTAATGGAAAAGTCCTCACCGCCTGGATTTTTACATTATTTCTAGTACAAATTATTTATCAAAATTCTTTGCATTTTTTTTGGGGGGGAAGACTTTTGTTCCTGTTCGTTAGCCCTGGAGACCAAAAATCCTCTTTTTATCCCAGAAACAGATACCATGTGGGCAGTGACAACGCACTTTTCCCCCATGCTACTCTATCACTATGTTTCAACCCTTGCCAGAGAGACCACCATTAGGGGGCGAGTGGCCCAGTTTTCAAGCCCATTCAATCTTCAGCCACTCAGCTCAGATTGCCGGTGAGGGTGACAATTGTGGTGGTGATTTGTGGACAACTGGACTGAAATGACCAAATTAATTTCACATGGGCTATCTAACTGCCATCACATCAAATGCTATCCATTGTCTGTCATTAAAGACTGAAATCAATAGGAGTCTTTTCACTGATTTCAATGGACTTTGAATCAGACTAAGTTACAAACCAGGCTCCGACACTGCAAATACATACTCATATGAGTAACTTTAATTCACTGAAGGTACGTCTGCACTACCCGCCGGATCGGCGGGTAGTGATCGATCTATCGGGGATCAATTTATCGTGTCTAGTGTAGATGCGATAAATCGATCCCCGAGTGCACTCCCCATCGACTCCGGAACTCCACCTCCGCGAGAGGCGGAAGTGGAGTCGACGGGGGAGCATCAGCAGTCGACTCTCTGCCGTGAGGATGACCAGGTAAGTCGACTTAAGATACGTCGACTTCAACTACGCTATTTGCGTAGCTGAAGTTGCGTATCTTAGGTCGACCCCCCGCCAGTGTAGACCAGGCCTAAGACTACTTGCATACAGAAACATACTTACATTATATATACTTGCAGGATCAATCCCCTAGGTGGAATTTGAATGAGGCATAATGTGCCGTTAATTTTTAGGCAGAATTGATTAATGGGAAGCCTGTGATGGGGATTCTGATTAAAGAATAATAGTAACAAAAAAATCAATGGCACAGTATGCCCCCTGTTTGGCAATTTAAAGGGAAAAAGCTAACAGATGAGACAAAGTTTAAGTATTGGCTGCTGCATTTCTATACAGTGATAGGTGTGCTTGGTGCTTTTCACTGGGAATTAAAATGTGGTCCCTCTCTCAAGGAGCTTTCATCTAAATTGAGAATGACAAAACAGGATGCTGGCAAGGTGGAGGAAAGAATACAGAAAGTTATGCAATTTCTTGGTTGGCACAATATACATCAGATTCTAATTTAACATTTATATTGTGGTGGTATCCAGAGTTGGGATTTTGGCCTCATTCTGAACCAGTACTGCCAGCCTCAAAAAATCAAAAATCATGAGTCAGAACCCACCCATCATGAAATTTTTTAAAAACCCCCATCAAATCATGTTTTTAGTCCATTTTTGACTTTTTAAATTCTCCCTACTCCTTTTCCAGTGTGGGTATGATAATTTCAGGTTAAAAATATCAAATTTTAATGTACACAGAAATTAATGCTTCTCCCTTCTGCTCATATGGAGACTCAACTTACCCTCTCCTTGCCCTTAAAATAGAACTGCCATCCATGTCCTATTACTGTCTTGACTCCCTCCTCTCCTAGTTTATTTCCTTTGATACAAGAAGAGATGGATGATAAACAGTTTGAGAACCACTGGCCTAATTAATGCATCATGGATTCACACTTGCATATAGAATTGATATTACTTTTTGGGGTTGCTGAGTTACAGATATACATATTATAGAACTTTAAACTTATATCAATAGTTTATATCAATAATAATGTCATTATAAAAACAGTAAGGGATTAGTTCAGCCTTTTGCAAGAAACAACACTTCACTCACTCTCTTCTCCCCCCTTCCCAACTTATCTGCCTGAGACTGGGCAGTACTTACCCCTGAGCTGTCTCCCTCTGCTCCCCTTCCCTTCTGCCCCCCACAACCTTCAGCAGTCAGCACCCCATTCTTCTGCAACCCTTAAATATGCCTCCTGCTTCCCCCAATGCCTGGATTTCCCTGCTCTCCCCATCCATCTTTAAAGTAACTCTGCTGCTCCTAGCAGTCCATTTGTTCAGTCTAGCCCCCGAATGACTGTTACCCATGTTACCCATGGGCGTGGCTTCAATCTAATTGAAATTAGTGGGAAGTGGCAGCCTCACTTCCACACGTAATGATACTGGAGGGAAATGACAGCCCTCTTGATGGTGTGAGCCCCTTGACTGTAAATGGAGATGGTGGCCATTTTAAAGAAGGGAAAATTCATGATTTGGTGCCTTTCATTGTGTTTTGATGAGATCAGTAAAAAACCACCCCCGCAATCACTAGAGTTGTGAGAAAATGGTGAGAGTTGGCAATAGGGTGCACACATACACAGGACAACACAGACCTTTACCCCAAAATGTTCCTCTTTATTTAAAAAAAAAAGAGGAATCCGGTGACACCTTAAAGACTAACAGATTTATTTGGGCATAAGCTTTCATGGGTAAAAAATCCACTTCTTCAGATGCATAGAGTGAAAATTATAAATACAGGCATAAATATATACTGGCACATGAAGAGAAGGGAGTTACCTTACAGGTGGAGAACCAATGTTGAAGGCCAATTCAGTCAGGGTGGATGTGGTCCACTCCCAATAATTGATGAGGAGGTGTCAATACCAAGAGAATACCAGTGGGTCAATATCTCTTTATTTTATAACTGCTGTAGAGGGTTAAAATTAGGATTGCCATCTCTGAGGTACAAAAAACAGGACATCTGGGATGATCTGGAGCCCATAAAACTGGACAACTGGCAGTGTGTACTGAGCACCCGTACAGATTTCCCAGGACAGCTACCTCAAAAAAGGAACAATCCTGGGAAAACCTGGACAGGTGGCCACCCTAGTTAAAATCTCATACACTCCATCTCCCTTCAACTGCTATATATATATATATATATATATATATATATAAGATTAGCAAATTAACCCATAAAATGAAAAAGCTGTCAAACTGTTGTTGAACTGCATTCTTTTAACGGAAGCCATTTTTGGAGAGACAGCCTCAAGTTTTAAGACTCAAAAAACAAAAATCACAAAAGCAGTGGAATCATTTTCTCTCTCCAAAATTCGCATGAAAAATGCTCCTGGGCTCAACCTTTTTATGCCAAGTTTCAGCCTCAAGGAAATTTTTACTGCTTAATCATAGAATCTCAGGGTTGGAAGGAACCTCAGGAGGTCATCTAGTCCAACCCCCTGCTCAAAGCAGGACCAAACCCAACTAAATCATCCCAGCCAGGGCTTTGTCAAGGCTGACCTTAAAAACCTCTAAGGATGGAGATTCCACCACCTCCCTAGGTAACCCATTCCAGTTCTTCACCACCCTACTAGTGAAAAAGTTTTTCCTAATATCCAACCTAAACCTCCCCCTCTGCAACTTGAGACCATTACTCCTTGTTCTGTCATCTTCTACCACTGAGAACAGTCTAGATCCATCCTCTTTGGAACCCCCTTTCAGGTAGTTGAAAGCAGCTATCAAATCCCCCCTCATTCTTCTCTTCTGCAGGCTAAACAATCCCAGTTCCTTCAGCCTCTCCTCATAAGTCATGTGCTCCAGTCCCCTAATCATTTTTGTTGCCCTCCGCTGGACTCTTTCCAATTTATCCACATCCTTCTTGTAGTGTGGGGCCCAAAACTGGACACAGTACTCCAAATGAGGCCTCACCAGTGCCGAATAGAGGGGAATGATCACGTCCCTCGATCTGCTGGAAATGCCCCTACTTATACAACCCAAAATGCCATTAGCCTTCTTGGCAACAAGGGCACACTGTTGACTCATATTAAGCTTTTCGTCCACCGTAACCCCTAGGTCCTTTTCTGCAGAACTGCTGCCCAGCCATTTGGTCCCTAGTCTGTAGCAGTGCATGGGATTCTTCCGTCCTAAGTGCAGGACTCTGCACTTGTCCTTGTTGAACCTCATCAGATTTCTTTTGGCCCAATCCTCTAATTTGTCTAGGTCCCTCTGTATCCTATCCCTACCCTCCAGCGTATCAACCACTCCTCCCAGTTTAGTGTCATCTGCAAACTTGCTAAGGGTGCAGTCCACACCATCCTCCAGATCGTTAATGAAGATATTCAAGAAAACCAGCCCCAGCACCGACCCTTGGGGCACTCCACTTGATACCGGCTGCCAACTAGACATGGAACCATTGATCACTACCCGTTGAGCCCGACCATCTAGCCAGTTTTCTATCCACCTTACCGTCCATTCATCCAGCCCATACTTCCTTAACTTGCTGGCAAGAATACTGTGGGAGACTGTATCAAAAGCTTTGCTAAAGTCAAGAAATAGCACATCCACTGCTTTCCCCTCATCCACAGAGCTGGTTATCTCATCATAGAAGGCAATTAGGTTAGTCAGGCATGACTTGCCCTTGGTGAATCCATGCTGACTGTTCCTGATCACTTTCCCCTCCTTTAAGTGGTTCAGAATTGATTCCTTGAGGACCTGTTCCATGATTTTTCCAGGGACTGAGGTGAGACTGACTGGCCTGTAGTTCCCTGGATCTTCCTTCTTCCCTTTTTTAAAGATGGGCACTACATTAGCTTTTTTCCAGTCATCCGGGACCTCCCCCGATTGCCATGATTTGTCAAAGATAATGGCCAATGGCTCTGCAATCTCATCGGCCAACTCCTTTAGCACCCTCGGATGCAGTGCATCCGGCCCCATGGACTTGTGCTCGTCCAGCTTTTCTAAATAGTCCTGAACTACTTCTTTCTCCACAGAGGGCTGGTCACCTCCTCCCCATACCGTGCTGCAGAGTGCAGCTTAGTTATGTTCCAGCCCCCTGAAAATAAAGCTCAGCTCCTGAACTATTGAAGTGCAAATGGCCCAATTGTAATCAAGAAAAATTCAAGAGAGATAGGTCAAATGTTATATTAAACACTTATGTCAATGCAGTTTAACAGCAGGAAGATATAAGCATGTTTATCCTGGGCAGCTTTAATGTTACCAGTATACTCTCTTTTCATTAAGAGGATGTAATTAGTTTACTGATCCCTGGCTGGTGTATACTAAATGAAAAAAATATAATAATCAGTGCTTTTATAGTGCTTTCCATGCAAGGATCTCAAAGTGTTTCCAAACATTAATGGAATAAGCCTCTCACCTAGAGCTCGGTGAATAACTGATTTTTCAGTTTGGTGGCTGAACAAAAGCAAAACAAAACAAACAAACAAAGAAAAACCAACAGAGGAAAGAAAATAATTTCAGCTCAACCCAAAACAGAATTTTGTTTTTCTCACCAATATGGAAAACTGAAAAGGTGTATTTTGGGTGAAACAGAATGTTTTGTTCAATCAGAAATGATTTTTTTGGCCTTTTTTAAAAAAAAATGTTTTTGGTATTTTTTATCGCTTTAATAATAAATCCAGCTAAATTAAAAAAAACCCAACATTTTGAAATGAAATGAAAAGGCTAAACATTTCAGATATGTTCAACAAAATCTTTTGACTCTTTCAGGTTTCCCCCCACACCACACACACACACACTTTGTTCTTCTAAAATTATTCACCAAATAGTTTTTGTCAACCTGAAACTGTTTTTTAGGTGAATAAACTATTTATCCAAAAAATGTTGCCTCACTTTACTCACAATATCCCTGTGTAACAGGCAAATATGGTTACCTCATGTTACAGATAGGGAACTGAATCAGAGAGATTATGGCTCTGATCCTGCAATGACATTGCACTGGTGAATTCTTGTCCCTGACTGGAGCTACCCTGATTTAATTGGAACACCATGCAGGGGTCTGTGCATGCCAATGCCATTGCAAGACTGGGGCCATTTGTTTTTCCCAAGATCACAAATGAAAAATGTGACGGAGCTGGGTATTAATGCTAGATCTCCTGAGTCACTTTGTAGTGCCTTAGCCAGAAGCCCATCCTTCATCTCAGTGAGCTGCCATTGATCTCAGTGGGACTACTCACTGTTCTAACCATTACACTGTGTTTGTAAGATCAGGGCCTAAAGTTGAAGTGGAATTCCTTCCTGTTTTCTCTATTTTAGATGTGATAATAGAAACCTCCCTTCATTCTCAGAAAAGAGCTTCTGTATGAAGTCCCCCCCCCTTTTTATAGGAGAAATATTATGGTGCTCATTAAAATAAGTTGGAATCTTTGTTCCTCAGTGAATGAACTATAGTACCTTTCACATGTTCAGTAAGAGACCCAACCTTGGGTGTCTGGAGTTACAAGGATGGACCATGTTAGGAATGAAGTGTTAGGGGAAGCTGAGAGAATCCAGGCTTAGGTGGTTTGGGAATATGAAAAGAAGATTGTAAGAATATAGATGTAAGCAGAGTCAGAACGGGCTCTACCCTGACATCTGGTGGTGAGCTGTGGAAAAGGACTTCAGGGGCTGATCTCGTTTGCATGGGCACACCCACCCTGCCTAGCATAATGGGACTGCTTTCCCAAATGGTCACTTTGGCTGCTGTGGAATCCCCAGTCTCTTTGTTATTGGGGAAGGACGAATAAAGTGTTGTTATCCTGGTTATGTTAATCAAGGACAGTAGAACTGCACTTGGCATTTTATGACGGAGGGACTCGCCCTCAGCTAAGTAGCACTCGCTAGGCAAGGGACATGGGTTCCAAAACCCAGTGAATTAAGAGAGGCTGACACAGGTATTTGTATGAGGGTAGTGTGGCCTCCATTTGGAGGGTCCTAAACACCACTTTCACTGTGTAATAACAGCTACTTTTGCCTCCACTGGGAGTCTTGTTACATGCTGCAGAGCTAAAATCACTGATGCTTAGGGCTAACTATTAGACCTACTTTGGGCTAGTGGTGCACCAGCTTTGATACTCACCTACTACCAGATGAAATCACTAAAAGAGCTACGATCACTGGGAGCTGGCGGAGGGGAGGAGGGCCTGAAGCTATATTGGTGAGCCGCTAGCAGGAGGGCTGGTGGGGGAGGAGCGGCTCGTGGTGAAGACTGCAGCAGAACCCCCATGGAGAGGTGTGGCAATTGGCCATTGACATGAGCAGCAGAGCAGATAAGGTGCCCCCATACCTGTCCCCCCCTTTCCGTCCAGACTAGGAGGTAAACTCTGCAGATGAACTTCTGAACTGGGGGGTGGGGAGGGGCTGCACTGACCAAGGACAAAAACTGTGGGAGGGGTGACTTTTGGGTTACTGGACTCAAGAACCAAAGGGAAAGGACACAGCCCAGTCTGCTTGGGGATGGGTCTTCTGGTTCATGGTTTGTGTTTATGAACCCTATTTGTGGTGTTTCCCCAATTTAATGCTGGGTTGTTTACCTCATGTTATTAAAGATTTTGCTATACCGAGACTCTATGCTTGTGAGAGGGGAAGTATTGCCTCTTTGAGGCACCCAGGGATGTGTGTGTAATTTTCCCAGGTCACCGGGTGGGGGATCGAGCCGGTTTTGCATTGTATTGTTGAGAGGGAACCCCTATGTACTGAACCTGGTCCTTGCTGGCCTGGCAGAAGGGTTACATATAGGAATTTAGAAGGGGAGGGTCAGAGAAAGGTTGGAAGACACAAATGTAGATGGATAGATGTTATACAAAAGGATTTGAATAGCTGTGGAGTTTCTGAGGAACTGCTTCAAGACAGACTGGAATGGAGAAGGACTCAAAAAACTGACCCCATATAGATGGGACTAAGGCTAGAAGTAGACAATGATGATGAGACCCAACCTGAATCCACAGTGCATATATCTTCCCTACAGGCTGCAGTAACTCCATGATTTTAATCTGGTGGGAAGGCTTTGTTAGTGATATCCCTTGTGCTGGTATTAGTTTTAAAAATCAAGTTCTCTCATAGTTGATGTATCACTAAAACTGAGGAGGAATATTGGTCACATCCTGATAAACACCGGAAAAAAATGCAGCTTTTTCAGAGCAAAATGTTTTGTCACAGGAATCACCTTAAATGTCAGCCTATTCAGTGACAACTTTTTGGTGACATTTTCCCACACAGTTAAGCTTGGCTCAAGTGCTACTTGCAAAATGCTGATTTTCCCGAACTCCCAGAGTGTTTGGGGAAAAACATGATACAGTTCATATATATAATTTGATGCACAAAAACATGTATTTGTTGCCTTGACTGCTGGGTGAATTTACATAACTAAGACACAAATTAAATATAACATCATGCCACCAACATTTGTGTAGCATTGTAGCATCTAATGTTAAGCAAAGAGAGTGAGAGTTAGGCCTGGTCTGCATTACAAAGTTAGGTTGATGTAAGCCGCCTTGCATCAAACTAGTTGTGCATGTCTCTATAGTTAAATTTGTCTCCCAGCAATGTAAGCACTCTTTTACACTGACCTCCCAGAGTAGCATTGAGTCCTGGTCGATATACTGAGGTTGACACAGTGCGAGTGTAGACACTGTGTTACCTATGTCAACACTAACAGTCCTCCAGCAGCTGTCCCACAATGCCTGCCACTGACCTCTCTGGTCACAATTGTGAACTCCACTGCCCTTGCGTCACATAGACTGGCAGGTCTCTCCCCTCCCCTTTAAAGCCCTGTGAATTTTTGAAATGCCTATTCCTGATTGCCCAGCTTGGTGGGCACACCTAGCCTCTCTCTCTCTCTCATTGTGTGCAGCTGCCTAGCTGACCATGTTACTACATGCTCCAGAAGTGCTCCAGCTTGGTGTAGACAGGAGATACTGGATCTCCTGGGCCTGTAGGGAGAAGAGGCTGTGCAAGCGCAGCTACGGACCAGCCATAGAAACGTTGATATCTGTGAGCAGATTGCATGGGGGATGCAGGAGAAGGGGGATGACACAGACCAGCAGCAGTGCTGTGTGAAAGCCAAGGAGCTGCGGCAGGCATACCAGAAGGCCAGGGAGGCCAACAGTCGACCTGGTGCCGAGCCACAGACCTAATGCTTTTATAAAGAGCTGCATGCTATACTTAGTGTAGACCCACTCCCATCCATTAGACCACCGTCGATACCTCCGAGGAGCCCAAGCCAGAGGCTCCTGACAGGAACAGCGAGCACGAGGTGGAGGAGGATATGCGACCAGGGGGTCCAACTATGCCGCAAGCCTGGACCTGTTTGAAACTCCACCACCCTCCAATCTGTCCCAGCAGTTTAGCACAGATAAGCCCGATGCAGGGGAAGGATCCTCAGGTAAGTGTGGAAATTTATTCCCCATTTATTCCCCATTGCACCCCCAACTTAACAGCACACAGTGATGGACTTTTCATTAATTTACTTGCACTAGAAGAGGTAGTGGTACAACAAAGCAAGGCAGAGTTGTTATCTGCTTTCCTTTGCCCTGTAAAGTTAGGTAAGTGGGGCGGGGGGGCATTTGGAGCAGTTTGTCTATGTACAGAGAGATGTCCCTTGAATCCTCTTGAGAGATTTTGATGAAACTTCCATGGAGGTACTCTACAGTCCTCTGCCGAAGGTTTCTAGGGATGGCTGCCTTATTTTTTCCACTGCTGTAGGACATTTCCTATGCCAGTCAGCAATAACTTTGGCAGGCGTGATTTCAGTACACAGGTTAGCAGCATACAGGCCCGTGAGGCTTCCGGATGCCAGCAGCAGCTGTGCTCTTTCTGCCTTTGTTACCCTCAGGAGTGAGATATCAGCTAAAATCACCACCGCCTGTGGAAAATGGTACTAGTATTCAGTGCCAGTGCCCAATACTCAGTGTCATGCAACCGAGCAATTCTCTCATTTCCCTCACCCCTGGTGACCATGCTGGCCGGTGCTGTGAGTGGCGACAAGCACAAGCATTCCAAAGCAGAAGTGTCAATAAGCATGTCTTGTTTAAAACTTCAGTGGAGCAAAGGAAGGGAGTTCTGAATCTTCAATTATGCTTTCCTTTGTGACTATACTGACAATGGTACCTCTGTGGTACCATCAATGGTACCATTGCAGCCTTCAGCGTCTCCCCCTCCACGCCGATGGAACACCTGAGCCACATTAGGAAGAGAAAGAAGAGGACTCAGGATGACATGTTCTGTGAGAACCTGCAAGCCAGTGCTGCATCACACCATGCATAGGCGACATGTGTGTGTGTGTGTGGGGGGGCACAAAGGGTCACATGCCCCCCACCCCCACGTAGATTTCTGCCACACTGAAGTAGAGAGTGCAGCTGCAGAGGCGTGCCTGGGAAAGGCACCAGCAGCTAGAAATCCTGTTGATCCCCACTAGGTAGCACCTTGAGCAAGGAAGCGAGACTGGGCTGTCAGCCCAGCTCCCTGCCAGAAGGGGTGCGGGGAAGGAGTTTTGTCCTTTCTTGGCCGCAGCTGCTCAGGTACATGCCTGGACTAGCCTACCTGAGTGCCTGGGTAGATCCCTGTGTGGATACAAATCTATATCCACGGATGCGGATATCCATGGATATAAATCGGTATCCACGGAACCGCAGGGTTCTCCTGCGAACGGCAGCAGCAAAAGGAGCATAACGTGGGGCTGCCGCTCCCAGGAGCCAGCGCCCAGCACTGGCAGCGCTTCCCACGCGGCTGTACCGACCCCAGACAGGAGATGCAAACAGCTGTGTGGAAGGGACGGGGGAGGGCTGGGAGCGGTACAGCAGCGCAGAAGCAGCTGCCGGCGTGGGGCACTGGCTCCTGGGAGGGGCGGCCTGACATTTTGCTCCTTTGCTGTTGTGGTTCCTGGGAGAGCCCTGCGGTTCCGCGGATACTGATTTATATCCGGGGATATCCACATCTGCAGATATAAATTTGTATCCGCGCAGGGCTCTACCCATGGGGGATGGGGAGATTATATGGGGGGCCAGGGGAGGCAGCAGGGGCCAGAGGTGATAGGTGGAGGGCTGGCCATGAGCACATGACCTGGAGGGTGAACACCACAGACAGCCTGGGAAAGGAAGGAGTGGAGAGGAGAAAGGCTCAGGAGTCCCAGCAGGAAAAGGAGAAGGAGATGCATGAGGACACAATGGGGCTTCTCCAGCAGCAAACACAGATGCTGCAGATTCTGGTGACTACAGGTTCAAGAATCCCAGGCTCACCCCCCTCAGCAGTCCATCAAGAACTCCCTTGCAGTATCTCCCTACACCCTGCCTTAAATATTCCATGTGGCACAAGGGGCTGCCGCCCTACCCTTACCACTCCACCTGGCAGAGCCGTCCCTAGGATACGGCCAATCGGGGTGACCGTCCCGGGCCCCATGCTTTGGGGGGCCCTGTGCTTCGTGAGGAGGCAGGGAAGAGCTCCCCTACCAACCTCCCCCTGCCCTGAGCGCCTCCTGCCCATTCATGGGCCTCACCAATCAGCGCCTCCCCCTCCCTCCCTCCCAATGCCTACCGCCAATCAGCTGTTTTGCGGCATCTGGAGGCACTGGTGGGGAGGGGAGAGGAGAGGAGTAAGGGTGCAGCGCACTCGGGGGAGGGGGCAGAACTGGGCGGGGAAGAGGCGGGGCAGGATGGGGCCTTAGGGGATGGGGCCTTGGGGGAAGTGGTGGAGTGGGGGTGGGGCCTGGAAGCACCCCCGGCAGATAGAAACTTGGCGCCTATGTCCCGGGCCCCACACCCCTCTAGGGATGGCCCTGCCACCTGGGGAGACATTACAGACAACCACAGCTTCACATACACCAACTGTGCCTTTCATAGGTCAGTGTATGTGTAGCTAAAATGGACATGAATGTTCTTTCACCTTCATAAGTTCTGTTCTATTAATGTATTAAGTTTTTAATGTATTTGCTTTACAATTGCGTGGATTTTTCTTTTCATTGATTTTGTTACAGAATAAAATTATATTATTTGGAGCATAATTCATCTTTATTAGTTCACAACATATGCTGCAGAGCGCCTAGCAGTTCTGAAAGCAACCAATTACGTGTTACAGTACAGTGCAACAACTCATAGGATCAGTGACAAATAGTGTAATAATCATAAATGTACAGCAAGCACCACAAAATTAATAAGTGCATTGACAGTGTTATATTTGTGCACATATATCGAGCACCGCACAATTCCTAACAGGCCTGAAAACATCAGGGCCAGGTAACACCCCGAACTATCCAATGCATTACTGTGGCTCACTGCTACAGTGCTCTTTCACAGCCTCCCTGAGCATCTCTAACAGCCCTTGTGTCTGGCTGTTTAAACTCAGCAGACAGCCACTCCATGTCCTCCCTCCACTATGGCAGCAAGTTTCCCCCCCTTTGCCTCACAGACATTGTGCAGGACACAGAAGGTAACTATAGCAATTGGGATGTTTTCTCACTGAGATCCAGTCTTGTGAGCAGACACTGCCAACACCCCTTCAATCTACCAAAAGCACATTGAACTATCACTCTGCCCCTGCTGAGCTGGTAACTGAACCTTTTCTTGGTGCTGCTGAGGTGGCTGGTGTATGGCTTCATGAGCAAGGGGTCCCTGGTCTCCCAGGATCACTACTGGCATTTCAACACCACCAGTGGTAATCCGCTGGTTAGGAAAGAAAGTCCCTGCTTGTAACTTTCTGAACAGTCCAGTGTTTTTCAAAATACGAGCGTCATGCACCTTCCCTGACCAGCCCACATTGATGCATCTGGAAATGGACTTTTTTGCGAACAGGAGCTGCAAGCTGGGAGTTTTGAGAGGGAGTTTGGAAGGGGAGTGGGAAGGGGCGAGCAATACTTTCCATTCCTAAAGCCTTAACCCAAACTAAAGCCAGAGGCAGAGAGACCAGGGGAGCGGAGCGGACAGGGGGCTGCAGACAGGGGAGTTTGAGAGGGAGAGCAAGAGATCCTGCGGCTGAACAGTCTACCAGGTGAGAGTGAGTACTAGCTGTTGGTGGGAGTGTGTGTGTTTGACTGTTTGAATTTAAATTTTGATTCTGATTTCAGGTGATTCCAGTTTCAGCTGTTGTGGCAGTTGGGACTGAGTGCCTGACCCTGTTCCCTTGAGTGTTTGAGAGGGAGTTTGACAGAGGGAGGCCTACGATGGTTAGGAAGGCCCGCAACACCTGTGCCAGCACTGCTTCTGTCTCCTCCACCTGCGCCTGTAGCCAGACAGAGCGCCTGAACATGGAGGCTTCTACCCAGCTCCTGGTGTGGTTTTGCAGGGACTGTAACTTGCAATTTCCACTTACAGATATCCAGGCTGGGGGGACCATCCAATGTGACAGGTGCCTGCTGGTGGAATCTCTCAGGCAACAGGTGGGAGAGCTACAGGAGGAGGTGGCTAGATTGAGGAGCATCCAAGTCCATGAACAATTCCTGGACAGTGTCCATGTGGAGACAGCTGAGGTAGCTGTCCCAGTACACAGGACTGCTGACACACCACTGGTGGAGGAGGAAATGGCTCAGGGTGGACACTGGCAGCTGCTTACTTCTGGCAGCAGGCAGTGCTCCACCCCTGCTCCAAACCCTGCTGCCGTGGTAATAGGAAACCGTTATGCTCTTCTTGATACAGGAGAGAAGGAATCTCCCCCTACAGCAGAGGAGGAGAAGCCTCGTACCCCTAAGGCTGGGAAGTCTGCTGCCACCACTGCGAATAGGAAACGTAGGGTAGTGGTGGTCGGAGACTCTCTGCTGAGGGGGACGGAGGCGCCCATCTGTCGCCCTGACATTTCATCTCGGGAGGTATGCTGCCTGCCGGGGGCCCGTATCCGAGACGTTACGGAGGCATTGTCAAGGATTATCCGGCCCTCTGACTACTACCCCATGCTACTCATCCATGTGGGCACAAATGATACTGCGAGGTGTGACACTGAGCAGATCAAGAGTGACTATAGGGCTCTGGGAGTACGGGTGAAGGAGTTTGGAGCACAGGTGGTATTCTCTTCGATCCTTCCTGTCAAAGGTAGGGGCCCGGGCAGAGACAGGTGCATCGTGGAGGTGAATGCCTGGCTGAAAAGATTGTGTCGCCAGGAGGGCTTTGGCTTCCTCGACCACGGGATGCTAATCCAGGAAGAACTGCTAGGCAGAGATGGCGTTCACCTTTCGAGGAGGGGAAAGACCCTATTTGGATACAGACTGGCTAACCTAGTGAGGAGGGCTTTAAACTAGGTTCGACGGGGACAGGTGAGCAAAGCCCACAGGTAAGTGGAGAACATGGGGACCTGGGAGATGGGTCGGAAATAGGAGGGGGCGTGGGCTCTAATGACAAAGAGATAGGAGGGTCAGGGCAAAACTGGGAGGCAAGATCAAATCAGTATCTTAGATGCCTGTATACAAATGCGAGAAGTATGGGTAATAAGCAGGAAGAACTGGAAGTGCTAATAAATAAATTCAACTATGACATTGTTGGCATCACCGAAACTTGGTGGGATAATACACATGATTGGAATGTTGGTATGGATGGGTACAGCTTGCTCAGGAAGGACAGACAGGGGAAAAAGGGAGGAGGTGTTGCCTTATATATTAAAAATGTACACACTTGGACTGAGGTGGAGATGGACATAGGGGACGGAAGTGTTGAGAGTCTCTGGGTTAGGCTAAAAGGGGTAAAAAACAAGGGTGATGTCATGCTAGGAGTCTACTACAGGCCAGCTAACCAGGTGGAAGAGGTGGATGAGGCTTTTTTTAAACAACTAACAAAATCATCCAAGGCCCAAGATTTGGTGGTGATGGGGGACTTCAACTATCCAGATATATTTTGGGAAAATAACACGGCGGGGCACAGACTATCCAATAAGTTCTTGGACTGCATTGCAGACAACTTTTTATTTCAGAAGGTTGAGAAAGCTACTATGGGGTAAGCTGTTCTAGATTTGATTTTAACAAATAGGGAGGAACTCGTTGAGAACTTGAAAGTAGAAGGCAGCTTGGGCGAAAGTGATCATGAAATCCTAGAGTTCACAATTCTAAGGAAGGGTAGAAGGGAGTACAGCAAAATAGAGACAATGGATTTCAGGAAAGCGGATTTTGGTAAGCTCAGAGAGCTGATAGGTAAGGTCCCATGGGAATCAAGACTGAGGGGAAAAACAACTGAGGAGAGCTGGCAGTATTTCAAAGGGACACTATTAAGGGCCCAAAAGCAAACTATTCCGCTGGGTAGGAAAGATAGAAAATGTGGCAAAAGACCACCTTGGCTTAATCACGAGATCTTGCAAGATCTAAAAAATAAAAAGGAGTCGTATAAAAAATGGAAACTAGGACAAATTACAAAGGATGAATATAGGCAAACAACACGGGAATGCAGGGGCAAGATTAGAAAGGCAAAGGCACAAAATGAGCTCAAACTAGCTGCAGGAATAAAGGGAAACAAGAAAACTTTTTATCAATACATTAGAAGCAAGAGGAAGACCAAGGACAGGGTAGGCCCACTACTCAGTGAGGAGGGAGAAACAGTAACAGGAAACTTGGAAATGGCAGAGATGCTTAATGACTTCTTTGTTTCGGTCTTCACCGAGAAGTCTGAGGGAAGGCCTAACATAGTGAATGCAAATGGGAAGGGGGAAGGTTTAGAAGATAAAATAAAAAAAGAACAAGTTAAAAATCACTTAGATAAGTTAGATGCCTGCAAGTCACCAGGACCTGATGAAATGCATCCTAGAATACTCAAGGAGCTAATAGAGGAGGTATCTGAGCCTCTAGCTATTATCTTTGGTAAATCATGGGAGACAGGAGAGATTCCAGAAGACTGGAAAAGGGCAAATATAGTGCCCATCTATAAAAAGGGAAATAAAAACAACCCAGGAAACTACAGACCAGTTAGTTTAACTTCTGTGCCAGGGAAAATAATGGAGCAAGTAATTAAGGAAATCATCTGCAAACACTTGGAAGGTGGTAAGGTGATAGGGAATAACCAGCATGGATTTGTAAAGAACAAATCATGTCAAACCAATCTGATAGCTTTCTTTGATAGGATAACGAGTCTTGTGGATAAGGGAGAAGCGGTGGATGTGGTATACCTAGACTTTAGTAAGGCATTTGATACGGTCTCGCATGATATTCTTATCAATAAACTAGGGAAATACAACTTAGATGGGGCTACTATAAGGTGGGTGCACAACTGGCTGGATAACCATACTCAGAGAGTAGTTATTAATGGTTCCCAATCCTGCTGGAAAGGTATAACGAGTGGGGTTCCGCAAGGGTCTGTTTTGGGACCGGCTCTGTTCAATATCTTCATCAATGACTTGGATATTGGCATAGAAAGTACGCTTATTAAGTTTGCAGATGATACCAAACTGGGAGGGATTGCAACTGCTTTGGAGGATAGGGTCATAATTCAAAATGATCTGGACAAATTGGAGAAATGGTCAGAGGTAAACAGGATGAAGTTTAATAAGGACAAATGCAAAGTGCTCCACTTAGGTAGGAACAATCCGTTTCACACATACAGAATGGGAGGAGACTGTCTAGGAAGGAGTACGGCAGAAAGGGATCTAGGGGTTATAGTGGACCACAAGCTAAATATGAGTCAACAGTGTGATGCTGTTGCAAAAAAAGCAAACATGATTCTGGGCTGCATTAACAGGTGTGTGGTGAGCAAGACACGAGAAGTCATTCTTCCGCTCTACTCTGCGCTGGTTAGGCCTCAACTGGAGTATTGTGTCCAGTTCTGGGCACCGCATTTCAAGAAAGATGTGGAGAAATTGGAGAGGGTCCAGAGAAGATCAACAAGAATGATTAAGGGTCTAGAGAACATGACCTATGAAGGAAGGCTGAAGGAATTGGGTTTGTTTAGTTTGGAAAAGAGAAGACTGAGAGGGGACATGATAGCGGTGTTCAGGTATCTAAAAGGGTGTCATAAGGAGGAGGGAGAAAACTTGTTCATCTTAGCATCTGAGGATAGAACAAGAAGCAATGGGCTTAAACTGCAGCAAGGGAGGTTTAGGTTGGACATTAGGAAAAAGTTCCTAACTGTCAGGGTGGTTAAACACTGGAATAAACTGCCCAGGGCGGTTGTGGAATCTCCATCTCTGGAGATATTTAAGAGTAGGTTAGATAAATGTCTATCAGGGATGGTCTAGACAGTAATTGGTCCTGCCATGAGGGCAGGGGGCTGGACTCGATGACCTCTCGAGGTCCCTTCCAGCCCTAAAATCTATGAATCTATGAATCTCCAGTGACCCACCAACACTTGCATAACCATAGAAAAGTAGCCCTTTCTGTCGATGTCCTCTTTGATAAGGTGGTCTGGTGTCAAAATAGGGATATGCATGCCGTCTGTTGGTACACTGCAGTTTGGGAACCCCATTGCTGCAAATGCATCCACTATGTCCTGCACATTGCTGAGAGTCACAGTCCTGTGTAGCAGGAGATGATTAATAGCTCTGAACGTTTCCAAGATAACAGCCCCCACAGTGGCTTTTCCAACTCCAGAATGATTGCCCACTGCCGATAGCAATCTGACATTGCAAGTTTCCACAGTACAATCAGTACTTGCTTCTCCTCTGTCAGTGCAACTTTTGGGGTCCCTGCTCTGGAGGGCTGGGGTGAGCTCAGCACACAGATCCAGGAATGTGGCCTTTCCCATCTAAAAGTTCTGCAGCCACAGCTTGCCATCCAAATCCTGCATTACAATGTGATCCCATGAATCAGTGCTCATTTCTCAGGCCTAGAGGCGGTGCTCCACCATCTGCAGCTGCTCTGTGAACTCAACCAACAACCTTGAAATGGTTCTCGCTATGTCCCACAGCAATTTGTCCGCCAAGAAATCATCACGTTCCCCCACTGATTTGGCTCTTCTTGTGGCTCTGCAAGTACTGGAGGATGGTGCATCATGTGCTTGCAATACTTATGACAACAGTGCAGAGCTGTGCAGGCTCTATGGTTCTGTCAGAGATAACGGACAGTGACAAGTCCTGCGTGGGTTTGCTGAGAATTGAGAACAGATTAGAAATGATGGGTTAGAGATGACATTATGGGATGGAGACAGTTGCACAAAGGGAAGTCACCCTGCGTGACTGATTTCGGCCCCATCATGCATTACCAAAACTTCCCAAAAGACTGTGCTGGATGGTGGTGGGTTGCACACGGGGATATCTACCCATGGTGCACTGCTCTCTGCATCGATACATGCACTCCTGGTGAGTATGTGCACCGCTGTCACAAAGAGCCAAGCAATTGCGCAAGCAATATACTAACTGTGGCAGCTTTATGCCAATGTAATGTGTGCCAACCAAAGCTTGTAGGTTTGACATGGCCTCAGCAGATGCAATATATGCATGAGAGCACTAGAAGGAGCTTGGAAAAGTTGTTTGGGAGAGGAGTAATATGAGATATGGAGCTGTGCATTTATGGAAGTTTGCTTTAATAAAGAAATAATTTCACTGACTGCTTGCTTTTTCCCCACTAAAATATATAACTATTTGGATACCACAAGAAACCTCCCTGACTCCAAAACCACCTCTTTCTATAACAGAAACATAAACAAGGGACCATCCCCCGTAACATTATCTGAGAAATTCGTGGGATGCCAGTAAGTCCCCATAGAGGAGAAAATGGACACACACCTTAAAAATGGTTTCCACTACTATATGTTAGATATGCAGTGCAAATCCTTTAGTGAAGCATTGTGGTCTAGTGGCTGGAGTAGGGTAGAAGGAGTTAGGGTTCTGAGTTCTATTCACCAGTGCTACTGACTCACTGGTTAGCCGTGGGTAGGTCACTCTGTACCTCATCAGTAAAACATATATATTAGTTCCGTCAGAGATAATGTGAAGCTTAATTAGTGCTTATGAAGCACTTTTTGATCCTTGGACAAATGGCATTATATAAGTGGGAAGAATTATTAAATGTGGCTGGATAATTCAATGGGGCTATTACTAGATCTGACTGCAGTATGGTGAAAGCATATTACCATCCCTTTGGTTATTTTTGAGCAGTTCTGGAAACAAAACATTCTCTAATAGCATTTTCCTTGAACTCTCTACATGTATAACAACAAATTCATATGTGGCAAACAAGCATTAGTCCTATATAAATCACACACAGAGAGCTGAGGCCTACAATGCTGGGCCTTCAATGCACTTGAGATAAAGGAAAGCTCTTTTAGCTGACACTGCTAATATTTCCCTTCTCTCAATGGGCCTGCCCCAGAGGACAATATCAAATACTCTAACAAGCACACAGCAAATACATTACATACAAAGGAGAAACTCCTTCAGCTGGTAGCAGTAGCAGGTTTTTATCTTCTGTGTGGATCAGCCACTAGTGGGAAAGATGCTCTCATGCACTTAGCCAGTAGGTTACACATTCTATTCCTTCTGAACTGATTCAGGGCCACTCTTTACAAAGGTGTGTTCTGTTTTTGTGGTTATTACAGAAGTGGTTCAGTAGCAGGAGATACAGTCCAAATCCACAGAGCTATATTAGTGCTGTCTTGGAGCACATGGAGATGGGGGTTGGGAAAGTCTGGAGACCACATGCAACCTAAATGGAGACCATTTTAAGATAGGCCATTGCACGTTGCTACTGTGGGCTACGCCTCTGCCTCAGAAATGCAGAAGGCTGAAGATCCATTCTACTTAATGCAAAGCAGGTAGGGACCCTTGGGTTCCTAGCAGAGTTACTCAGCTAAATAAAGATACCCATCCTGGTGCACTCCTCTCTTTAGTGACACAGGTTCTTCACTTGCTGTTACTGTTATTTTTAGCTGTCCACTCTCAGATACTTTTATTACTTCTTATACACATGAACTGTGTGGCTGGCTTTAGTGAGGGTTTTCCTATCTGTTGATATCACAGTTCTCTAGCTAACCACGCTAAATCAAAGTGACCTTCCCCAACCTTTCCCCTCCTATGTATATTTAATAACTTGCCTTTGAAGAAACAGTTCTATTGCCCGATTGATAATTGTGCAGTTCTAGCGTAGCTGGAGTTTCTGAATTTGAATCTCTTTACATCAGTCTTGCACACCTAAGGCTGCATGCACGGCCTTGTTGTAGAATGGCATGAAACCTAAGGCAGGGTAACAAACATCAGAAACGACAAAGGGTCCTGTGGCACCTTATAGACTAACAGAGGTATTGGAGCATAAGCTTTCGTGGGTGAATACCCACTTCTTCGGATGCAAGCAGTGGAAATGTCCAGGGCAAATCCACTACAAATCCAGACTAACATGGCTACCCCTCTGATACTTGAAACATCAGAAACTTTCCTTCGACGAACTTAATTTAATGTTGCTAAGGATTTAGGCTGCATCCCTCAGAGTTCCACAGATTAGCCTACCTAGCACGAGGCATCAGAGAATAGGGTGACCAGATGTCCCGATTTTATAGGGACAGTCCCTATTTTGGGGTCTTTTTCTTATATAGGCTCCTATTACCCCCCACCCCCTATCCCGATTTTTCACATTTGCTGTCTGGTCACCCTATCAGAGAAGGACTGGCAAACTGCTACTAATAGAAAGCTTCTATCAGTCTGCAGTAATATTTGTGTGTACTGTAAAATTTAAAATAGGGTAGTGGGGTGGATTGTCTCATCTGTCTCTTCTGGGTCGTGAGTGCCTGTTCCTGCTCTTATTGAAGTTAATGGTAAAACGACTATAAAGACAACAGATTTCAGCAATAACATGATTGGAATGTAAAGCTTCCTAATGCAGCCAGTCCGTCTTGATCTGTGAGCCTGTCAGATATCACTAGCTAAGCCGAGGCAATATCATTATTTGTATCACAATAGCCATCATCAAGATCAGCCCATTATGCTGGGTACTGTTTGTACACACAGTAGGAAATTGCATGCTCTCCAGGACAGGTGCTATCTAAACAGACAAGACAAAGGGTAGAAGAAAGGTAGTATTACTATCCACATTTTACAGTAAGGAATGGAGGCAGATAGAATTTAAATGATGTGTCCATGGTCACACAGCAGAGCTAGGTATTGAACCTCGATCTCCTCCCTCCTATGCTGGTCTCTTAACCACAAGATTAATCTTTTTTACCAGCATAACTTGCTGTTTAGAAGGGAGTCTTCCTAGAACACCGAGCTCCTTCTGAAAGTGGTGGTGATGATTCAGGAGATGGTACTCTGAGCCAGAACGGACTCATTTCCCCAGTATTGTGGGAAGGGTGCTGTCTTTTAGATGAGATATAAAAAGTAACAGTGGTCCTTAAAGAGCCCATAGTGCTTTCCATAAAAGTAGGGTGGTTTACTCTGATGTTCTAAGCAAATTCTAACAGATTTTCTTTCTGTCTACCTGCATTCCCCCCAGCAGTTTCCATCTGATACCATATTCTCTACTTTCTGTTCTAGACCGTTGTGTAATCTTACTGTGCAATGTTAAACAAAAGCTACATTGCATCATAGAAGTGAGTGTATTTCAGAGGTGAATGAATTGATTTTTGTATATTTTTTGCCTCACATGGCTGTTGTAAGTTTTACTATCTGTAGAACACATTGAGATCCTCTAATGAAAGGCGCAATAAAAGGGAAAGCAATCACTGAAAGATATTGTATTACATTAATAACATGCCTCTGTTAAGATCGCCAAAGTTGGGAAAGTCAGAGGTCGGACATCCTTCATTCTTCTCCCTATTTATTATACTAGTGGGAAGATGTTCCAGCAAAGAGAGCAGAGATATAAAAAAGGAACCAGATTTTGGCAGAAATATAATATTTTAACAGAAGACAATAAAAGAGAGATACAAATATACCAACATGAGGCTTTGCCTATAATCATCTCAGGGTATTTTATGGTCAAATAGAAATAGCTAATGCTCCTTGGACTCAATAAAAATGGTGCTATCCTAATTAAACTCTGGTCCAATATTTATCACACTGGAAGATCTAGTTTGTTAGATTTCAACTTTAAAATGTAATTGGCAGCACAGCAAGTTAATAAAATTGACTCCCCTTTATGCTTACAGAATTTGTACCCCAGTTAAAAAATGAGAGAATGGGAAATACAGAAGAAAAAAATCTAGCAAGAACAAAAACACTACAGGCTGAAAGAGAAGGCGAGGGAGCTAGTTACCAAATGGTCTCATTAGGGCTGGAACTGTTGCTCTCAGATTTAAATGGCCAGCTACCTAAGGAGAGCATGCTGGGAAAGGCTATCTCCCCCTCCTTCCTTTCCCCTTCCCCTCTCCCTCTCCTTCTCCCAAGCTAATGATTCTAATTTGAAGAACTGAATAGTGTCTGTTAGCAGCTCTGCTTAATGTTAGTGGCTAAATTCCTAGCACTGTAAAGGTAACAAAGAACAGGTGCAAATCATCGGCTTGGTGTTAATGGAATTTGTCCTGCTGTTGCTATTAAGGTTTATGGGAAGCCTGACAGGGAGGTCCCAGGGAATTCTACTGAAAAATGGACTGCTTGGGATCTTTCAATATATGATCACATAATATTGTCCGTGTATGACTGTGTGGCACCCAAATTTGAGATTAGTTTATTGTAAAGTTCAGACTAGAGGAAAAAAAGGCAAGACAGAAACGCGGGAGCACCTCACCTCAGCACAGTCAAGGTCAAAAAAGAAAGAGATTAGAGCAATTAAGTGGTTTTTCCAGGATAGAAGTGTTCAGGGAGCTTCCGCACCCAGCTAAACTTTGGATTTTTTTTTTTTTAAAACCAGGCACTTTGTAGGATCAGCAGCTCCTGCACTGACCGCCGGAAAGAATCTGAGTGGAACAAGGGTGAAGATGATGAAGCTAAGAAGTGATCTGATGACAAAGATAATTGCTTGATGGTTTGTACTTGGGCAGCTAGCCCATGCCACTGCCTTTGCTGCTGTGGATCTGCTGCTACTTTTAGTGAGCGAGCTCAATCAAAGCTAGTTGGGTATGCTGTCCTGATTGCAGTGTAGACACATCGTGTCAGGGGAAATCCTGTCCCAGTGAAATCAGTGGCAATACTCCCATTGACTTCAATGGGACAGGATTCACTCCAGGCACATAATTCAAATACTAACCTTATGTTAGTGTAGTGTTATGAATGTGAACGCTCAAAAGTAATAAAATGGCAATGTTAAGCACCCAGTAGGGAGCCTGATAGGGAATTTCCTGAAGGCCAATTGCCCCGTATAATCTAGTAGTATACAGCTTGTGTATGGCTGGATGCATCTGGAATTTGTAATGGGCTAAAGAGCCTTCTATCTAGGCTATACATTCAAATCCAGCCCTGGTCAGACACAGTATAACAGCTGTTTGGTTTCTATGTGACATGAGTTGGGTGACTCAGTCCAGATCCCAGTAGATGGGTGTTTCTCTTGCAAAGCTACTACCCCCTGAGGCAGAGAGGAGCTGTCGTCTAGCAGCAGAGTGATGTGGGGAATCATAGAATATCAGGGTTGGAAGGGACCTTAGAAGGTCATCTAGTCCAACCCCTACTCAAAGCAGGACCAATCCCCAATTTTTGCCCCAGGTCCCTAAATGGCCCCCTCAAGGATTGAACTCACAACCCTGGGTTTAGCAGGCCAATGCTCAAACCACTGAGCTATCCCTCAGCCCCAGTTTGCACTGCTACCATACCTGTTCTATGGCTGGGGTGCTAAGCTCAAACTTTTAATGAAAGCCATCATCAAACACAACAAACGAGACACTATTAGTGCATGAATCATTTCTCTACTTTATTCTGATTAGTGCGTGCAAAAATAAATATTAGTTCAGTGGTGTGTACTGTTGGCCCCCACCTAGAAATAATGTGACCATTTAATCAAAGACTTTTATCATAGCTACATATCAAGGGAGAAACACAACCCAAGTTTGTGGGCAGAGAGAGAAGCAGCTTTATTTCTGAGGCCCACATCCTCACAGGTATTTAAGCTCCTAACTTCCACTGAAATTAATGGAAATTAGGAGCCTAAATACCTTTGAGGATCTAGGCTTGACTGTCCTGGCTTCAACGTTCACATTCATTTCATGCAGTTTTCCAGTTTGAATAGGCAATTCTTCCTAACAGAACAATCCCTGAATTTGACATTAAAGCCTATAGGGTTGTATTGAACATTTATCTTCAGTATCTCAAAACCTCTGTCTTTTGCTGCAGAAGGATCTTTATGGATTCAGTGATGTTGTCGTGTTTCTCTGTATTGGACTCTAAAAACTGGAAGACCACCTTCCTGCTGCAGTGGGATCTGCCATTTTGTGTTTCCAGAGGAGACAAGTGCAGATATGGTGCTCTTTTATGAACACCTTACTTTTATTCTTTCTTGTTTTGTTGTTCTTTTAATCTAAAATAAATTTCATCCTGACTGGAAGGATTTGGTTGCTGTTTGTGAATGGAAATGCTGGGTTTGCCCCAAATATCACACCCCCGGTTGTTTCTTCAATTCCTGAGTACAAAGGGACTAAGACTGGTCCCTCAGACTAAGACTAGTAATCCTTTATTCACCTCAAAAGCATCTTCTCCTGTCAACTTTCTCTATGCCAGTGTCTTGCCTTGTTCAACTGGCAGCATTAGCAAATAGTGAAGAGTAACACCCTCAATGTTATTTGCTGCCAGAGCAGAAAAGGCAAAGGAAAGCGTGCTGCTATTTTCCCGCTGGCCAGAGGTGGAAAGAGTAAGAATAATTATGGGCAACCATAACACATACTCTTAGTGATTAACCTTTACAAGAAGCAGCTCTGATATCAGAGCTTTTCTTTTGTTTTAAATCACCATTTAAAGAGACACCACCAGGTTGATTTGTGTCGCAAATGGATGTCTTGGCTGTTTAATTCAAAGCCCAATGCAGGGGTCACTGGTGGGATTCATGGAGACGGTGTCCCATAGGGCTGCTCCTTCAGAGCATGCTGGTTAATTTGATGTGGGTTCAATTGCTTTATAAGAACCTTGACCCTCCCAGGTCCATTTGGGCTTCAGGAACCAAGGGCAAGAGGGCAAACCAGAAAATCTAAAGCTCTTTCTTTCCTCTCTGCTTTGTAATGTCATTTACAAGGCAAGTATCAGAAGTTCTGTGTTTTACATTTGATCTTCCTCTTTCCCTGTTCCCCACTCTGCTGTTCTGGACAGATGTGCATTTTCCAAACCATCTGAGCTATTTGGATAATAAAAGACCATTAGGCCTTTTGGGAAGGAGCTGATACATAGAATCATAGAATCATAGAATCTCAGGGTTGGAAGGGACCTCAGGAGGTCATCTAGTCCAACCCCCTGCTCAAAGCAGGACCAACCCCAACTAGATCATCCCAGCCAGGGCTTTGTCAAGCCTGACCTTAAAAACCTCTAAGGAAGGAGATTCCACCACCTCCCTAGGTAACCCATTCCAGTGCTTCACCACCCTACTAGTGAAAAAGTTTTTCCTAATATCCAACCTAAACCTCCCCCTCTGCAACTTGAGACCATTACTCCTTGTTCTGTCATCTTCTACCACTGAGAACAGTCTAGATCCATCCTCTTTGGAACCCCCTTTTAGGTAGTTGAAAGCAGCTATCAAATCCCCCCTCACTCTTCTCTTCTGCAGGCTAAACAATCCCAGTTCCCTCAGCCTCTCCTCATAAGTCATGTACTCCAGCCCCCTAATAATTGTTGTTGCCCTCCGTTGGACTCTTTCCAATTTATCCACATCCTTCTTGTAGTGTGGGGCCCAAAACTGGACACAGTACTCCAAATGAGGCCTCACCAGTGACGAATAGAGGGGAATAATCACGTCCCTAAATCTGCTGGAAATGCCCCTACTTATACAGCCCAAAATGCCGTTAGCCTCTTGGCAACAAGGGCACACTGTTGACTCATATTCAGCTTTTCGTCCACTGTAACCCCTAGGTCCTTTTCTGCAGAACTGCTGCCCAGCCATTTGGTCCCTAGTCTGTAGCAGTGCATGGGATTCTTCCGTCCTAAGTGCAGGACTCTGCACTTGTCCTTGTTGAACCTCATCAGATTTCTTTTGGCCCAATCCTCTAATTTGTCTAGGTCCCTCTGTATCCTGTCCCTACCCTCCAGTGTATCAACCACTCCTCCCAGTTTAGTGTCATCTGCAAACTTGCTAAGGGTGCAGTCCACACCATCCTCCAGATCGTTGATGAAGATATTGAACAAAACCGGCCCCAGCACCAACCCTTGGGGCACTCCCCTTGATACCGGCTGCCAACTAGACATGGAGCCATTGATCACTACCCGTTGAGCACGACCATCCAGCCAGTTTTCTATCCACCTTACCGTCCATTCATCCAGCCCATACTTCTTTAACTTGCTGGCAAGAACACTGTGGGAGACTGTATCAAAAGCTTTGCTAAAGTCAAGAAATAGCACATCCACTGCTTTCCCCTCATCCACAGAGCCAGTTATCTCATCATAGAAGGCAATTAGGTTGCCAGCATTTTGTAAATGTTTTTCAGGGGCTATTTTCCATGAACCCAAGGGGTGGGTGGGCTTGGGAGCTGCTGTAAGGCTGTGTGCTCATTCGGATTAATTTTTGATAGGCTTTAAGAAAAAATAGGAATAGCTTGACCTCCACAGTCTCAAAAATGCTACAGGGTCTGGCTGTTCCCATTAAAGAGTTTCTTTTCTACAAAACTAAGCATTCACTCTTACATCTCTTCACCAGATATTGCATTGGCCTTATTTCAGTGCATGATGCATGTTCACACTGTTGCAAAACATTACAAGAGCAACAAACCCCACCCCAAATCCATAAAGCAAAAATACATATGAACCTAGACAAGAGAGAACCCCAAATGTTTAGAGTTTAAATGAGAATCTTAAAATCCGGTAGCCTGATTTTCAGGGGTGCTAAGCACCTACAGCTCCTTTTGAAGCCAATGGCAGCTGCGGGTAGAGGGCACCCTGGAAATGAGTCTATGGATTCTTATCCAAATGTATGGCAGCTCTCAATAACCCCATGACACTACCCTGTGGGATAACCTTCCCCCGTAGAGCCCATAGCACACCACTACTTTCTGTCATCTAGGTGAGAAGCCCAGGGACCAGCGACTTTCACCTGGTGTTATTGGGAGTGGTCAGTCGGTCTGTTCTCTCATCTGGCATCTTTGTGATGTACATTCTCTCTGCCCCCATCACACTCAAGCTCTTTTAGTCTTTCCCTGATTTGTCCTCACTTCCTCCCTCACTCTGACACTGTTCGTCTTCCCCTCACTATAAAATTCTCCCTTCCCCTTGTCCTCACCCTGTGTGATTCCCCATTGCTCTATCCACACTGGGTGTTCTCTCCTCCTTAGTGGGCCTTGGTTGGAGCTCAAATGGAGCCTGCTGCTGACTATCTCCCTGCCTATGGTAAGCAGCAGATTCTGGTAGCCACCTCACAGAAGTGATTTTACATGGAAACTGGGCACATTTAACCCAGCAATCCTTGTGACAAAATGAATGTGGAGCCCCCCGACGCCAGTTTTTACAAGTCAATGCTCAGGGTAGAACAGCATTGTAACGGCTGGCGGCCCAGGGCCATTCCCAGTGGAACCCATGCCAAAGCTCCCTTTAACCTCAACAGGGCAAGATTTGACCTCAACACAGAACCCACTAGCAAAGCAGGACTTCATTTTCAGTTTGTGACTGGTGAGCTTGAGAACCTCTTGGACACAAGTAAATTCATGAGATTTTTTTTTTATTTTAAAAAAACTAAACCAACGTGATTGCCAGAAGAGCCATTCTTTAGAATTGGGAATCAGCCAGGAAACTTCAAACAGAAGCGTAGAGGATTGGTGTGGTTGACCCAACTAATTTAGAGAGGGAGTTATTTATTGGCACAGTAATGTTGAGGATCATTACACTGAGGACCTATTTTCTTGAACTGTGCAGTTAATGGTTGTGCTAATTGGTAGCTGTCAAGTTTGTTTTGTGTCTCTATGGAATTTCTGTGTTATAATGTTGACTTGATAGCAAATTATATAGTTAAGGTTGAAGACCAGCGTGAATTACAAACCCATTTCCGTGTGCTCACAGTTTTGTGAAAATGTCATCATTTTACTTTAAACTTTCCATACTACTCGTTCGTGTGTTTTATGTATTTTTTGGGGACGTATGTCATACATCTGGATCTTTTATTATATGTGGGTACCCAGCACAATCAGGTCTTGATCCCTGACTGGGGCTTGTAGATGCTTAATGCAATACTGTAACCAATACCAAGTGTTTCAGAAATCCATGCTACAGTAGAACCTCAGAGTTACGAACACCTCGAGAATGGAGATTGTTCATAACTCTGAAATGTTTGAACAAAACATTATGGTTGTTCTTTCAAAAGTTTATAACTGAGCATTGACTTAATACAGCTTTGAAAATTTACTATGCAGAATAAAAATGCTGCTTTTAACCATCTTAATTTAAACACACACAGAAACAGTTTCCTTACCTTGTTAAACTTTTTTTTAAAAACTTTCTCTTTATATTTTTAGTAGTTTATGTTTAACACAGTATTGTATTGTCTTGGCATTTTTTTTTGTCTCTGCTGCTACCTGATGTGTACTTCAGGTTCCAACTGAGGTGTGGTTGACCAGTCAGTTTGTAACTCTGGTGTTTGTAACTCTGAGGTTCTACTGTATTTTGCTCTGTGGGGTGACTTCTAAGCATAGTTTTCCCATTTGAACCACAGGACAGCTCTTTTTGCACTTCTGATGGCATTTCTTTGGCTCACATTTGTCATGTCTGACAATAGCAATTCTTGTTAACTTGTTGGCCATATTGTGCAATTTAGGTTTATATATACACCAATTAGAGATTCCAAGATGGAAGTGAACACTTCAGGGTCAGAGGGTGGGAAGGAAATCATCACTTCCAGCTACCCTGGGAGGTGGGGACATGGGCCAGGGGCTGCTCTTGGGCACCCCAGTCCCCCGCCTAGGGCAGGTGGAGGGTCCGGGGCTACTCACAGCAGCCCAGGCTTCCTGGGTGGGTTTTACCATGGCCTGGCTCTGGCTTCTGGCTTGGGCATGGGGTGGAGCCTCAGAGGGAAGAGGAGGGGCAGGAGGCGGGGCCTCATGGTGAGGGGGGGGGGCTAAAGAGGAAGAGGAGGCAGGGGCGGGGCCACAGAGGGAGCAGGTGGGTGTCCCACTGCATGTGTCCCACTTTTGCCCTTTGAAAAGGTGGTCGCCCTACAGTCAGCCCAGAGCATTTTCTTGTAGAACAGAACAGAGATTATACTGAAAATACCAACAGATGCTTCACTGCGGCGTTGTGAATGGCATCACTGTAATTAAATGTCTGAGCTTGTTGCCTTAAATAAATGAGTTCGCTGCATACTCAGTAATGCACAAAGAAGAACACTGTGTTTTAATGGGTCTGGCTGTACAGCCTGTATAGGACTTCTTCTGGCTTCACTCCCATGGAAACCTAATCCTGATTCAGCATCCAAAAATATCTTAGTGGGACTTCCATCCCTCATATGTGGGGGCTAGTGGACAAACTTGCCTTTCCCCACTCTATTTGAGCAACATGCCTGTATGACAAAGTGCCATAGCTCTCCAAGTGCCTCGTGAAGGTGGGTAAGTATCACTATCCCTATTTTACAGATGGAGAAACTGAGGTGGGAGAATGTAAGTGACTTTCCCAAGGAGGCAGAGTGAATCAGGGGCAGTGAGAGGAATAGATAGAAACTAGGGCTCCTTGATAGGAAGTCGAAGCTGACTGAGAAACACAGGCAGACACATTAAAAAGGGAGTCACTAAAAGCTCAGTACTCCAGTGATGTTAGGGCTTGGTGCCAGTATTGTGGGGATAAAGGGAGGAGGTTGCATCTACATATGCAGAACAGCATCTTGATTCCAACATGGGCTCTTCCCCTGCTCACCTTCTCCCATTTGTCTTTGTCCTCCCTTGTGATATTTTTAATCAAGCCCCAATCTTGCAGTCTCTCTGCACACAGAATTCCCATTGATTTCTGTGGAAGCCAATGAGAATTCCACACGCTTTGGCCTTGCAGGATTGGGTCCTAAGGCTGTTGAGTGCCTTGGAGCAGGGACCTATATTTTTACTTGTCTGCAAAGCACCATGCACTCCTGTTGAATAACAAATAGAAAGCAAGCACAGACTGTTGGTCTCTTGGGACTGGTACTCAGATTGTGTGCTGAAATGCTAGGGCAGTTATGCTATGGCGCTGGCTGTAGGGATTAATACACCAGATAATGGGGAGTTTAATCCCCACTTTGGGCAAACTGTTCTGTTTTTTTGGAAGTTTAATATCTTTAAAGGGATTGGTAATTTAATTTTTCTTTGTTGACAGGCTTCAGCACTTTTCTTTGTTTGGAAACCTGCCAGCAGACACCACAAAACATCAGATTTTCAAATGCACGTAGGTGATGTAGGAGCCTACGTTCCATTTGCAAAAGTGACTTAGGCACTTAGGAACCTAAGTCTCAGTGACAGTCAACAGGATTTAGGCTCCTAAGAGCCATATCTTTAAAGGGATTTAGGTGTTGCTTGGCTGTGTGGAGCAACACTAATCCCTAGGTGGCCACTACCTAGTGGAATTTTCAGCCCTGAGTTAGGTGGCTCTGTGCCCTGCAGAGTGCATGGGGATAGTTAAGAACCTAAGACCAGGATTTTCAGAATCTATCCAGATGAGCAGGGAGTGGCCTAAGGTAGCCAGCTGTGAAATGCTAAGGAAAGGGGTGGGGAGCGGGTATGGAGAGAAGTGGGGCTTAAGTACCTAAATGACTGACCTGATGGGCCAAACATAGGCACGACCCCCAGTTTGTGTAGTAGCTCATGAACCCAGAGCATAGTGTACATGCTTTGATATAGCATTCACCCTCTGGAAATCGATGCAGAAGCAGGTTGACCTGTCAGCCTTCGGTACAAGCACGATGGGGCCCCTCCACTCACTATGGCAGGGGTTCTCAACCTTTTTCTTTCTGAGGCCCCCCCAACATGCTATAAAAACCCCACAGCTCACCCATGCCACAACAACAGTTTTTCTGCTTATAAAAGCCAGGGCCGACATTGGGGGTAGCAGGCAGGGCAATTGCCCAGGCCCCACGCCACAGTGGGCCCCATGAAGCTAAGTTGCTCAGCCCTGGGTGGTGGGGCTCAGGGCCCCAGGCTTCTGCCCCACATGGTGGGGTTTCAGCTTTCTGCCCTGAGCCGCAGCGAGTCTAACACTGGCCATGCTTGGCGAACCCCTGAAACCTGCTCACAGTCCCCCAGGGGCTACGGGACTCCTCGACTATCCCTAGCTTCACCATGGTTGGCAGTTCCTGGTGGACCATCTCCCACATTTTCCTTGGCAGGGGCTGGAGGTTCTCCCTGACCTTTTTCCCTGGTTTGGTTTCTATGTAGTGTTGTGGCAGGTGTGTACACCCTGGCAGTGTGGCAAACACTGAAGGGAAGGCTTTCTTTAGCTGCCAAAACTGGCACTCTTGCTCTGGCTAGAGATCTTTTCCCAGTGGAATCAGTTCAAGATCTTGTTGTGGGGGCATGTGTGGGCCGAGTTGTGGCTTGGGTGAAAATGGTGCTATGAGGAGGTCCTCCTGCTCATGCCAGTCTTTTAGAAGATTGACATTGTAAATTTCTGTCTCCCTTCGTTTTCCAGGCTTGTGTATCTCATAACTGACTGCCCATACCTTCCTCACTATCTCAAACGGGTTTTGCCATGAGCCATCAGTTTTCACTCTGAGGCTGGAAGGTGCAGCAGGACCCTCTCCCCAGGCTATAACTCTGTCATCCAGGTCCCCCTGTTGTGGGCTCATTCTTGGTCCTGTTGGATCTGCAGCAAGTTTTCCTGGCCAAATGCTCCTAGCCTCTCTAAATTCTCCCGCAGGTGGATTACATATGGGACCACATTGGGCTTAAGGGTGGCTGCTCCTCCCATGTCTCCCAGGAGAGGTCCAGCACCCCATGTGGTTGTCTCCTATACAGAAGCTTGAATGGCAAGAACCCTGTGGAGGCTTTCAGTACCTTGCGGATGGAGAAAAGGGGGGTGGGAGTAGCCAATCCTAATGCCACGGGTTCTCGGAGATGAACTTCCGCAGCATCCCGTTTAGGGTTTTATTGAAGCGATCGACTAGCCCCTCCATCTGAGGGTGGTAGACTGACATCTTTAAGGTCTTAATCATTAAGAGGTCACATAGCTCCTTCATCAATTTTGACGTCAAGTTGGTCCCCTGGTTAGGATATCCTTGGGTAGCCTGACTCGGGCAAATAGCTTCAGCAGCTCAGGGGTGATGTGGGTGGCTGTGGTGGCTCAAAGGGAGATGACTTTGTGGTGCCGGGTGACATAGTCCACTATCACTAGAATGTACTGGTACCCGGTCATCATCTTCTCCAGCAGTCTGACCAGATGCATGCTGATTCTTTCAAAGGAGGTCCCGACCACTGGGAGGGGAAGAAGCGGATTTTGGGGGGGTTGGCAGGCCTGGACAGTTGGCACTTGTGGCATGAAGCACAATATTCTTTGTATTGCCTGCCAGTAAAACCTAAAGGGTCACCTGGCTGAGGGTCTTCTCTCATATGTGCCAGCTGCAGCACCTGTCATCGGAACTCCTTCGGGTTCGGGACTAGGAGCTGGGCCTGTATTTCTACTGTTTGGGAATCCTTAGCCATGTGATACAGCCTCTCTTTCCTTAACTCAAAGTGGGGCCAGTTTCAGAAACCATGGGTCTGCCACCTTCCCATTCACGCTCACGAGCTGCTTATATGCTCAGCTCAGTGTTGGGGCCTCCTTCTGAGCACTGATAAAATTTACACCAGCCATCAGCAAGTCCCAGTCTTGAGGTTGGCGGTGGTTCCAGTTGAGAGGGGCCCTTTTTGGAGTCCTTTTCATCCCTAACTCGAGATAGGTTTCCTGACCCTGGGGATTTGGGGGTTTCTCCCTGGGGGTCTTCTTCCCTAAGAGGATCATTGTGACATTACACCCCATATTTTTCATAGAAATATGGTTATGATATGAATATGGTATAACTAAGATATACTTTATACAAGATGGCTCATGTAAGGTATCATTGGAAAGGTTATGAGGAGTCCGGTGGCACCTTAAAGACTAACAGATTTATTTCGGCATACGCTTTCGTGGGTAAAAAACCCACTTCTTCAGATGCATGGAGTGAAAATTACAGATGCAGGCATAAATATACTGACACATGAAGAGAAGGGAGTTACCTTACAAGGGGAGAACCAGATTTACCTATTGATTTAAAACAAAAAAAAGTAAAATAAAAAATACAAATTAATGTTTTATGAACCCGGGGGAAAAGAATTTTCAGCACAGTACAGAAATTTAAAGCATTCCTTTCTTGAATTTTATAATCCAATTCAGTCAGGGTGGATGTGGTCCACTCCCATTAATTGATAAGGAGGTGTCAATACCAAGAGAGGAAAAATTGCTTTTGTAATGAGCCAGCCACTCCCAGGCCCTATTCAAGCCCAAATTAATGGTGTTAAATTTGCAAATGAATTGTAGCACTGCAGTTTCTCTTTGAAGTCTGTTTTTGAAGATTTTTGTTGACGTATGGCTACTTTAAAATCTGTTATAGAATGTCCAGGGAGATTGAAGTGTTCTCCTACTGGCTTTTGTATGTTACCATTCCTTATGTCTGATTTGTGTCCATTTATTCTTTTACGTAGAGACTGTCCGGTTTGGCCAATGTACATGGCAGAGTGTTATGATTTACTGAATGTGATTATCCAATTTGTATGCATATATCATTTCTGTATCTAAAGTTAGGAATATTGACTATGTTACAATTACAACTGTGTGTGTACTTGCTTAATTATTTGCTCCTTTATCTTTCCGGTTACAGAAGTTAAGCTGACTGGTCTGTAATTTCTTGGGTTGTCCTTATTTCCCTTTTTATAGATTGACACTATATTTGCCCTTTTCCAGTCTTCTGGAATCTCTCCCGTCTTCCATGACTTTTCAGAGATAATCGCGAATGGCTCTGATATCTCCTCAGTCAGGTCCTTGAGTATTCTAGGGGCTGGTCCACACTGGGGCGGGGGATCGATCTAGGAAATGCAACTTCAGCTACGAGAATAGCGTAGCTGAAGTCGACGTTTCCTAGATCGAACTAAATATACTTACTGTGGGTCCACGCGGCGCAGGCAGGCTCCCCCGTCGACAGTGCTTCCGCCTCTCGGCGAGCAGGAGTTCCGCAGTCGATGGGGGAGCGCTTCTGGGATCGATTTATCGTGTCCAGATGAGACGCGATAAATCGATCCCAGAAGATCAATCTCTACCCGCCGAATCGGGCGAGTAGTGTGGACCTAGCCTAAGATGCATTTCATCAGGCCCTGGTGAGTTGAAGACATCTAATTTTCTAAGTAATTTTTAACTTTTTCTTTTCCTATTTTAGTGTCTTCTGATCCTACCTCATTTTCACTGGTATTCACTATGCTGGACGTCCAGTCACCAGCAATCTTCTTGATGAAAACTGAAACAAAGAAGGCATTAAGCACCTCTGCCATTTCCACATTTTCTGTTATTGTTTCCTCCCACCATTGAGTAACGGGCCTATCCTATCCTTGGTCTTCCTCTCGCTTTTAATGTATTTGTAGAATATTTCCTTGTTACCCTTTATGTCTCTAGCTAGTTTGATCTTGTTTTGTGCCTTGGCCTTTCTAATTTTGTCCCTACATGTTTGTGTTATTTGTTTATATTAATCCTTTGTAATTTGACCTAGTTTCCACTTTTTGTAGGACTCTTTTTTGATTTTTAGATCATTGAAGATCTCCTGGTTAACGCCAGGGTGATCTCTTGCCATACTTCCTGTCTTTCCTACGCAGTGGGATAGTTTGCTCTTGTGCCCTTAATAATGTCTGTTTGAAAAACTGCCAACTGTCTTCAGTTGTTTTTCCTCTTAGACTTGCTTCCCATGAGATCTTATCTACCAACTCCCTGAGTTTGCTAAAGTCTACCTTCTTGAAATCCATTATCTTTATTTTGCTGTTCTCCCTCCTACCATTCCTTAGAATCATGAACTCTGTTGGATAATCTGTGTCCTGCTGTGTTATTTTCCAAACAGATGTCTGAGTAGTTGAAGTACCCCATCACCACGAAGTCCTGCGCTTTGGATGATTTTGCTAGTTGTTTAAAAAAAGCCTCATCCACCTCTTCTTCCTGGTTAGGTGGTCTGTAGTAGACCCCTACGATGACATCACCCTTGTTTTTTTACCCCTTTTATCCTTACCCAGAGACTTTCAACAAGTCTGTTTCCTATTTCCATCTCAACCTCAGTCCAAATGTATACATTTTTAATATATAAGACAACACCTCCTCCCTTTTCCCCCTGCCTGTCCTTCCTGAGCAAGCTGTTCCCTTCTATACCAATATTCCAGTCATGTGTATTATCCCACCATGTCTCTGTGATGCCAACTATGTCATAGTTGTGTCTATTTACTAGCATTTTGAGTTCTTCCTGCATATTCCCCATACTTTTCGCATTAGTATACAGACATCTAAGATACTGATTTGATTTCCCACCCCCCAGCTCCGCCTTGTCTCTCATTTATCCCTGCAATAACAGCCCATGCTCCTCCCAGATTCCAAACCTTCTCCCAGGTCTCCATGTTGTTGACTTACCTGTGGGCTTTGGTCACCTGCTCCCTTCGAACCTAGTTTAAAGCCCTTCTCGCTAGGTTAGCGTGTCTGTATCCAAATATGTTCTTCCCCTTCCTCAGTAGGTGGACCTCATCTCTGCTTAGCAGTCCTTCTTCCTGGAACAGCATCCCATGGTCAATGAAGCCGAAGCCTTCCTGGCAATACCATCTTCGCAGCCAGGCATTCACCTCCAGGATGCATCTGTCTCTGCCTGGGCCCCTACCCTTGCCCGGAAGGATGGAAGAGAACACCACCTGTGCTCCCAACTCCTTCACCTTTACTCCCAGAGCTCTGTGGTCACTTCTGATCTGCTGAGGATCATACCTTACAGTATTATTAGTGCCCGCATGGGGTAGTAGTCAGAGGGCCAGATGATCCTCGAAAAGCCCTCCGTAACGTCTTGGATATAGGCCCCTGGCAGGTAGCATACCTCCTGGGATGCCATGTCAAGGCGACAGATGGGTGCCTCCATCCCCCCTCAGAAGAGAGTCACCAAGCACCACTACCCTACATTTCCTCCTGGGAGTGGTGGCTGTGATCCTCCCAGCCTTGGGGGTAAATGGCTTTTCCTCCTTCACCTTTGGGGGTGATTCCTCATCGCTTGTTGCCAGGGCATCATATTGGTTTTCCATCACCATGGTGGATGGGTTGGGAGTAGGGTTGGAGCACTGCCTGCTGCCAGAAGTAACCAGCTGCCAGTGTCCTCCCTGTGACAGAGCCATATCTTCCTCCCCTGGTGGTGTGATAGCAGTCCTCTGTAGCTGGATAGCACCCCTCAGCCTTGGATGTCTCCATATGAATACTTTTGAGGAATTCCTCATGGGTACTGATGCTCCTCAGCCTAGCCACCTCCTCCTGTAGCTCTCCCGCCTGCTTCCTGAGAGATTATACTAGCAGGCCCCTTTTACACTGGATGGTCCCCCCAGCATGGCTTTCTGTGAGTGGGAAATGCAGGCCACTGTCTCTGCAAATCCAAACCAGGATCTGTGTAGAGGCATCCATGGTTAGGCTGTCTGTTTAGATACAGGCGCCGGTGGAGGAGACAGGAGCAGCGTTGGCACTGGTGATGCGGCCCTTTCTAACCGTAGCGATTATATTACAACTCCCTCTCAAACTCCCCTGTTCGTGGTCCCCAGTTCACTAGCTCCCCTTGGTCGCTTAGCCTCTGGCTTTTAAGGCCTTCTCTCCTAGGTCAGCCCTACCCCCTCATTAATGATGCAGGGGGAGGGTGATCGCAAGACTGATTGAGGCTGATCAAAGATGATCCAGGATAATCCAGGGAACAAAGGCTCAGACAACCCCTCAGACACACAATCCCAAATGACCCAGTAACTGAAATAACTGAAATAACCTGAAAGAGAAAGAAAGACAAACACAGGCAAACAAACTCACTCACTCCAAGGTTAGTACTCGCACTTTGTTTGTTCAGCAGGGGGATCTCCTTCTCCCCCTCTCAAACTCCCCTTTTTGCAGTCCCCTGTTCATTAGCTTTCCTGTAGGGGCTCTCCTGATGGACATGGCCTGTCTGCCCGCATGAGAAGCATGGCCTGGCCAGGGGTCTCGCACCACCCCTTCCCAGAACTGTAGGCCGTGGGGCATCCCTTCTGGGTTCCCCCTCTTGGGACTGGGTTTCTCCTTGGGGATTTTAGCCCCCTGGACCCCGACTCCCAGGCTTCCGGCCAAGCTGTGGTTGCGTTGCAGGTCAGGATTGAGTCCCAGGTTTGCTGGGATGCACTGCCCTTGGTAGTCTTTGAGTTCCATGAGCAGGGAGCCCCTGGGTCTAGGGCCCTCTGATTATGATGCAGTTCTTGTGGTGCCGTTTTCAGTCAGGAAGTTTTCCGCCAGCCTAATTGCGTTGGCCAAGGTCCCAGGTCAGTGTCATTCCCAGCTGCCAGTGGGGAAAATTTGTGTAAATTGCTCCAACACTATTTGTTTTGCAACCTGTTCCCCTGTTTGCTTTTAGGGTTCAAGCCACATCCAGCAGTGTTCCTTAAGATATTGGGCCACCACTCATGGCCGGGCACCCTCAGGAAATCTTTCCTGGCAAAAGTGTTGCCGGTGGGTCTCAGTGGTGATATCAAAAACATCTAGGATGGTTGCCTTGACCCTGTGTAGTCTTGGGACTCTGCCACATCAAGTAGGTGACTTGGGCTGACCCTGTAAGATATGGAGCTAGCAGGATAGCCCAGTGTTCTGGGGGCTATTGAAAATGACTAGGAATGCTTCCGGGTCATCCTCAGGGCCCATCTTCATGAGCTTCACCAGGGGGCTGGTGGTTGCCATGGGATTCAGGGTCCCTGATCCTTGGTTCACGCTGGCCCCTGGGGTGGCAAGAGGGTAGCACCCTGCTGGACCAGGCATTGTTGCTGCTCTTGGTGTTGGGTTGCCACTTCCTGCATGAGCTGTTGTTGCTGCTGTTGTTGCGTCATTTGTTGTTGTTGGTGGGTGGTCATCTGCTGGAACAGCTGGGTCTGCTGCAGCTGCTTCTGGGCCGCCTACTGTTGCTGGTTGTCTGCCAGCCATTTCAACAGCTTGTTGATCTCCATTTTCCTTTTTCCTCTCTCTCTTTCGCTCTCTCCTTTGGTCACACTGCAGACCTTGGTCACGATGCCCACATTCTTCACCAGCTGGGAATGGGTCTGCTGCCTAGCGGTTGCAGCATATGGGGGTTGCTCTGCCTGGCGGTCACAGTCTCTGGAGGTGACTCCACCTAATGTTTGTAATCTGTGGTGGTCACCCTGTCTACTGGTCACAGTAGGGTGGTAGAAGAACCTGGGTCCTCCCGCTGTACCTGGTTCTGACCCAGGGCCCTGCCAAGCCTGTCCAGTGCTTTTTACCCTGGGGTGCCTCGAGTCAGCCTCCTGGGGTCACTTCCTATCTCCCCGTTTCCTGCAGCCTGTTGCCGTTTGTCCCAGCAAGCACTACCTTGTGGATTGCCTACCCATCTCTGCCCCATAAGAGCTGCTGCCCGCTGATGCTCCTCCTTCCAGTATGGGTCTGGCTGTGTCCCCCTCCAGAGCTCCCAGAACCTGTCCTTTCCCCTGCCTTGTCCTCACCCAACTGAGCTGGCCTGCTCCCTTTTAAGCTCCGCCTAAAAGTGGAGCATGCCCATCGGGGTGGAGGGGCAGGGCCTCCTGAGCCCAGAGCTGCTCTTCAACCCTTTGCTGTCCAGTGACGGGTTTATACACCCTGTCACACTGCATAAGAGGGTTCTGTCCAGCCATATGCAGGGCTAGCTCCAGCTTTTTGGCCGCCCCAAGCAAAAAAAAAATGGCCGCTGCCGAAGTGCCAAAGCAAAAAAACCCCAAAACAACCCCGCACTGCAGAAGCAAAAAAACCCCCCAAAAACGGCCGCTCCAGAATCCCCGGACTGCCTCCCCTTACAGGGTGCCGCCTCAGGCATGTGCTTTGCCGTCTGGTGCCTGGAGCCGGCCCTGGCCATATGTACCAGGCTGTATTTCTTCCAGGACTGATTTTTCAGTGCTTGATAGAGCACCCACAATGCTGACTGAATTCAACTGACTGAAAATCAGACTGTACATGTGTAACCAAACTCATGGCCCAGCCTTGCTCCCGTTGAAATCAGTAGGACTTTTGCTGTTGACTTCAAGTGGGCCATGATCTGCCCCTTCATTGGCATATGTTAAAGAAATTTGTTTTCTTTGCTCTGCAGTGAAGTACAGTAACTATCTTTTAAAGTATTACCACTATGGCCTCCCAAGAAAATACCTGTAGAATTAACCTGGTAGAAAAAATACAGCGTTCTGTCCATTCCAGGTATAAAACAGACACTTAAAGGGAAACTACCAAGTAACAGGAAATACACTCTAATCACTGGGCCTCGTTCTCCTCAAGAGCAACTCAGTGGACACATCAGAGTTGAGCTGGTGCGAGTGAAAGGAAAATCAGACCTATTATCCCTAATTACAAAGAAAGGTAAGGCCAAGATTTTACAAGGTGACGAGTGATTTTTGGGTGCCTTCATTTTTGGGTGTCCAGTTTGAGATGCCTTAATGGAGCCTGACTTTTAGAAAATGCTGAGCAGCTACCCCTTGAAGTGTCCCAGAATTAAGACCCCTGAAATGCACACAGGAATGGCATCTGCCACTTCCAATCAGAGGATGTGGCATGCACTCTCTTCACTCTAAAATGATTAGGGGTTTGGAACGGAACCCATATGAGGAGAGGTTAAAGAGAGTAGGACTTTTCGACTTGGAAAAGAGGAGACTAAGGGGGGATATGATAGAGGTATATAAAATCATAAGTGATGTGGAGAAAGTGAATAAGGAAAAGTTATTTAGTTGTTCCCATAATATAAGAACTAGGGGTCACCAAATGAAATTAATGGGCAGCAGGTTTAAAACAAATAAAAGGAAGTTCTTCATCACACAGCGCACAGTCAACCTGTGGAACTCCTTGCCTGAGGAGGTTGTGAAGGCTAGAACTATAACAGAGTTTAAAAGAGAACTGGATAAATTCATGGAGGTTAAGTCCATTAATGGCTATTAGTCAGGATGAGTAAGGAATGGTGTCCCTAGCCTCTGTTTGTCAGAGGGTGGTGATGGATGGCAGGAGAGAGATCACTTGATCATTATCAGTTAGATTCACTCCCTCTGGGGCAATTGTCATAAAATCAATTGAGAGGTTGCAATTATGTTTCTGGGTAAATGATGCTGTTTATATCGCGCTGATCTTTATATCTTGGACCTGGAAATCTAAGTGGGATCTCAGTGCACAGCACAGACCAGAAGATATCAAAGGACAACTGTAAGTAGTTTATAGCCATCAGCAGAATACGTGGTGCTGGGTACGAATGTTAAAGACGATCTGGAGGGCAAGCCCTCCCCATCCCCAGGTAGACTGTGGAACTCCAGGGATGGAATCTTCCATCCTATTGCAGTCTATGACCTATGACCCCATGTGGAAGGGAGTTTGATTGGACTGTATAGTTGGGAATCCAACTGCCCTTTTCCTTCCCCAAGGACATTTGAACCCCCCTACATGGTACTATGGTTAGAACCCATGTAGATCACAGCTCCATGGGAAGCAGAAGATATGGAATGTCCTATGTGCTGGCTTTCTAACTTGTCTCCACTTTCCTCCTGAGCATAGGGATGGCACTGGTCCTGTTGCTGTTGGGGCCCCACATGCTCACAAAGAGATGGACAGAAGCACATAGGATAAAGATGTTGGCCTCAATCTGCCTATGGGGGTAGAGCCTGCCTTACTGCAAAGTTATCCTAACATTCTCAAATGCATTTTTGAGACCTCATATGGACACACTTTGTGCATTGTTAGGCAACATGCCTCATGAATCACATTGCAGAGGCTGGAAAAATGTGTCAACATATGGATCAGTGTGTGGGGAAAGAACTGAAAACAAACCTCAGAACTTGAGCTGTTGCTGCCTCTGGCAGCATTTAGCATGTGCCATTGGCTCTTTTAATTTGGTCCTCTCAGCTCACTGGGATGAAACCTGGCCATTCAGTGTTTCATGCACTAGCTCTCCTAAATACGTTGATCCCCTTCATTTAAAGGTATTTTGGAGGGTGAGTGGGAGATCTAGCTGTCCTGAAGAAAATGCAGTTGGCTGCTTCCCCCTTTTGCCAAGAAGAGCCCCCTTCCCCTTACTCCATGACAAGTGTCCCCACCACCCATGATCCATGTTACTTCTAAGCCTCATGCATTGTGCAGCCTGATAGGCACTGCATGTAGCTCCCTCTGTGCTGCTCAGCAGAGGATCATATAACTGAGCCTTCAGGCAGCTGCTTAGAACTGGCACTGGAGAGAGTGGTTGTGCTCATGACTATATTAGCTAAAACACTGGACTAAGATTCTGGAGATCAGGCTCTGTCACAGACTTCCTATGTGATGCTGGGCAAATCACGTAATCTCTGTGCCTCATTTCCCTACCTGTGAAATGGAGATAAGAGCACTTCCTGTGTCCTGCCTCTTGTCTGTTTGGATTGTAAATTCTTTTATGATGTGTCTGTACATTGCCCATACAATCTCAGTCAGGGCATCTAGGCACTACTGCAATAGAACTAGCAAATCAGTTACATTTTAAATAAAGATTATTTGAAATAATGCCCTGTGTATGAGGAATTAGAGAGAAATGTAAAAATACCCCAACCAGTACAAGAGAATAAATTTATCTGAAAGCAGGAGCTCAGCAAGAGTCCAGCTTGTTAGAAATAAAATCTTATGGTTACAAACATTAATGATACCTACCAGTCTGGAATATCTGGAAATCACTGTCCTGCCATTCTACTTGGTCAGCATTCCACCTCAGCATTGGAGTACCTCTTGCTCTCTCCTCTCCTGCCCTGTGGTTTTGTGACACTGTCCTGTGTTAACCAAAGGTATAGACCTCCCTGATCAGCTGGTTTTCAAGTCTGATCTCAGATTAACTTTTGTGTAGGGCATCACATGCCTCTCCACGCAACCAGTCTGGGTGGCTCAAATTCTTCTCTTTAAACACTCTCTAACCACAGGGATGAAGTGTCCTTGAAACTGACACATTTAGCCTTGAGTTTAATGACTTACCACCTTCAGAATGTTCTGTATCTTCTCTCCTCCATGGGAAGTTATTTACACAGGGCCAGCTAAGGACCTCTCAGGATTTGGACATAAAAATACAGAACCGTCACACTCAATGAAATTGGTTATCATTGCTTTCTGTCAGGTGTGATTCTGGGCACATTGTCATAGGGCCATAGGAGTGTGTGAGGAGGAAGAACACTCCAGGGAAGTCCAAATGTCTGGTAGGACAACTGCACGCCCTGTAGCTGCATCTTTCCTCAGCAGGGAAGCACCCCTTTGAAAGTGTCTCTTCTCTGCTGGGGCTGCTGAGCTGTTCAAGGAAGCGGAGGTGCCTCCCTAAGGTCCGCCAGCTGCTTCTGTTTGGGAATCCCCCTTGCGGAATATTCACTTTTCAGTCTGAGAGCTGCTGCCCATCATAGATCTTGCATCATCTGGATATGTGACTGACAGCTGTGAATAGTTCATGGAATTGGGGTCTGGTGCGGTTGTTTTATTCTGATTATATTTTCTCATCTTTCAGAATGGAACATGTCCCACCTGCCCCAGTGGCTGAACCACCACCTGACACCATCTTTCCAGGCCCACCCTCATGGAGGCTATAAACCATCCTGGGCTTCTTTCTGCAAAGCTGATGGGTGTGTTATCCTAAACCTTGAAATGAATCTCTGCTCTCTGAAACGTGCACAACACACATTGCTCGCTTCATCTACATATCCAAGGGCAACATTTGGTCTATGGATTTTTAAATTGCCTGAGTTGAACATATGACTTAGGGCATACAAGGTTGATTTGGTTGGATATTGCTATATTCCTGACTACTATTTATCACTAGGAGCTCATCCTGCAAGGTGGTGAGCACTCCGGCCCATATTCAACAAAGCACTTAAGCACATGCTTACTTTGAAGACACTGGAATTAATCATGGGCTTAAAATTAAGTGAATGCTTAATAGCTCTGTTGGCTCAGGGCTAGGGAGTACTTAACATTTTCCAAGATTGAGCGCCAGCAAGTTGCTGAAAGATTAACATGAGACAGCTGAGATAATACTTGGCTAAATTCTAACCTGGCTAGTGTAACCATATTTTGTGCTCCCATAGACCTGCACATTTCACTGTGGATGCATGAGCAGAATACGGCTAATGTCCTTAGTGTAAGTTCTTGACTAAAAATGTGTGTTTTCAAATCACAGCCCTCTTTAATACTGATAAAGCTGCACATTCTGCTGTATGAATCACCTGTGCATAAAATGTACAGACAGCTATTGCACCAACAGATACTGAATTTGCAAATGTAAATGTGAGGTTAATGTACTTAATGTGTGTGTGCATTTCATGGAGTCACAGCTTAAGTGTTATCCTTTAAAAATATGTCCCTTTATTGTCTAGTCATGTCCCCATGCTCTTCACCTCGCTTTCATTTACTTTCTTGTACAAGTGGGCAACATGAAAAATGGACTACTTGCTGTTCCTTAGCAATTGTGCTACGGTGAACTCTTCTGGACCAAGCCTAGGAAGAAAACTGTGTCAACCAACAAGTTCAGCCACAAGTTATTGGTCTTACTCTTGATGCAGGAACTACTGGGTAAAATTCTATGCCTGAGTTATGCAGGAGGTCAGATCTCAATGGCCTCTGCTGGCCTTAAAATCGACGTGTCTACAAAAATACTGGGAGGAATAGTTCTGAGTTTTTAACGACACCCACTGTATATGTAACTTTGCACTTACTCCTAATCTCAAACCCAGGTTGTAAATGCAAAGAGAACATACAGCAAAGAACGGCCTGAGTTGCAAAGCAAGTGATTTTAAACTCAGCAGAGGATTGCCTCGTGTTTTCAAGTACCAGGGAACCCCTCACTTACCTTTGATATGAGTCAAACTGCAGACAGGACTACTATTACATGAGAAGGCCATGCTTTAATATGTAACTGGAGATACTTCACTTTGGGAGAGGGAAAAAGGAGGAAGTACTCTGAGCACTCTAAAAACTGTGAAATGGGCAAAAGCATCATTTAATTCTTCTTTTCCTGAGCCAATTGGCTTGTTTCACATGTTTAAATGTAAAAACTCTTTCCCACCTAAAGATATCCCTCCAAATCATCACTAGGTCCAAATTCAGGGAAAGGCTGGGTTCCTGACAAATTTCAAGCTTGTAAGATTTTTATCATTGATGCCAGAACAGCTGTTTTGTCGGTTGCCAAAAACAAAAAAAGGTGTTATAAAATCATATTACCCTGCTACAAAGGGGCAGGATGACTAACATATGCTAGCTTTTCTTTTATTTTTTCCACAATAATTTACATAGGGAATAGATATATAGCAAATTGTTCTCACCAGTATAGTGGAAAAATATCAGTCATGATATTCAAGCCAAAGTGTCTTGAATTTTTATTTGAATCTGAAAGAAAACAGTCACCCCATTCTCCATGGCAGGAGAACCTAGTAATAAGCATTTCCCCTCTGCTTAGTCCTTGTTTCAACAAGTAATATTCTTGGTTTTCCTAACTCTACTTTTTAAATATATGATGTGTCATTTAATGATAATTCACCCCAGTTGGGACAAATCCACCCCTTGTGGGACTTCAGGGAAAACAATGGATTAAACTCTGGCTTGCTTATTTCTTACAATTTTTCTTTTGGACATTACAGTTTCTCTTAACATAACCTACTAATCCCCCAGGTTCTCCTGCCATTGGATCCTTCCTGTTGGACCTCTTTGATGTTTCTCCTCCTTTGACTAAAGCAGTGGCTCTCACCCTTTCCAGACTACTGTGCCCCTTTCAGGAGTCTGATTTGGCTTGCGTACCCACAAGTTTCACTTCACTTAAAAACTACTTGCTTACAAAATCAGACATAAAAGTACAAAAGTGTCACAACATACTATTACTGAACAATTGCTTACTTTCTCATTTTGACTATAGAATTATAAAATAGATCAATTGGAATATAAATATTGTACCTATATTTCAGTATATAGTACATAGAGCAGTATAATTGAGTCATTGTCTGTATGAAATTATAGTTTGTACTGACTTCGCTAGTGCTTTTTATGTAGCCTGTTGTAGAACCAGGGAAATATCTAGATGAGTTGATGTACCCCCTGGAAGACCTCTGCGTACCCCAGGGGTACACATACCCTTGGGTCAGAACCACTGGTCTATAGCACTTGGGCACAAGGGCTGGAATCATGGGCATAAATCCTGCCCTATTGTGGGGCATGGAGGAAGGTTCATGCAATAGAGGCAGAGAGTTTAAGTGACTTGTCCATGGTCACTGGCAGAGCTGAGAATAGAATCTAGGTCTCCTGACTCATAGTCCATTTTCTTATGCAATGGATCACATTGCATCTTACTACCTATGGCTGCTGGAGTTAGAAAGTAAATTGTATTTGTAGTCTTTTGTCTAAGAGAAAGCATGTAGCTTACTCCAGTTTCAATCTCCCTGTTCTCTTCTTGGCTTTGGGCTAAAAGGATGAAGCATTCAAGAAATGTGAGTTTCTAGAATATGAGGTTCCCATTGAGCAGTTCTGAGTTGTGGTGCATTTTCTGGGGCTTGATCATAAATGTATTATTCTAATTCCTAATGTTCTAATAGCAGGTTGAGCTTTATTTTAAATGCTGCTGAAGAACTCATTAATGGAGATAGAATGGACAACTACCTCTGCTGGTTGCTTTAAAGACATCCTATCTGATACTGGTGAAGGTTTTGATCCCTTTATGATGAAAGTAGGTTTGGATCAGTAAATTATTAATAAATGCTGTTTTTGCATTGTTTTGATTAGATTATTTAGCCTATGGGCAGTCCATATATGTATGATTCATTGGCTTGCCATACAATGGAGTTTACTCATTACACGGTGAGTGATAAAGAGGTGTATTCATTGCCTTTAATGTGTTTTGGATCTTGCTACATATGGCATCTTATATTCTGTTTGGCAAACTTTTATCATGACATGAATAATTATAGCTATCTACAGTTTGTATACATGTGAATTGAAATGTTTCTGACTTCCTGGAGATGAAGCAGTGCAGAATAAATCCTCTCTGCTCCTCCCCCACTAAACAAAATTAACAAACAATTACCCTGGAGACTGTGAGCTCACTTGTTGCTAATGATGTGGTTTTGGTGCACTCTATCCAGATTAATAATAATAAACAAGTTCAATTTTTCTGTAGGAGTATCAGAGAAGTGGTAAGAATGTAATAGCCTTTCCATTATAAAGAGGAACTTTGCTACCCACGTAGACATCACAATGGAAATACATTTGTGGATTATTAACTGGCATGCAAGGTGGGATCAAAAGGGTTATTTGGTTCCAAGTTTGGAGTGAATTGACCACTATTGCCTTAATTTGGAGGTCTGAGTGTATCTGCGTTTTCCTTGATTGGAAAATTCTTATGGTTTTTTGTCCTGTCAAAGCTCTACAAATTGGCATTGTTCATGATATTCAAGCAACTACAAATTCATCCCTCTCCTCTTTTGATTATATTTTGAGCCCCCAGAAATACATCTAAATAAAATAGCTAGCATTGCAGTTATGCAAGTAACCAAGAGGAGTACAACAATAGTTACACACTGTATTTTTGTGATAGTTTTTATTACTGAAGAATCCCTCTTCTTGAAATCTGTCCCCACGTTAATAAATAGATCAAGGGTGGAATTTTCCAAAACTCTCAAGGGAAATAGGCATGTTTGAAAATTCTATCCCTGGAATATTAGGTTTGATTAAATATCTTAAAACTGTTTATTTATAGATTTCAGTTCAAGAGTAACACTCCCATCTTGCTGAATTAGTGATGAGATGTTATTACTGGCTTGTTCCACTATCAAGCATATCTTCAATTTGATTGGATAGATATTCAGTGTATTTATATTGGCGTTGACACAGAGTGCACAAAAGAGTGTAATTCTCTGGCTCTTCTTTATGTTCATTCTCTAATCTGTTTGTTTGGTTAAGGAATCTAATAATCTCAGACTCTTTCCTTCCCCCCCCCCAACCCCCCTGAGAAGAATATTTTAAACACTTGTCCTGACTGTAACCTTAAATGTTTCACAAAATATACTGTCTGAATTTACTGAATTAACTTTTTCATTCCTGAAACTGGCCATTGAAGTGTCTACTGATGAGTGGAATTTCTGCTCTATCAAAAGAGAGATATTTAGAATCTACCATTTAAGATTAGAAATACTGGAATGGGGTCCACACACGCAGGAATCACCGATGAAGAGATGAGAGAGGAAACATCCTGCAATAAGAACTATGAACTGTAGAAAAGTATGAACAATTATGTTCCTTATTAAGATGTTTGTCTATTACTGTGTTCCACTCATCACCCAGTATTATTGAAATATTCTTTTTGGAAGACATACGACTGCAATATCCTGGAAGAATTCTGAATGTGCACTGTTAAGATTGTATATGCTTTCTAAAATTAACTTTTTGGAGTTAAACCAGCTTGCAAGAACAACATCTATCTTCCCTCAGGACCTTTCCGAGGGCCTCATCCTGCAAACATTTACTCGTGCTTAGCTTTACATGTTTTGAGTAGTCTCATCGAAGTAAACCAATGGAAGGCAATGGGACTACTCACTGGGTGAAATCCTGGCTCCTTTGAAGCCAATAGAAAACTCCTATTGACTTCAATGGAGCTAGCACACAAATGATAAAGTTAAGCATGGGAATAAGTCTTTTCAGGATCAGGACTCTAGTTTGGATACAATAGAATACAGCACTTTGATGAACTAGGATGTAAGTGCTTCTTCCTTTGGAGGTCAAAGAGGAGTGATACGATATTTTGAGCCTACCTACATCTCTTTAATTCTAACTGTAAGCAGGGTCTGAATGAGGTCTCCCTGGACATCTAGTGATGAGCTGGAGGAAAGACTTCAGGAGCAGATTGTGTTTGCATAGACATGCCTGCTCTCCCTAGGTGCACAGCAGATGGAGCTGCTTTGCCAAAATGATCAATTTTGTCTGCTTTTGGGTTACAAATCACTCTAGTAGTCAAATGCAGCGGTAATGAAATGTTGTTATCCTTACTGTATGAGTAAAGGGCAGCAGAACTGTGCCTAGCATGCTCTGATGGAGGGGGGCCACCCAAAATGAACTTCACTTGCTAAACTGGAGGCAGGGATGCCAAATCCCAGTGAAGATGAGAATGGGTGGGGATAGGTATTCCTACCTGGTGGTGTGGATGCTGTCCATAGAGTCCTAGATGCCATTTGACCTGCCTGTCTCCAGTGTTTAATAGCAGAGCTGATTAGACTCACTTGACAGTCCTTGTTTCTGGTTGGTGATTCTTAGGACTGGCATAATTGCTGAACAAATCTAGACGCTATACCTCAGATACTGTGTGGAGACAGTGACAGACAATGCAGAGACTGCACTGGCTGTGAGGTTCCCCACTACCTGCTGAAATCACTGAGAGCTGAGTCAAGTGGTGGAACCTCAGACTGTGATGTCCCAGGAGCAGCAAGCAGTGCTGGCTATGGGCAGCAGCTGAGATCAGCGGCAGAAAAGCAGTGTCAGCCATGACTGGCAGCAGAGAAGCAACGGCGACAGAGAGAGGCAGCAATGGCAGAGAAACAGCAGCAGCTCTGAGCCAGCCACAGTGGCAGCAGCAGAGATATGGCTGGACGCCTCCCCCTGGGGTCGGAGAGGAATCTCCATGAACGCACCTCTGAACTCCAGGTCTTCGTTAACCATGGACAGCCAACTGTGAGTTGGATGTGGGGGAGAGAGAGAGGAGTGATGTGTTAAAGGGACATTAATTTGTCAGCCTCACACCACAAGGTGAGAATCTGAGGCAAAAGACACTACCCAACACACTGTTGGGTGGGTGTTTGCCTATGATCATGTGCTTTTGAATTGTGGTTGTGGTGTTTTCCCAAATTAATAAAAGTTCTCTTTTCTTATACCCAAACTCAGTGCTTATGAGTGGAGAAGTATTGCCTCTTAGAGATTACTGAGTGGGGGCTTGAGCCAGTTCTGGTTTGTGTTGTCAAGAGGAACGCCTAGACATTGAACCCAGCTCTTGTTGCTGCCGACTCCACCTGGCAGAAGGGTTTCATATTTCTGTGTCTATTTCTACTATGTATGTTTCTCATAATGAAGTTATTTGGTATTTTTTAGCTCTCAGGTATTTTAATATTTTGATATTAATATGTTCATATTAAATTTTGTGTTTCAGGTCTTAAACTAATCTCTAACATCTCTAATTATTAGAGATCAGGAGGAGACCTGATATGGAAGGCAGATTATCTCACATCTGCCAAGTGTGGGGTTCTTACTCCTTCCTCTGAAGGATCTGGTATGGGCCATGGTCAGAGACAGGATCCTGGACTAGACAGACTTTGGATCTGATCCAATCTAGCAATTCTCTGATTTTTTTGGAATACTGAGTCCCCCTACATCCCATGAATGTATTTTAAGTTTATTCATAACAAACAATTGGTAAGGTGGCTTTGAGGTTTTACAAAATATATTCTGTTTGGTTGCCTGGCACAATCAAGATTATAATGACCAACAAACCATCTGGATTTAATTAGCAACAACTAGCTCTGGAACCTAATGCTTGCCTCAGTGAACGCTTCTGGGTATCCCCTGACACAGATCATCCTTATGGATGATGGGCCAGATCCTCAGCTGGTGTAAATTGATCGAGTTCCATTGAAGTAACAACACCAATACCATTAGACTCGCAATGAAAGCAGAAGAGTTGGCAAAAATGGAATGCATATATAAACTGTGATGTAATGCAGAGTCATGTGGATTAACCTTCTAAATTAAGCGCTACTGACATTAATTTTAAGATAACTAAATGTTACTTCAATAAAAGATATCAAAAAGAAACCAGTGTAATCAATATATTTAGTAAATTTCATCTGATCAATTTGTTCTGAGACCTTTTATAAGATAAGTAAAAACATCAATGTTTAAAGGAGTCCTAACATTACATTAATACTGGATGATGCAAAGGCTGCGGAGTGAAGAGCATTTGGATGTCTCTTTGGGGCATGGACTGTCATTACTATATGTTGGTACCAGCACTTAGCACAATTATAATATCTAGTTCTTATAAGTGCTTTTCATCAGTAGTTCTCAAAGCACTTTACAAAGGAGATCAGTATCTTTATTCCCATTTTACAGATGGGGAAACTAATGTGGTTGACTTCTAGGTGCTACTGTATTATAAATGTTTAATAATAATTGACCTTAGCTCCGCATTTCCATTAATTCCACTGCTGGATTTTTGTAAAAAAATATTTACAGTAGCGTAATATTTCCTGGGGTGGCCGTATTGGCTTAATTTTACTCTTCAGCGTTTTTCGAATCTACTTTCCCCTTAAATTACATATTAGTAATCTTAACTCCATCTTGATAATGCTTTTGGTTTGGGAATTTAGACCCCAATCCTGTAAACACTTATACACATGCTTATTAACCATAAGAATGTGAGTAGGCCTATTGATTTCAGTGGAACTACTTCCATGCTTAAAGTTAAGTATGCGCATAAGTGTTGGCAAGGATTGAGACCTTGGCCTATAAAGGCCTCAATCGTACAATCTAATTTATATAAGCAGGCCCCTGGGCTGTGTGGAACCCCACTGATTCTCATGGGACATGCCTGGATCAGATAACAGGCCCGAGGTCTAAAATACCAAGGCTAAAAGAAACCAGAACCAATATTAGCTTCTATATAAAGTATAATTACCTAACTAAAAATATTTCCCTCCAGGTATTTGCCATTTATAAACCCCCTTTCTGGGTTACAGACACTATAGAAGCTTAGATACATGGTTCCCAGTATACATTTCAAATCTTATTTAGGTGATATAATAAAATGTAACAATACAGGGAGCATTTTGGGAGATGCAGAAAATGCCTTCCAACAAATTTAATTTAAGCAGTGGATCATAATTCTCAGATTTACTGTAGCTGTTTATAGTTGCTTGTGTGTTTCTGCAGCGGAAGACAGGTTGTTCTCTGCTTTGCTGACACGCTACAAAATTTAAAGCTTCCTCGGGGTTTTGTAAAAATTCCACTTTCCCATTTAATTCAGTCCTGAGTGATGCTGGATGCAACATGGACTGTTTTGTTGTATTTTATTGTTTCTCTGGACTTTCAAGTAGTTCTGACTGATGTTTTTTGGATTTCTAGGGCTGAAATCAAGGACAGAACTAAGGTGTACAGAGCTGAAGGGGATCAGGCTGGCTAATTTTAAGAATATTTTTGTTGTCCTAAAAGCTTAAGTTGATTAAAAAAAATTAAGTGTGCTTGTGAATCCTCCTGAGAGAACTGAAGTCAATAGAGCGACGCTGATTTACACCAGCTGAAGATCTGGCCCTGAGGATTTTCTGAAAAACAAAATAATGCACAAACCCTACTGATATCCATCACTCAGGACCAGCCCAGGGAGAAGAGCCCAATAGTGGGGGAGTTTGCCACCACTCAGCACAAGAAAACTCTTGGGTTCCCAAGAACACTTTGTTTATCAGCAAACTTTTGGGGCAAGGAAAACATGCTTACAGTTAGCCCAAGGGAAATCCACAATCCCCTTCACCTCTGCACTGAAATCAGTGGCGCTATCGTGAGGGTCTGGATCCTGCTAACATTCAAATGAATGGAAAAGCTCTCATTGACTAATGTGCAAGATCATGGCATAACTGAGGAACTGGCCCTCATTCTGGGTAGACTCAGTACCCTCTGGCAGGCCCACAACTCTGACATTATTTCTTCTCAATCTCTTTTTCCAGATCCTCTTTCTTTTCTCCTTCAGGGTTAAAACATCTTTGATTATTCCCCTCTGCACTGTGTCCAGAGTGGTGGTTCTCTCCTCAGTGCCTCCTATTTACCTGTCCGCTTCCAGGGCCCTGCCAGCTATGATTTTCATCTGGAGTTGGAGAGAATGAGCCAACTGGGTTCAGTACTTTCCATCCTTTGTTTCCAGCTCTTCCTCAGCTTGCTCTGGTTGTCCTCTTTGATGGCACTGGTGATTCCCTTGGCTATCGGGAGAAAGTGAGAAAGGTCCTTGTTTGGTGTGGCAGCACTCTTGGCAGACATCTTGGACTCAGTAGGGCCTCTATAATGGGAGTGAACAGCCTGTCAAATTAAAGAGATCAGTGTTTTGGTTCTGGAGGGTCCCCCTCTTAGCCCCACACATATGATGCTGCTGTGAAGAGTGACATCCATTCCTAGTTGCCAGTTTGGGGCATCGCAGAGCTAGATTCTTATGAATTCAAGATAACCCCACCAATTGCAGCTTTCCTTGATCAAGGCCCAGAATAGCCCACGTTTCATTTTTAATATTTCCTTTAAAAATATTTTTCAATTTCACTTTTTTTATTTGGCTCAAATAGGTTTAAAACTGTCTGGATTTTATTTAATTCCCCGTGCTTGTCCAAGCCAGTCTGGTTGAGATGTCTTTAAATGGCATGAAATGCCGTTGGAATAATTTACTCTGGGTGATATTTGGTGTGTGTGAAATTTCATATTAACGTATTTGTCATCTCATTTGGAGCCATTTTGTCTCCTAGAGATTTTAGTTTTCCTAATAATTTTGCAAAATGGCCAGTTTCACATCACAACACATAACACTGTTTGGAACGCCCTCTCAGAGCTCACCTGTAAGGCCATCTCTGTCAAATCTCAGATTAACTCTTCTATGATATCTATAAAACATGGATCAACAAGTGATAGGTCGGTTTAGGGGCAGTTTGGGGGAATCGATCATTATTTATATAATGCAAAACCAAAAAAGGAAAATAAAAATGTGAAATGCTGCAAAATGGCACCCACAGGTGGACCTCAGTGCCTATGTGGAGCACTATTGGGGCTTAGCACAGGGATCTGCCCATGTGGATTGTTCTGAAGGATCAGGGCCTATATTTGTATATTTATGTTGCGTGTATTTGGTATTTTTCTATTCTCTACCCTTCATATGTGACTTGTAATCTTTGGCCCTGGTTCTGCATGGAGCCCTCTAATGGGTTTCTGCATGGTCAAAGGGGGTTTTGCTAAGGGATTCAAGTGCAGAATTGAGGCCTTACATTATAAACTCTTTGGGCAAGAAACATGTCTACTTGTGTTCATACATCACCTAGAACAATGGAGCTCTGATCTTCTAGGCAATAGAAGTAATATACGTTTTTAAATAAGATTATTCATGTTTTAATGAGAACGGGGTTTTATGCAAAATATTGTGTGGTTTAAATTTAGCTGCAAATATATTTTGCATATCCTTAGTTGACATCACCTGTGCACCTTTTTATTTAAGGGATTATTCAACAGCAATTCCAATGCTTGCTTTGGCACCATTACAACAGCAAACATAAAAAAATGGTCCTACAGCAAATAGGCTGGCATAATGGCTATAATAGGAATGCCGAATGTTTATACAGTGCTATTTGTTCAAAGATATCAAAGCATTTTACAAAAGTGTACCATTGTTCCCATTTTACATATGAGGATACTGAGACCCTGCCAAGCTAAAGAATTGGCCCCACTTGGCAGACTGAAGCAGTTGGAAAGAACTCTGATCTCCTTACTCTTTGTTCTGTGTGGGAGCTAGTAGGCCGTCTTCTGCTTTGAATTTTGCTTCTGTCTTCTATTTGAATCAGTGTCAATTTTTCAAGTGGTGATAACTAAAGATAAAGCAAGAAATGTTTCTGACTATTAGAAAGAGCATTATTCTTGTCCCTTAATATTACTAGTAAAATTAGAAGCTGTGCTGTTGGTTTATATGTTATATATATGTCTTGTTTATAGATTAACCGATATTTGCGAATATAGCTTCTTTAAGCAAACTTTGACTTTTCCAAACTCAGTCTTGTGCCCTGACCCTGCAAAACTTATTCACGTGCTTAACTTTATGCACGGAGTAGTCCTACTGACTTCAGTGGAACTTCACACGGTGTGTGAAATAAGGCACGTGTATAAGTCTCTGGAGGATCGGGGCCTAAGGTTTCAAGTCTTCTTGTGATAGAGAAAATTTTAAGTAAATAGGTGAATGGAGATCCCTTTCTTGCAACAACTGTGCATCTGTCAAATCTCTTTCCCTTTGTTTTGTTGGTAAAGTTGCTTTCTCTACCCCATGTAATATCAATAACTGAAATATTTCTTCCACTCGTTCATTTTGCAGGGTCAACTCTCATCAAATTTTGCTATGGGTCTTTCTGGATTTATGATGTCTGGTTAGTTCAAATTCTCTTTCAAATGTATAGTTTGTGGCATTAAAAAGTACAATTAGTTGTTCCCCCAGCAGGTTCTGGAGGAACAACAAAGTAGGTTAGGGAAGAAAGAGAGAGAGAGAGAGAGAGACAGATAACGATGCAGTTTGCTGGATTGTCTTCTGTTTTTCTTTCTATACATGGTTAGATGCCTTATAATAAAGTTTAAAAGCAACAAATCCAAAGACAATACGTATATAACAGTAGTGGCTGAATAAGACAGAACAGCAATTTAATATATATGTCTGGATTAGGAAGATATTAGCAGGCATCTCCTGCATTTGCATATCTTCTCATTTCAGCATCAGATAGCTGCTGGCCCCTGTATGCAAACAACTCTCTTCTCATATCCCACCTCTCCCTATGCAGTCACAGTTTCAGGGCTGCCTCACTTATGCTCCTGTGGTTGTTATTCACCAATTAATGGAAATAACAGTGGATGTGTTGCACGCGTGGGAGCAACGGGAGGCACAGGACTAGATTCACAAGGGGGTCTTAGCTGTCTAACTGCCACTTTAGGTGTTTAAGTCCAACATTTTGGTGCCACTGGCATTCACAAAGCTGCTACTCAGCTGCTGCCTAAGGTCTCTAGGCACCTAAGTTTCCATTGTTAAAGTCCCAGAGGTGCCTAAATTTCAGTGGCTGGGCGTGCATATAGCCACCCAAGGGCACATCTACACTTTGAGCTGGAAGCATAAATTCCAGCTTGAGGAAACATACCCATGCTAGCTCTCACTGAGCTAGTGCCCTCAAAATAGGAGTGTAGCCGCAAGTGGCTAGCTGCCCAACTATGTGCCTGGCATCTCAGGTGTTACCTGCACACTCTAGGGCACCTCACCTTTACCCTTCCATAGGCTCAAGGTGTAATCCGGTTAATTTTGGCACTCCTGCCCTTTCCCAGTTCCTAGGGCTCAGGGCAGTAACCTAGTTGATTTAAATACCCATCCTTACCCAGTTCCTAGGACTCAGGGCATAATCTTCTGTGGGTCTGCGGGATCTTTTACCAATGAAAGAGCCTTACACAGTAATATCCTTCACTTCCATTTATTAACAGTTACTAAAATAGAATACACATGCTAAGCATACAATGCTCACCATTCCCAATAAGGCAGATGAATTTTTTTTGATGCCCAGTCAAGATTAGATTGTCTGGAGCTCCAGTTTCTCCACGGTATGGTTGGCAGGATGTTGAGGTCTGACAGCCCTGATCTTGGACTGTGTCCTGGAGTTAGGTTCCAAAGAGCTTCCTTTTAGACCCCAGTTGATATAGTTAAAACTTGGGTCCTACTTAGCTATACCTTAACCAATAATTTTAAACTACAGTACTACAATACAGTATTTTTTTTACCAATCCTAGCCCATTACAAAACAATTCTTTAACCAATCATACCCCACCACCTTAGTTGATTTAAATCTTGCAAAATTAGTTATGCAACAGACAGAAACAATCAAAGAATCAGACAGAAACCACACAGATAAACAATAGGGAAGTAGGGACCATAAAGACAAAACAATAAAGATCTTAAAATCTGTTTCTTTATCTGGTGATGGTGGGTACTATTAGGACAGGAGTGTCTTCTTAACAGTGCGATAGTACATTGTTTTGATGCAATTTAGATGGACTGTGAGGATGTGACTCTGGTTCTTAGCTCATGGCTGCTGCTATCTTACTGTAGCTCCTGCTGCTTACGGCAGAAAAAGGCCTCAGATCTTACACAGACAGGACTGTATTCAGGGCAGCTAGCCCCTCCCATGGCTACACTGCTATTTTTAGCACACTAGTTCATGTATATCTCCTCATGTTGGAATTTACAGCTCTTAGTCAAAATGTAGACATATGCTCAGTCGTCACACTGAGGAGCAGGGACTTGAAACTAGGTGGCCAACCTTCCGGGCAAGCACCCTAACCACTGGCTCTCTCTGTTGAAGTTGTTCCGCTATGTAATGAAATATTCATTAGTGCATAGGGACTAGAACATGGGTCTTCTGCCACCAACATGAATGTCCAAACCCTTGAGCCACTCTCACCTGAAGACTATTTAAATAGTTATATGTAGTGGGACAGCTTCAATGGGGTGTTTGAGAGACATGCACTTCTGAATACCCCAGAGCCCAGGGCATGGGGGATTCAGAAGTCCCTTTGAAGGGCAGGGGTTAGGTCAAACGCCTTTCCTCAACATTTTCTATTGGCTAACTTAGGGCAGCTCCCCGCTCAGCATGCTGGTATTTGTGAATCCCATTTTTAGGCACCTAACTGTGAGCCTGGGGGTCGTGAATCCCATTAGGCAAAATCTAGCCCTAGTCTTGTGAATTTAGCCCATTGTGCCTTTCTGAGGGCAGGTCTACACTACCCGGCGGATCAGCGGGTAGCGATTGATCTATCGGGGGTCCATTTATCGCATCTAGTCTAGACCCGATAAATCCCCGAGCGCTCTCCCGTCGACTCCGGTACTCCACTGCCATGAGAAGCACAAGCGGAGTCGACAGGGGAGCATCAGCCATCGACTCAGTGCTGTGAAGACGCCGTGGTAAGTCGATCTAAGTACTCCAACTTCAGCTACGCTATTCTTGTAGCTGAAGTTGCGTATCTTAGATTGATCCCCCCCTAGTGTAGACCTGGGCTAAGACATATTGCCTTCCAGAGCTCCGGCTGGGGCAATGTAGTTCTGCCCTGTCCTCCAAGTCCTTGATTGTTAGATGATATTAATTACTATTATCATTATTTTATTATTTATTATATAAATGAGTGGTGGTGGTTCAGATGCTCAATGGCAAAAACACAATGGTGCTTTGTTTTGAGTGCTGAGAAAAGGAAATCAAGATGCTGAGATGGGACAAAGTACAATGGTTCTTTGTAGCCCTGCTGTTCACAGGGGCAGTGGAATTGGAGATAAGGGGGGTAGTGCCCCCTCAATGGAAATACTGTGGGGGGCTCTGTCCCCACATAAATTTGTGCACACCCAGGGGATGAGCAGAGGCAAGAGAGGGACCCAGAGGGGCTAGAGTGGCGGCTGCACCACCCGGGATGGGACGGGGAGCAGGAAGTGAGAACCAAAGGACCTGGAATGGGCCTGGGGGCAGGTAGGAACCCCCAGGACTCTCCTTCCCAGCCTCTGCCAAGTCTCAGTACCTCCCCTCGCCCCTCCCAACCCCCCCTTTCCTCCCTCCCTCCACCATTAGCAGGGGACTTCCAACCCTCCCCCAGTTCATATTATGGAACTTTTCCTTCATAAGTAGCCTGTGTGTACTATACAGACGTTTTGCTGAGCCTGATTTAGCTGATATTGTAAAACTCCATTTGCCTGAGTTAGCAAAATGCAGTTTGTTTAACACAGTGCTGCAGCAGTAGGCAATCTGGTGTAACTCGCTCATGCTCTTTCTAATGCAGATCTGAGGTTGGGAGCATGCTCTGCAGGGAGCTTGCAGTGCGGTTGCTTGCTTTTTAATCTCCGCTGCGACTCTATTTTGCTTACAGGGAAAAATTCTGAATTCAGGAAAAAATACTTTCTTCTTCTATAGAATCTTTTCATCAAAGACCACAAGCATTAATTACTGAAGCCTCACAACAACCCCAAAGTGGTATTACTCCCATTTTGCAGATAGGTAAACTGAGGCACAGAGGTTGATTATTATTATTATTAAGTAATTATAAGTAATGATCAAGATTGAGGCCCCATTTTGCTAGGCCCTGTACAAAAAACATACAGTAAAAGACAGTCCTTGCCCTGAAGAGATTGCAGTCTCAATAGACAAGGCAGACAAAGGACGGGAGGAGAAACAGGCAAAAAATATGTAAAGTGACATGCATAAGTTTCTACAGCAGGTCAGAGGCAGAGTTGGGAACAACACCCACGTCTCTTGACTTGCAGTCCAGTGATCTCACAGGCTATGTCTGCATTCGGGCTGGGGGCGTGATTCCCAGCTCACGTGGACATACGTTAGCGCTCATCGAGCTAACATGCTAAAAACAGTAGCACAGCTGTGGTAGCTTGGGCAGCAATGAGTGGCAGCATGGGCTTGCCACCTCGAGTAGGTACTCATGGGGGCCAGGCGTGTTTGTACTCAGGGCGGCTAGCTCATGCCAGGCCCATGCCACTGCCGATGCTTCTGCGGCTACACTACTATATTTAGCATGCTAGTTCGATGCAATCTAGCGTGAATATGTCTACGTGAGCTGGGAATCACACACCCCTGCTCCAAGAGTAGCCATATCCAAAGAGGGAATCAAACCATTTCCCACCTGGGTCCAAGTTATTCAGTCCTCAAGTATACACTGATCCCCTAGACCCATTCCCAGTTCAGTGTCTCTCTCCCCTTAGGGAGGGCTTCCCAGTCCTCTCTTCCAAAGCTGGGGTGCAATTTAAAGTCTGTGCAAAGGCCAGTCTTGCTCCCTGCTTCTGCTTCTTCCAGTCAGCTACAGCTTCTCAGGATTTTGTTTCCTGAGCATTCCCCACTCACTGCAGCTACTGCTGCTCTTTATAAGGAATCAGTTTTGCTCACACAGATATACCTTCTTTAGTACCCATGGCTAGCTAGACCCAGACCCCCACAGCCATTAAAGCAGGGGTTCTCAAACTGGAGGTCTCGACCCATCAGGGTGTCGTGAGGTTATTACATGGGGGGTCGTGAGCTGTCAGCCTCCACCCCAAACCCCACTTTGCCTCCAGCATTTATAATGGTGTTAAATATGTAAAAAAGTATTTTTAATTTATAAGGGGGGGGGTGTCGCACTCAGAGGCCTGCTATGTGAAAGGGGTCAAGGGTACAAAAGTTTGAGAACCACTGCATTAAGGGGTAAGCCACCCTGTTACAGTATTAATGGACATCAGCAGGACAGCGGGAGGGATAGCTCAGTGGTTTGAGCATTGGCCTGCTAAACACAGGGTTGTGAGTTCAATCCTTGAGGGGGCCATTTAGGGATCTGGGGCAAAAATTGGGGATTGGTCCTGCTTTGAGCAGGGGGTTGGACTACATGACCTCCTAAGGTCCCTTCCAACCCTGATATTCTATGACCAGACATAATGGTCTAACTTCTCTTCTATATCAGAATTTACCCTTAGGTGGATGCTGCATTTATTGTTTGTAAATGTTAAACTGAATTCTCCCTGTAGCTCTTTCAGTATGAAGGGGATTTGTTGTTTCACTTCACCTTGATTCCTACTCCCTGGGTTTTACTTTGGGGTTCAAAGGAAATTGCTAAGATGTGCCCAATTTTCACTACTGAATTTTTCACGGAGTTCATTCAAACCCCATAAAATTCTCCCCAGCAACTGAAACTCATCCTAGCTTCAAACAAAATAAATAGAGCTCTAATAGCAAGACAGTCATGTAGCTGCTCTTACTTCAAACAATAGAGTAGAGCAGTGCTGCGGAACAGCCCAGCCCGGGAGGCAAGAGAGGCCTTTGATGACAATAATTAGCACAATGATACAAAAGATTGTTCTTTTTAGGGCAGCCTCAGCTTGCTTTGAAGGCAACTAGGCCCAGATCCATAAACGGATGTATGTGTCCAACTCCCATTGATTTAAATGGGAATTAGGAGCTTAAATGCCTCAGAAGATCTAGGGTGACCAGATGTCCCGATTTTATAGGGACAGTCCCGATTTTGGGGTCTTTTTCTTATATAGGCTCCTATTACCCCCCACCCCCTGTCCCGATTTTTCACATTTGCTGTCTGGTCACCCTAGATGAGCCCCAATGCCTAATGGCGTCTCATCTGTATCAGATGGTCTAATGTATCATCTTTGCCATGTAAATTATCTGCTGTTTCGAGCACCATCAACTAAGATGCAGAGCCAATTTGCAAGCTCTTTGTGTCCAAAACAAAAACTCTTTCTATAGCTTAAAAAAAAGTGTCGCAAAGACAGCTCCTGAAATGGGCAAGGCTGAGAGAGTGATGTTGTAGTGTATTACGATTGGCCACTTGCCATCACATGGTATTTCCATTTCCATCCTGAAATGAATTTCATTTGGAAATGAAACACATTTTCCGATTATTTTGGTGGCTGGTTTTGTTCATGAGTGAAAGTCAGTTCATACTAATGTTCACCCACAAAATAAGGAATGGATTCATGAACGTGGCCAAAAAAAAAAAAAAAAAAAAGTGAGCGAGCAATCCCATATTTTTCACACCTCTTACAAGGGGCTCCCTCAGGATTTGAGCTGGAGACCTCTCGTGCCATAAGCAAATCCATTCTCCAAGGCCACCAGGCAAACTGATATTTGATACCTGATTTGTCAATTTGTTGAAAAAGGTTACCTCCTTCCACTTCCTGACTGTCTTGGCCCTACCAATTTACAGTAGGATTTTACATACAGTATAATTATGATGCAGTTTAACCTCTTCCACAGTGGGACTCACCATATTCTCTCTCCAATGTAGCTGGGACCCCTCTCCCTTTTAGCAACAAAAGAGTGTCTGACACCCGGTCATTAACATCTTGGAAGTCACAGCCCTTAGGCTGAGACCCCCTTCTGTAAGGCTTTTCCTCTCCCTGCCCCGTTCAAATTTAAATAACTAAAGTAAAAGGACGACCTCTTTCCTTGGGAGTTTTTAAGGCGCTGGGTGTCAGGTTAGTCACACAGAGACAGGCAAAAGGGACACTAGCCACAACAGCAACTTTATTATGGAAAAAAAGAACTTAGATTGTCTCCAGTGCTGGGCAAAGATGTGCTGCACTATTCTTCACACAGTGCCACCTAGTGACCAAATGTTATCATTCAGTTTAAGCTTTGCACCACATCTCCCCCTTTTAATCTTTCTTCTGCATTTTAACAATTTTAAAACAATATATATATTTTCAAAGTAACGTTAAATCTCAACATGTGCCCATCTGTTACTCATCCCTAAAGCATACTGTTTTTTTAATTACACAGCCAGAACGAGTAACAAATTGGTGACCAGCCTGTCTTTTATTTGCATCGGCTGTCTCTGGGAGGTTTGGAATAGATGAACTTTCTTCTCCTGGTTCTGCATCTGCAATTTGCAGAGTTTGCTCCAGTGATTGTTCATTCTTTGGAATGAACTGCACATGTTGACAGTTTCTTTTCAACTCCACTGTCTCAATAGTGTATGATCTGGGCGATGCATTCGTTTTCTTTACAACACCTGGAGCTCCATATTTTTTCTCCATCCAGTTTGATACAAACATGGTCACCAGATTCCAGATCAGGCAATTCTCTAACTGAGTGATGTCTGTTGTAAAAGTGTTTGTAAGTTCTATTTGTCTTTTTATCTGATTTGACTACTCTCTTTATGTTTGGGCACTCTGGCGACAGGAAAAGAACCCAAGTCAGAATAGTAGTTCTGAGTTGTCTTCCCATCAGGAGTTGTGCTAGACTATATCCAGTTGCTGTTATCATTGTTGTTAAGTAGCTCAGAAAAGCAAGGAATGGATCTTTCTACTTGCCTTTCCATTTGCTTGTGAGTAACATGGACTGTTAGTGATGTGTTCAAAATCATATATTTGTTTGGAATTACTTAAATTCAACTGCAGTGAATTGTGGCCCATTGTCTGTCAATAGTTGTTCTGGAACACCAATATGGGTAAATGAGTTCTTTAATTTCTTGATAACACTGCGACATTTTATATCGTTCAAATATACTATTTTAATATATCTAGAAAACAAATCCACTGTCATGGGGTAATGATGTCCTCTGAATTCTCAAAAGTCAGCTGCTAGCTTCTTCTAGGGTCTGTCTGGTAGAGTGGTTATTAGAGGCTCTTTGTATTGTGCTGGTCTGTTAGTTCTGCAATGTTTACATGAGGATACTTTATTCTTCATGTCTTTGCTGATTCCAGGTCACCATACCAACTGATTAGCCCATTCTCGGTATTTAGTTAGTCCTTGATGTCCTCCCTAGATAAGGTCTAAAATTTCTCCTATCAAAGTACTTGGGATGACAATGTGATCATCATTAATCACTGGTCCACTTTACTCACTTAAATATCTATGTATATCAGAGTGGTCTCTTGCCACAGCCATAGTGTTCTTTAGATACTCGGGCCATCAGGGCCAAATATGACTAACAAGTTCTTGAAGTTGCTTATCTGTCAAGTTTGCTTTTTGTAGCAGGTATCGTCTCTTACCTGACTCTGGTCTGTAAGCTTCCATGGCATCCTTGTAGCCTTTACAGCTTCTTCTGGCCCACAGGTGTTTCAGTGCAATGCTGGGCTCCGTGACAGTATGTCTGCTATTACCTGATTTTTACCAGGAAAATATTCAGATATTGGATTAAATAGCATTAACCTAGTGAAAAGACATCGGCATCTTGCCGGAGCTTGATCCAGGTCTTTTCATTTGATAAGGGTTACAAGACGTTTATGGTCAATTATCAGTTTAAAAAAACCCAACCCACACAGATATCTATAGAAGTTCTCACATGCCCATACATTTGCCAGGCACTCCTTTTCAAACTGCACATGCCACTTTCTGCTTCTGTAAGTGCACAAGGGCAGAATGCAATTGGCTTCCACTCAGGGCCATGTAGCTACAACAGTACACCACCAAGGCCATAGCTACTGGCATTAGCCTGACCATTTTGAGTTTGTTCACATCGTAAAACTTTGAATCTGGAGCAGTTGACATGATTTCTTTTATCCTTTTGAAGGCAGTCTCCTGATCTGGCCCCCATAGCCAGGATGCATTGAACTTAATAGTTCATTCAGTGATTTTGTCACAGTAGAAAGGTCTTGCAAATATTGGCCAAGACAATTTACTATCCCCAGTATGAGTCTCAGTGCTGGTACATTTGTTGGTGCATTCGCTTCTCCAATTGCTTTTATTTTCTCAGGGCTTTGATTAATTCCATCTTTGCTTATCTGTCCCAAAAATTCAATTGGATATAGGCAAAAAATACACTTTTTTAAAATTTAGCTTGAGTCCAGACTCACTGATTCAGCTAAAAACTTCATTGAGGGTTTTGTCATGTGCCACCGTGCCTCAATGGGTCACAGCTGAGGATGCCAAATTCAGGACAGACTACTAAGAAATAGGGCAGACTCACCCAAACTGGTTATTCTGTCATTAGATTAAACCAAGCCAGTAACAAAAGTGAACTTCTGTCTCACCACACTGGTTAACAAGTCAAAAATGCAGGTTCCTTAGGCATCCCAGCCCTTGGCTCACCACCCAGAAACTAGACTTTATGATGAGTGGTTACTGAAAACCAATTTAATCAGTTATAGGGACCAGCCACCTGGCCAGGTCAATATATAACTCATATCTCACCCAATAATCACGCTGATGCCAATCCTTTAGTAACTAAAAACTAAAGGTTTATTAATAAAAGAAAAGGAGAAAAGAGTTGTAAATGATTAATAGATCATATACATACAAGTGATTGCAAAGTTCTTCCATAAGGTTTGAAACTGGACTTTTAACGGGTGTTCCGGTTGAAAACCGGATGTCTGGCAACCTTATTTAGCTGCAATTTCAAAATGTGCAAACCACTCTTTCCAATCAGGCCAGTTTGATGGTCTGTCGAAGCTGAAGCTCTCTGGGGTATGAAACTTTGGCATTTTGATGAAATTCTGCAGTTTCTATGGTTTTTCTTCAGACATCAGGTCAGTCACACAGAGACGGAGGCAAAATGGATGCTAGGCACAGCAACAACTTTATTGTTAGAAATAATGTAGATTGTCTCCAGCCCTCAGCAAAGATGTGCATCCGTGTTCTTCACACAGTGCCACCTAATGGCTAAACATTACAATGTAGTTTAAGCTTTCCATCACGCAGGGCATGTCTAGATTTTGTCATGTTCTTTAGAAGGCCAGAGCCAACACTGGCGTATGTAAGTTGAAAAAATATCACTAGGGCTGTAAATGTTAACTCTGCATTTAATTATAGAATTAATATGATAACTCTCCAATGTTAATAACTTGTAGTTGGTCTGTAAAAAATTGTTAAACCTAATAACCATAAAATATTGTAGCAGCCCTTTGCTACTACCACTAATATGTACTGCTAAACAACTGCTGCATTTCATCACTGAGGTGGCAGCATATTTGTGTGGGTGAAATGAATACTTATAAATATTAGGTGCAATTCTGCAGTTGTTCTCTCTGCATAATTCCTACTGACTTCATTTGGTTCTCAATCAACTTCAGGACAATTGTGCCTATGGAGGCTACAGAATGAGTTCGTGGTTTGTCCTTTGGCATGTAAAGTGATTATTATTGTCAATGTATAAATAACCTTTTTTATGATTTGTTTCACTGAAAAGTACTTACAGTTTCTGCACAGCGAGGTGATAATGCATTTTGCCGAGTCAGATCTGTGATTTGTTACCATAAAGATAGTGCAAACTTTAAAAAAATATATATTTCGCTACTTAGGTTAAACTGTGGAAAAACTCTAGCACATTTCCTAAAGTGTAGACTTCAGAAAAACTTCTCAGACTAATAATAGTAGTGAACATTTTGTTCTATCCTGATTTTTATACTACGTCTATCACCATGATATCTGACCTCCTATCAGCCCTTTTCCTCTTCAAATCATTGTGATGCAGGCAGGTGAGTATTATCATCCCTATTTTAAGAATGTAGTAAATGAGATAGACGAAGTGGTTTGCATGAGGCAGGCCATACAGAGAGTCATTAGCAGAGGCAGGATTAGCTTCAGGATTTCCTGACTCCAAAGGCTGGGGTTTATTCCTTTAGATCACACTTAACTCACTAGCCAGTCTTCGTTTAAAAAGAAAATTCTAAACAGAAACATGTCTCACAAGTAGGTCAAAGTGAATCTTGTCTGTGGACTGGAACTGAAGCTGTATTTATTTAATGTGAATGCAGCATTATGACTGTTCTGGGACTAAAGTTATGAGGATTTAACATGACCAGTTGCTAGTACTGGGTGCCAAGTAACCGTCTGATTTGTTTTTACTGACAGATATTCCAAACTCACTCTGTTTAATTCAGATCCGAGTCATGCCAATTCCCAACTCTGTAATCCAGTCAAGGATATTATAGTATCACTGCAACTAATGCAGATTTTCTCTGGCACTTAGCAGTGAAGTACATGCCAGCGATTCATGTGAATCATTAGGAAACTGTTCCCACTCCTGAGTACATTAAGTTAAAGGAGAGAGCTATTTCCATAGTAACCACATATGGTAGGTCAGATGGTGACTTTCCAGATTTCCCACCAGTGGTTTTGATACTGAATTATTTATACAGTGAATTTAGCTTCTCAGGTCTAGTTACCCAAGAATCTCCATGTTAACATGTGGGAGGAAAGGGAAGTTTTATGTGTAATGCCAGAATTGCTTGGGCTTGATGGTTTTTATTCATAGATGAATAATCACAATTTTCATGGCGAACATCAATGCAAACAACAGTGAAAACTCTTAGGATCTCTGCTAAGTGCTCTGTGCACTGTAAACTAAGCTGAATATATTATAGGTGGAGCTGGTAGCAATGTCTATAGCAGGGATTGGCAACCTTTGGCATGTGGCCCATCAGGGAAATCTGCTGGCAGGCTGGGATGGTTTGTTTACCTGCAGCGTCCACAGGTTTGGCCGATCGCAGCTCCCACTGGCTGCGGTTCACTGTTCCAGGCCAATGGGGGCTGCGAGAAGCGGCGGGGGCTGAGGGATGTGCTGGCCGCTGCTTCCCGCAGCCCCCATTGGCCTGGAATGGCGAACCACGGCCAGTGGGAGCTGTGATAGGCCGAACCTGCGAATGCTGCAGGTAAACAAACTGTCCTGGCCCATCAGCGGATTTCCCTGACAGGCTGTGTGCCAAAGGTTGCCGATCCCTGCTCTAAGCTAAATCTTCCTCGCTGCAATTTCAGCCCACTACTTTTTGTCCTGTCCTCAGTAGTTAAGGAGAACAATTTATCACTCTCCTCTTTATAACAAACTTTTACATACTTGAAGACTGTTATCATGTCCCCCCTCAATCTTCTCTTTTCCAGACTAAACAAACCCAGTTTTTTCAATCTTTCCTCATAGGTCATGTTTTCTAGACCTTTAATCATTGTTGTTGCTCTCCTCTAGATTTTTTTCTAATTTGTCCACATCTGTCCTTGCCCAGAATTGGAAACAGTACTGCAGCTGAGCTTTATCAGCACTGAGTAGAGTGCAAAAATTACTTCTCATGTCTTGCTTACAACACTCCTGCTTATACATCCCAGAATGATATTCACTTTTTTGCAACACACCTTATTATCTTCTGGGTACTTACAAGGCCTCTAACCCTAAGAAGGACCAGGAGCCCTTTGGGTAAATGCTGCATATACAGTGAGCACAAAGGATTCTAAGTCTCTCTTTTACTATAGTATCTCTGCTTTTCTTCTTTTGTCATCCGTCAAGCACCACACTAGGTTGTGTTGGATGCACATGCTTGTCACACTGCCTGGTATAAGACATAGCTAAGAGCACCAATCTCAGGTCAGACTGCCAGAATACACGGCATATACCCCAGACTGGTGGTCTACGCCATCATAAAATTTCACCAAGCCAGTAACAAATGTGTGCTTCCAAAATACTGTGCTAGTTATTATTGAGCCACAGACTGTCCCCTTCAGGAACCTCTAGCCTCTCATGCACCACCCAGGCAAACTAGACTTCTGTGATAAATCATCATTAAAACCAGAAATCACATATATTAGGTTCTTCCAGTTCCAAAGAACCAGACACCTACTGCAGGTCAATATATACTTCAGGATCTTACCAAATACCATGCTGCAGCCAATCTTTACTAATTAATGATTTATTAATAAACAAAAGAAGAGAGTTATTAAAAGGTTAAAATGAATCATATACATTGCAGTTGATTTCAGAGTTTGTAGGTCAGGATAATAGTAGTGATGTTAAATCTGCTAGCTTGCAATAAGTCTCTCTCTGGATCACCCAAAAGATTGGGGTCCTCAGTCCATTGTTCAAAGCTTCCCTTTGTTAGAAGTCATAGTCCAGAGATGTGGAGCAGGAAAGTAGCAAAGGGATGATGTCACAGTCTCCATTTATATCCTCAGCCCATGTTCATGGAAAGTTATTGTCTCAAACATGGAGTCAGGGATCACATGTTCCACCTGCCCTACTGAGTCACTGGGTCTCCATTGTCCATATACTGTCTGAGGTGTCCTCAGGAGGAGCCCACTGGAAGGATTCTCCTTAATGGCCCATCAACTTGGCCGGCTGGTCTGGATGCAAATGTGTCTTGTGGGTGTTAACCAGGAACACAACATGTTTGAGATACAAACACATAGCAAAGATTCATAACTTCATATACAATGATAATACACACATAGAAACAGGATAACATTGTTTAACAGATTACAACTTTTCCAATGATAGTTTCCAAGGCATACTTTATATAAGATTTATCACAACTGTGCAACAGAGGTGATACATTACTGGTGATATCTTAGTGTAAACATGGCCATCTCTCTTTTTCAACAGTGTCATAAGGCTGTTCACGGATTTATTCAGAGCTTTCAAAACGTTTAGGTTCATCATAAGTCTGATCATTTCAAACACTATTCACTAAATCATGCTGCCTCCTATGTAAGAAATATGAGAGCCCATGTGAGGGTCTTATGATCAGTGTCTAAAATGTTTTACTCAGGATAAAGACTTTATTCTGGCACAGTCTGGAAGCACAGCAGATGGTAAGGAAGCCAGTGTGTGATTAGTCTTCCAGGCTTATAGGCTGCAGGCCCTATAATAGAGTTAATATAGGAGGAGAGATTGAGGGAAATCAGGCAAAGAGTTACTTCCTCCCCTTGCTCCCATTGCCAGGAGAGACCAGGCTGGCCTGCAAGGTCTGTATGGGATGGTCCATAGAGGCAGCCCACCAGCTTCTCCTGAAGGCACAGGGTATTTATTTTATTTGATATACCTGTGGCCTGAAGCTACAAGGGAAGGGAGGCAATTGAGTGAGCTCTCTGATGCCATCTGCTGGAGAGCAAGGGGACTTGACTGAGTGAGACTACTTCATTTGCATATTAACAGTAGTTTGGGGAGTATAATTGGACTAAGTTTTGTACTTGGGGCCCATATTTTTGAGATGACCATGTTGGGAGTCCTGCTGGGCAAAGCCTGGACAATGAATGGGTATGGGGGTCACCCTGTTGAAAACTGATATTTGCCAAGGTGGGGGTAAGTGGCCCTGGACAGAGTTAGAGAGCAAGGGGAGAGAAGTTACATGTTGCTGGGATTGTTTCTCTGAGTGGTCAGAAGCGCGATGGGTTCCTAAAGCTACTGATCAACTTGAGTCTGAAAGAATTGAGGGAAGAGCTATAATTCTCTTATGCGGGTAGTGCTTACTAGAAGGTCTAGTTGTCTAGTGAGTGACAAGCAGAAGTCTGGGCAAAGCAGCTGTTCCAGTCACTTGAGCAGTAGGCAAAGCAATGCAGCAGTTGGGGACAGGCAGAGCAAAGTGGCAGTTGGATTCATCTACAGGCCACAGCTTCCAGCAGAGGAGCAGCAAACCAAGAGCAGTTGCATGCACTATGGTGGAGCAGAGGAATTCATAGCAATTTTCTACATCAATCGAGCAACTCTGATGAGGTCTTCCTATCCTGGCTGCCTGAAATCATTATAGCAGGACAGGAGGTAGCGCTTCAGAACAATTTATGAAACAGACGATTTTCCTGGACTCTTGGAACTACAAACAGCGAGTGAGGAAGTTGGGTGTCCATGAACTGAGAGTGGGGGGCTGAGAGGCAGAACAAACTGCATCAGCCAGTCACGGTCCCATTTGTTTAGGTTGGTGACTTATGCACCGGTGTAAAATTGTCAATATTTGTCCCTGTTCAACCTGGCTTTCCTTTTCTTTCTTCCAGCCAATAAGGTTTGTTTGTTTAAGCCTTTGTGCTTGTGAGTAGGGTACAGATTTGCCTAGCAAAGGTGCCCAGAGTGGTTATAGGTTCCCAGATTACTGGGTGGGAGCTGGAGCCAAAAAAAGAATTAAGAAATTGTTAAGAAATCCCCTAAAGTAAGGACCCTGCCCTTGTTGCTGCTGACACCATTGGCAGAAGGGTTACATATTTATTTTTTCAGATTTTCTCTACTCTGCAATGGAAGCTGCTGCTCTAATGCCTTGGCAATCCTTTAAAGACACATGTATAAATAAACAACCCCAGCAGTTACCCCGAGATCCAATCCAATATCCCCACACAACAGAAATTAATTCACTTTCAAGCACAGTCCCCCCCAGAAGCCTCTCCTGCCACTACCCAGCCCTAACCAATACCCATCTCCTCACAGGCATGGAAGAAGAGATGGGCCGCCGCCAGGGCACACTCCTCGAAGGCTAAGAAACTCCTGCTGGGGAAGTGAATTCCCAAGGTCCTAATGGAGAACACCCTGCCAGCTACTCCCTTTCTCTTCTACCAATGGAGCTCCACTGTTGACCTCAACTATAGGGAGAGAGTCAATTTTGTAGGTGAGTAGGTCCCAGGCTATTTAAGACTTCATAGGTTAAAGAGTTGCTCTGGGTTCTGCACCAGGGTAGGAAGGAGTGTGGAGCCTACACTGAGTCACCAAGAAGAACCAATGAGAAGCCAGACCCTTCCTTAAAAATATAGCTTCAGCCTTGCAAGCAAACAAACCAAGCTGGCTGTGCCCCTAGACCCTGCTCTGCAGGGTACAGTAAGGTTGCTGAATGAGTGGGACTCTCTGTTCTCAAAATGGTAGCTCATCCCTGGGAGATCCTGCATGGGAGAGAAGATCCACTTCCCCTCCTGAGACAGAGGGCTGGTGGACGGGAGAAAGCGCAACCTTGTTGTCAATTGTGGGGTGTGTGTCAGGAGCCTCAGAGGTCCAGACAGGAATGAGCCATTCATAAAGGATCACTCACCCCAGAGAGAGTGGATAGAAGATGAGAACTCTGTGAGACAGGCAATCAGCAGAGGAGAAGGCACTAAGCCCTGCTTCAGAGAGGCAGATGAACAAAGCCAACAGGGCATGACACGTTTTTTCCTTTAAGAATTGTGAGCCCTGAAAAAGAAACAGCAACAACACTGATCCCTGATCACAGGCCACTCATTGGCGTGGGAGCTTTCAGCACAGTGCCGAAGGGAAGATTATTGACAGCCTGACATGTCACTAGAGGAGAGAAGAACCTGCTTTATTCCAGCCCTGCCCATTCTGGTATGAGCTAGGATCTGGAATGGGGCTTACAGCTACACAAGACATGGGGTAGTGTATCGTTGGTGTAGCCACACTTCCTGCATCACTTGTCCTGATTCCTGTGGCAGACGGTTCTGTTCAGCAGGACGCAGTTGAGCCAGGCCCGGTGGATGAACCTCCAGTCGGCAAATTGGATGAAGCTGCCCCTGGGGAGGAAGTGGTTGCTGGTGTCCTACTTGCACGTCACCTCAAAGGCCTTGCCCTGGTCCGGGTTCCATTTCAGGTTTTCCATGTATTGGCAGCGGATGGTGTCCTTCAGGGTCCTCTCCATCTTGGTTCTGGCTCATGGAGTGATGATGGTGCACTCCGTGTTCTTCTCCTGTGGCACCAGGACTCCCCGCTCCTGGCGTTCCTCGCACCACGACCAGTGGCAGCCGATACACTTATCCAGTCGGATAGCGTTGCGGGCACAAGTCCAGAGCGAAGCAAAGTCTCCCCTCTCTCTTCCAAATTCGCCTCCAGCAAGCCACTCAGGTAGGTGGTGACATCTTGGTTGGAGCGGTCCTGGCGATTCGCTTCTTGACAGCGTCCTGCAGAGCATGCTCTGTGATGTTCCTCACCGTGGCGTCCGGGCATGTCAGAAGGCAGAAGTCGCGAGTGATCACGGCAATGTCATACAGATCACCCATTTGAGGGACATTGGCACTGTCCTGCCTGTGCGAGATGTACACCAGTTCATTGCTGGCCCTCTGGGGAAGAAACATCCACTTCTTCACCAGCTGCCGGATCACAGAGAGTTCAAGAGGAGGGAGAATCCAGGTCTCGTGAGAATATTGGGATCAGTGGGGTTACTAGTCTTCTACTTCTTCAATCTCCCCATACTTCAGGAGCAGCACCCATTCCCTAGTCTCTCAGCCATATAGTACCAGCTACTCTGGATCAGGGAGAGACCCCGAGCTGCCGCAGTGCACTCACCATGGATGGGAATGTGGGAGGGGGTGAGGCATCCCCTACTGAGGGATGCAGTGGCCGGTTGGCAGAAGGGGGACCTCATACCAGTAGGTTAGTGAGGCTTAGAGGGGGAGGTGCCTTCAGCCCTGGGCTATAGAGCCAACAGCTGCATGGAAAGCATGCCTGTAAGGGCTGTCCTGGCCACCAGGTGGGTGGCACCCACACCAGCCTGGGTGTGGCGCTCCCCACCATGAGTCGGTGGGGCAATGAGGACTCGGTCAGGCCACCAGAATAGTGAAATGCATGCAGCTGAGGGGGGCAGGAGGCCACTGGGAGAGTGGGGATCCCACCACTGCAGGATGGTGGTGTTGGGTCTGGGGAACTCATCTCTGTGAGCCAGGAGGCCACCAGGAGGGTTGGGTATTCACAGCCAGGGAGCAGAGACCACCAAGAATTTGGGGAATGGCCACCAAGCAATGGTTCCCCTGAGTCTATGCTTGGGCTTGTAACTGTGAGGAAACACAAGGAGGAGGGTGCAACAAGGAAGGCCTCCTGATTCATACTGAGAAAGTAGGGCAATTGGCTAGTTACCTTAAATGCCTGTATACCAATGCAAGAAGCCTGGGAAACATGCAGGAAAAATTGGAACTACGATGTGATTGGAATAACAGAGACTTGGGGTAACTCACATGACTGGAGCATTGTCATGGATGGGTATAAACTGTTCAGGAAGGACAGGCAGGAAACTGGAGAAAAACCCATTGAGAGTCTTTGGGTTAAGTTTAGAGGTGAGAGCAACAAGGGTGATGTCGTGGTGGGTATCTGCTATAGACCACCAGACCAGGAGGATAAGGTAGACAAGGCTTTCTTTGGACAACTAACAGAAGTTTCCAGATCACAGGCCCTGATTCTCATGGGGGACTTCAATCACCCTGACATCTGCTGGGAGAGCAATACAGCAGAGCACAGACAATCCAGAAAGTTTTTGGAGTGTGTTGGGGATAACTTCCTGGTGCAAGTTCTGGAGGAACCAAGTAGGGGCCATGCTCCTCTTGACATGCTGCTCACAAACAGGGAAGAATTGGTAGGGGAAGTAAAAATGGGTGACAACTTAAAAATATATATGGAGATCTGCCTATCTCATAGAACTGGAAGGACCATGAAAGGTCATCGAGTCCAGTCCCCTGCCTTCACTAGCAGGACCAAATACTGTCCCCTGACAGATTTTTGCCCCAGATCCCTAAATGGCCCCCTCAAGGATTGAACTCACAACCCTGGGTTTATCAGGCCAATGCTCAAACCACTGAGCTATCCCTCCCCCCAACTTGGGGGGGGGGGGGGGCAGTGACCATGAGATGGTCAAGTTCAGGATCCTGACAAAAGGAAGAAAGGAGAACAGCAGAATACGAACCCTGGACTTCAGAAAAGCAGACTTTGACTCAATTCAGGGAACTGATCGGCAGGATCCCCTGGGAGGCTAAAATGAGGGGGAAAGGAGTCCAGGAGAGCTGGCTGTATTTTAAAGAAGCCTTATCGAGGGTGCAGGAACAAACCATCCCAATGTGCAGAAAGAATACCAAATATGGCAGGCAACCAGCTTGGCTTAACAGTGAAATCTTTGATGAGCTTAAACACAAAAAGGAAGCTTACAAGAAGGGAAACTTGGACAGATGACTAGGGAGGAGTATAAAAATATTGCCTGAGCATGCAGGGATGTAATCAGGAAGGCCAAGGCACAATTGGAGTTGCAACTAGCAAGGGATGTGAAGGATAACAAGAAGGGTTTCTACAGGTATATTAGCAACAAGAAGAATGTCAGGGAAAGTGTGGAACCCTTACTGAATGGGGGAGGCAACCTAGTGACAGATGATGTGGAAAAAGCTGAAGTACTCAATGCTTTTTTTGCCTCGGTCTTCACAGACAAGCCCAGATGACTGCACTGGGCAGCACAGTATGAGAAGGAGGTGAGCAGCCCTCAGTAGTGAAAGAACAAGTTAAAGACTATTTAGAAAAGTTGGACATACACAAGTCCATGGGGTCGGATGCACTGCATCCGAGGGTGCTGAGGGAGTTGGCTGATGTGATTGCAGAGCCATTGGCCATTATCTTTGAAAACTCACGGTGATCGGGGGAGGTCCTGGACAATTGGAAAAAGGCAAATATAGTGCCCATCTTTAAAAAAGGGAAGAAGGAGAATCTGGGGAACTACAGACTGGTCAGCCTCACCTCTGTCCCCAGAAAATCATGGAGCAGGTCCTCAAGGAATCCATTTTGTAGCACTTGGAGGAGGGGAAGGTGATCAGGAACAGTCAACATGGATTCACCAATGGAAAGTCATGCCTGAACAACATGATTGCCTTCTATGATGAGATAACTGGTTCTGTGGATATGGGGAAAGTGATGGATGTGATATACCTTGACTTTAGCAAAGCTTTTGATTCGGTCTTCCACAGTATTATTGCTAGCAAGTAAAAGAAATATGGATTGGATGAATGGACTATAGGTGGACAGAAAGCTGGCTAGATCATTGGGCTGAATGGGTAGTGATCAACGGCTCGATGTCTAGTTGGCAGCCGGTATCAAGCAGAGTGCCCCAGGGGTCGGTCCTGGGGCTGGTTTTGTTTAACATCTTCATTAATGATCTGGATAATGGGATGACACTAAACTGTGGGGAGAGGTAGATATGCTGAGGGTAGGGATAGGGTCCAGAGTGACCTAGACAAATTGGAGGATTGGGCCAAAAGAAATCTGATGAGGTTCAAGAAGAAGTGCAGAGTCCTGCACTTAGGATGGAAGAATCCCATGCACCACTACAAGCTGAGGCCCGATTGGCTGAGCAGCAGTTCTGCAGAAAAGGACCTGGGGATTACAGTGAACGAGAAGCTGCATATGAGTCAGCAGTGTGCCTTTGTTGCCAAGAAGGCTAACGGCATATTGGGCTGCATTAGTAGGAGCATTGCCAGCAGATTGAGGGAAATGATTATTCCCCTCTATTTGGCACTGGTGAGGCCACATCTGGAGTATTGCTCCAGTTTTGGTTCCCCTACTACAGAAAGGATGTGGACAAATTGTACCCAGCGTAGGGAAACAAAAATGATTAGTGGGCTGGTGCACATGGTTTATGAGGAGAGGCTGAGGGAACTGGGTTTATTTAGTCTGCAGAAGAGAAGAGTGAGGGGGGGATTTGATAGCAGCCTTCAACTACCTGAAGGGGGTTCCAAAGAGGATGGAGCTTGGCTGTTTTCAGTGGTGGCAGATGACAGAACAAAGAGCAAGAGGGGGAAGGTCTAGATTGGATATTAGGAAAAACTATTTCACTAGGAGGGTGGTGAAGCACTGGAATGGGTTATCTAGGGAAGTGGTAGAATCTCCATCCTTAGAGGTTTTTAAGGCCTGGCTTTACAAAGCCCTGGCTGGGATGATTTAGTTGGGGATTAGTCCTGCTTTGAGCAGGGGGTTGGACTAGATGGCCTCCTGAGGTCTCTTCCAACTCTAATCTATGATTCTATGATACAATTTACAAGCATGGCTACAACCAAACAGGCTTGTAACATGGGTTGAGTTCCACACACCATGTTCCAGACATGTTCAGAATCTTTGTTATAGAGCATTGGGAGCGGGGTTATGAGATTGTTCCTTAAGTACCTTATGATGAATCCTGTTGACTTGAATACATCTAATTTATCTAAACATTCTTTGACCTGTTCTTTCTTTATTTTGGCTTGCATTCCTTCCTCCTTGTTAATATTAATTGTGTTCAAAATCTGTTAACCATTAATGTTTTTAGTGAAGAGTGAAGCAAAATAGTCATTAAACACCTCAGCCTTCTTGATGTCCTCAGTTATTAGCTCTCCTTTCCTGTTAAGTAGAGGACCTTCACTTTCCTTCATCTTTCCTTTGCTCCGAATATATTTAAAAAATCTTTTCTTATTGCCTTTATGTCCCTTGCTAGACACAACTCATTTTGTGCCTTAGTCTGTCTGATTTTGTCCCTACATGCTTGTGCTATTGTTCTGTACTCATCCTTAGCAATTTGTCTTTGTGGTCACTTTCTGTATGATTCCGTTTTGAATTTCAGATGGCTAAAGAGCTCCAAGTGGAGCCATACTGGCCTCTTACTATTCTTCCTATCTTTCCTTAACATTGGGAGAGTCTGCAGTTGTGCCTTTAATATTGTTTCTTTGAGAAACTGCCAGCTCTACTGATTTCCTTTTTCCCTTAGATTTTCTTCCCCTGGGACCTTACCTACCTGTTTGTTTGTTTGTTTGTCAGTTTGTTAAAGTCTGTTTTTTGAAGTCCATTGTCCTTATTCTCCTGTTCTTACACCTTCCATTCCCTAGAATCAGGAAGTCTACCATTTCAGTATCATTTTCGCCTAAATTGCCTTCCACCTTCATATTTACAATCAATTCCTCCCTGTTAGTCAGAAACAAATCTAAAATGGCTGACCCACTGGTTACTTCTTCCACTTTCTGAAACAAAAATGGTCCTTAATACATTCCAAGAACTTGCTGGAAATTTTGTGTTTTCCGGTATTACTTTTCCAACTGATGTCTGGGTTGTATACTACCAGGTCTAGTGTTTTGGATAGTTGTGTTATTAGTTCTAGAAATGTCCCCTCCACCTCCACGTCCTGATTTGGTGGCCAATAGTAGACTCCTACAATGATGTCACACCTGTTTTCCCCCTTTTATCATCACCTAGAGACTTTCAACTACTTGCCTCTCACCGCCTTATGGACATCACAAGTGTATATATTCTTGATATATGAGGCAACACCTCCTCCCTTTTTAGCCCTGCCTGCCCTTCCTGAACAACCTATACCCCTCTGTACCAATATTCCAGACATGAGTTTTATCCCACCTAGGCTCTGTGATGCCAATTAAGTCATAATTTAGCTTACATACTTTGAACCTAGCTTAACACCCTCTTCACTAGGTTGGTGAGTTGGTGTTCGGAATCAAATATAGTAATTTGTACAGTTCCATAATTAAGCTTTATTTTGTGTACATTTTGCAGTGCTTTCAAATTCTTTCTTGCTCCACTAGAGGGACCCAAATGCAAATAAAAAGCTGTTGTTTCTCAGTGGCTAAAAAGGGAATCAGATATATTAGCCCAACTGAGTAGTGGGTGAAGTTTATTGAATGACAACACGCTGCTTTTTGTCCCCCTTTAAATTTATATTATTGCCTCATTAAGGCACTGATTCAGCATTCACTGAAGTCAGTGGCACTACTACTACGCTTCAAGTTAAGCACATGCTTAAGTGCTCTGCTGAAGAAGGGGCCTACACGTCATAATCAGGGGCTTTCAAAGTTTAACTTGACGCAGATCTTAATAGCTGAAAAGATTGTTTGCCCTGTGTAAGGCTCAACCATGACCTGAAATGTGCACATCTGAGGGCGGCAGGATAGTTCTGTCTGTGAGATCTCTGCTGGGATGGCAGAAACGATGCCAATCCTTTCCTGCCAGCTGAAGGTAGAATGCAGTTCCTGTCTTTGAGATGCCATGTATCTAGTGCTATTTGTATGGGGGAAAATTACCACAGGCTGCCTCTCGTAACTGAATGTCAGAAAAGATATCAGAAATGAGAGCTTAAAAGGACAGAGGCCCAGCTCTTTTGCCATACCCCTTTTACCATTTTGCCTCAAAAAGGGAGAGGGAGGGAGAATAACGGAACTTTTTTTTCCATTTTGAAAATTTGCTAATTATTTGATTTGTCAGAATGGTTGGGTTTTTTTTCCGATGAGAATTGATTTTTTTTAAAGCGATCAATTTCTGCAAAGGTTTTAGCTTTAAAATAGGCCCTTTTTAAATACAAAACGTTTTTGAACAAAAAATTTGATTAGCCCTCACTGAACTCAGTAAGAGTTCTGCCTCTGGAGCCACAACAAGATTAGCAATGAAAGAGGATCAGATAAAAGCACTACTGAGAACTAAAAAGAAGAGAGGACTTTCGCTTTTTCAACATAGAGAGCTTTCCACTAGGCACTGCCCGTCACAAAGTGGAGGGAGGAAAATATTTTTAAAATAAATTGCGTCTAACCCGAAGCAGTTAAGCACATGCAGGACTTCACCATTTACACTGCCCAAGCAGTTTGTGTCCAAAGAAGAAGAATTCTGTTGCTGCATCTGAATGACTCCGGTGTGTATCTACACAACATGAGCTTGATCATGTGCCATGGTGAGCACTTTGGCCCCAATCCAAAGCACGTAAGCACATGCTTAACTGTAAGTGTGTTATTAACTTCAATGAGACATTGACAAAAAGAAGGAAATTCAAAGGAAAGCAATCCGTTTAGTCCCTAAACACAGGGGAGCAACCTATGAAGGCACGTCTACACTTCACACTCCTTCACAGTGGTGTGTAGAGTGCATACACTGGAGCCCCCCAGCTGCCCCGCCCCCGCCCAGCACAGGTAGACATAGCAGTGTAAACGGTGAAGCCCTGCTTAGGCGAGTAAAGACATGCCAGAACCTTAGGGGATATACACTACATGGTTCTCTACATGCCCAAGCAATGTCTCTGCCATCTACCCTGCTATTTTTAGCAGTGTGGTGTCCAGCTGCTGGAGCTGGAAAGACTCCAGCAGGGGGCAGCAGAGTGAAAAGGCTCCCTGCCAGAGCCTTTCACTGCTGCGGGTAGCTACACACTGCAATGTGGCTGCAGCCTGCTTTTCATGGCATGTAGCTACACATACCCAACATGCCACCAGCCGTGTAGACAAGACCTTAGGGTATGTCTACACTGCACACTGAGCCTAGATTCTGACTCGGGTTTGAGCCCAAGCCCCTCTTCAATCCACACACAGCTGTCTGACTCAGGTCAGCTAGCACTCAGGGTCCTAAGACTCCGCTTGGGAGGGATGGGTCAGAGCCCAAGTCCCCCCTGTGACTTGGGTCCAAGCCCTGTCATTTTGCAGTGTGACTGCGGCTCAAGCTGCAGGCCCAAGTCAGAAAGTATGTGTAGTGCAGCATGGACACATTAGCATGTCCGTGAGACCCAGGTCCAGCACTTGTAAGCCCAGGTTTACAATGCAGTGTGGCCACTCAAACACGGGCTTGAAAAGCACAATCCTGGGTCCATAGACCCAGGTTTACAATATAGTGTAGACATACCCTCTGAGGTCCGAAAAGTGATTCGAAAGATTTCACCTTCTCACAGCACATATTTACTCCCTGCATGCCTTCTGAGTCAAAGCACTTCGATTTACTAACAAGAGTGGGTTTTACTACTGTCAGGGATGCAGACCCAAGTTGGCTGCAGAATCTCAGGCTTATCTTTCTTGCCCCATGCATCATCTCATTGACAGCCCATTTAGCAGAAAATACCCAGGGCTTTCCTTCAGCCCACTGTCCTGCTACAAAAAGGACGCTGAGGCTGGAACTCTGCTGGGATACTATGTGGTGTCTGGGCTTGGTAGCAGCCATCCAAACTAGCTGGGGTGGAGGGTAGCAGCTGGGAAGGGGAGGCATTTCTGAGAAGTGAGTACTGGCGCTGGTGGATCATCAAGACCAGCTTTCTTTGCTTTTATGAAATCTTTGATCCATTTGTAGCCCCTTTCTTGCTCTTCCCTGGCTGGCACACTTCCTTCTGAGGTCAGCCAGGAAGAGCTGTTTAATCTAGCCACTTACCTCTACCCTTCCACTCACTCCCTTATCAGTACTGAAAAAGGGAGAAGTAAATGGCTCCCATAAATAACTCTTCCTGGCTGACCTTACAGACTTGTCAGCCAGAGAAAAGCACATCACTAACATTCAGAAGTCATGCCACCATGAAATTCCCTTTGGGGCCAACCGATGCCCAGTCAGCTGGTGGTGTGAGTTACCCACTCCCATCTACAGGCACCGGGGTGAGGAAAAGGATGTTTGGATGTGGGACTCTAACAATTCAGGCTGTTGGCTTCCACTAAGGCCGGGGCTACATTAAAAAAACTTGTTGGTAGAGCCATACTGGCAAACCTGCCTACTGCAGATGCAGTTTAGAGCAGCAAAAAAAGTACTTTTCCCTATATAGCTTTTAAGAGTTCCCCAGGCAAAATAAGCTATCTTGATAAAAGCATGTTTATGTTGGTATAACTGCATCTACACTAGAGCTTTTTGCCTGTATAGAAAATGTCATAAAAATTAGCCCCTTACCTGTCCTTACTATACTAGCAAAAGTTTCTAGTTTAGAACTGGCCTTTGTTTCCTACCCTGTCCTTTCCCTACCTTCCTGCAAATCTACAGCACCAGCATTACCTGTCTTGTATATTTCTCTTATAATCTTTTGCTGACAGTTTCCTATTAGGCACAATTTCCTGACTATCTTGCATATAATATAGGCACCCTCTAAATCCTGAGATTTATATGGCATTGCATGACCTGTGCTCTTGAGACACTTAAAAGAGACACTTGAAATGAACTATTTTGGCAAGAAAATGAGCAATCAGAGAAGTCTGTCATTCCATAAGAGGTAGTTAAAGTCAACACAGGTTGATTAAGGCGAAACTGCCCTAGGCTTTGTATCTACTTGGGATTCAGCCATCAGTAGCCAGCGACCAGCATAGCTGCACTGATGCAAACCACAAGTGTAAAGAAGGAAAACCACAATTTGCACCAGTTGAACATACCCCTCTGAAACTACTCTTGTCGACAGTCCAAGTACGCTTGGAGCAAAACAAAAAGTCACTGCCTCTGCGCTCCACTTAATCTTTGCAACAGAAAATAAAAAAGGTGAAACTCTCGTGCTTCCAGGCAATAGGAGCTGATTCTGGTTTTGAGGCAGACAACCTTAAATATTACTAGTGTGTTTTCACTTTTTTATTAGTCATTCTTGAAAGTGCCACATTTTGAAGAAATTAAAATCAACATTAGTTCCAGGTCAGAAAGCCAGATCCTGCAGGTGCCGCCCCAAGCATGTGCTTGGTAGGCTGGTGCCTGGAGCCGGCCCTGGTTGCTAATCCAGGCAGCATGAAGAGCAGTGGAACAGAAAGTTCTGGCACCCTTCTTTGGCTACACAACTTCTTAAGTTATTGTGAAAGTGAGATGAGCTTCAGGGAGGGGAGAGGCAAAAATCACGTTTAAAGAGGGGAAAAAAAACTGTTTCTCTCTTCTGTACTACAGAGTTGGATACACAGGAACCTTCATCCTAGATATTGAACCAGTTATCTGCTTTCCCACTGCACCAGCACAAATAGGGATGGGAGTAAGACAATAGAGATGTCATGTCAAATTCTGAGCCCAGTCGTCACTGATCATACCAGAAAAGTGCAGAAACACATGAAAAAAGAAACATCAACAAGTTGTTGTTTTGAGCTGTGGGTCAATCCTTTTAATATATAGAAATACATAATGCCCCACAGAGATCTTCTCCTGAGTCTAGTGCAGGAATTTAGACCCAAAGATGAGATCGCATCCTAAGAATCCACCCCAGGTTTTTAACTGAGACCAGTACATACTAAGTCAGGATTTATGGCCAAGTTATCCCTTGCATGACTTAAAAGTCTGGAGAGACAATGTGGGTGAGGTAATATCTTTTACTGGACCAACTTCTGTTGGTGAGAGAGTTTTCCAACTACACAGAGCTCTTCTTCAGGTCTCTGTGTAGCTTGAAAGCTTGTCTCTCTCACCAACAGAAGTTGGTCCACTAAAAGGTATTACCTCACTCACCTGGTCTCTCTAATATTGTTGAACTGACACAGCTACAACAACACTGCATACAACATTAAACATCTGGAGTAATTTTAATACTTCCAGTTAAATAGTTGTGTTGACATTTAAATTACAATCACTGGACTTCAGAGTGAACTCCTCTACTGAGATTTATGGGATAATTAACACCTTTCCAGAGATGCTGGGTCATGCTGTATATTAGAAGATTCAGGAAGACACCACCACTTTGGGTTATAGGGTTTCCTATTTAGCAGATTTTCTTTGCAACCATAATGGACCAAAATTTTCTGTTTTAATAAAAGCTCAGGATTCTGAAGGACAATTATTAGGCTTGGAAGGATAAGATATTTATTGGTATATGTCAGTAAATGTTGATTTCACCATACACACACAAACCGACGAAAAATATTGTAATCAATAATTGAAATGTACAGACAGGCACAGTCAGAGAAATGCTGCTTGAGAACTTTGATTTAAGGATATTTACTTTGTGTATTTTGACATGTGATATTGACCAGTTGTGTTTTAAGGGTTATAAAGCTATATCTTTTTGAATCTCAACATCTAAACTGTCATGAAATAATCATTGTCTGCTCTACCATTGTCTACCATAATTTCCCACAACGGTGAACATTTAAATGGATAAAAATAAAAAAATGCTTAAAAATAAACATTGATGTTACCCATCAGAATGATAAAATAATAAAAATTGAATTCTGCCAAGCCTAACAATTATACAACATGGGGATTCAAAGCCACAGAACCATGGAAAGCACAGGGTCTTGACACTGAAAAAGCTGGGAAATTCACAGGAAAGACAGTAATCCATCTGTTCCCTAAATCCAAGCTCCATTTTCTGAGCTTGGTTGTGAAGCCTTTGAAAGTTGGCTATTAATCATTGTTAAAGAGTTCTATGTATCCTTATTGGCCTGCCTCTTAGGAAATGCATCTCCCATAATACACTGTGGTTATGCAACTTCCATGATGCACCACCTCCTTGCACCAATAGTGTGTCATAATTTTCAATCTCCCACCAGGCACAGCCACTCTGGCCCTGTAGATGAGAGCCGTACCGTTAGGCCATCCAGCCGCATATAATTTTCAATCCTGTAGGACCAGCACCTAAGGGATTTGAACTCTGGGCCTGGAGGCAAAAGTGACACTAGTGGGCCATCCACCCACTTAAGAGACTCGAGCTACAACACTCATGAGGCATGATGGTGACATGTCAAAATTGAAGTATTTCAGTTTTTGAATTTTCACCAACAAATTGAAATGCGCTGACCAGCTATAATCAAGACTACTTAAAAACTGTTTGCTAGATATGAATGGACATGTTTATATTGCTCAGCGCTGCTACTAACATTCTCTAATTTTCCAAAAATCAGCAAATCCAAATCAGAGCAAAGTCTTGCTGCTTCTCTTGTTGAAGTCAATTGGGAGCTGTGCTCTTGGATTTCATTGGGAACAGGATGAAGCTCATTAATTCCATGTGATAAAGAAAATAATCAGAGCAATACAACTTGTTTTTAAAACCGACATTGAATTGTAGCTTTGGCAGAAAATGGTATTTGCCTATTGATGCATGGAAGTTAGAAAGACCCAGGATTGTTATGTACTGTTTACTGTTCCATTCTCTATTGCCAGCTGAAAGCAGAATGCCATTCCTGGTTCTGAGATGCCAAGTATGTAGTACTATTTTTGTGTGTGTGTGTGTGAGAACTAGTACAGCCTCTCATAACTGAATTCCAGAAAAGGTATCAGAGATAAGAGCTTAATTTTAATTTTGTTGCAGCTTTAAATTACTGCACAAATTAGTTGCATATGTAATGAGGCTACTGATGCCATAAGAAAATGATTTGCAACTCATGAGAAAGCTTCTTAGCCAAAAATATATGAAGCTAATTAGGTAATGATTTCCCCTCTTCTCCCCCCCAAGTGGCAACATTTGTCAGCCATGTATTCCTCACTACCTAATTGGCAGAACAACAAAGCAGTTCTAATATGTTGGTTTGTGCTACAATATGTTAGTTATTGTAAACCTTTGCGATCACCCAATTCCAAGATACCATAAGAAACTGATCTAAACAATAATAATAAATCAAGGTTCCACTCTGCTTATAAGTGCTTCTAAGACTCTGTAAGTGTCCAAGGTTCCACAGCCACAGAAGTTGCATTTCCTTTTAGCATAGAATTGCTGAAACCTAAAGTCTTGCTTACGTTGTCACCTGAACCACTTCCCTTTAACTGACCCCTACCCTGTCTGATTGCCAAATAGAAGGCTTTTTATGCTCCAGCCCACAAAGGAGAACTTATCCCATTTCACTGGAGCTGCTGTGTCTTCAGCTGTATGCTTACCCCACTGAGCTCTCTGCTTTGGCCTCACTCTTTTGAAGGGACTTTCCCAGCATGCTTCACTCTGGTAGCTGGCCCTTTCAATCTGGAAGATACAACCAATTGCAGCTCTAGAATGGTCAGTGTTATAGCTAGCTGCTGCATGTACTTCTCTTGTTTCCATCTAGTACAGTAACTCCTCACTTTAAGTTGTCCCGGTTAATGTTGTTTCGTTGTTACATTGCTGATCAATTAGAGAACATGCTCATTTAAAATTGCACAATGCTCCCTTATAACATTGTTTGGCAGCTGCTGGGGGGGAGGGGAGCTTGGAACCAGGGTGGACCAGCAGCCCCCCTATCAACTTCCGGCTCCCCTTAGTTCCCTGTGTGGCAGCCACCCAGCAGGCTATTAATTGCCGGCAGTTCAGCTGTCCCACCCCCCACTGCCATGTGCTCTATTTTTGAATGGTGGGGAGAAATAGGTTAAACCAGACCAGGGACCCTTCACCTATCCCCATCCCTCTTACTTTCACAGGGGTCTGGCATTCGAGCCCCTGGCTTAGCAAGTTCCTTTCAGCTGGGGGTGAAACCTCAGTCAGCACTAACTCAGCACAGTTCTGCTCCCCTTTAGTCATACAATGAAGATAACAACATTTCACTACCCCTGCATTCCATACTAAAGTTATTGATTTGTAACCTGACACCAGCCAAAGCTGATCACTTGGAGCTACACAACTCCGGTTTGCTGGATACCTATGCAGAGTAGGTGTGCTCATGTAAATACAGTTTGCTCCTGAAGTCTGTCCCACACCCGAACTAGCTGTCAGGGGAGAGTTCATTCAGACCCTGCTTACATATGCATCCCCAGAGATGAAATCATTGATAACCAGATTATCATTGGGGCAGTATCTCCAGTGAGAGAGACTGGCCAGCTTGCCCTAGGAGTGAGGCTCCCCAACTAACTGCTGAAATAACTGAGAGCTGTGTTAAGTGGTGGGGCCTCAAAACATTGCAGAGGTTGTAGTAGAATGATGACGCAGCAGCATGAATGATGGTGCAGCGGTAGAGTGAACAGTGACGCAGTGAATGACAATGCACTGTCCAGTAGCAGAGTGGATGATGCAGCAGGTGGCAATGAAGAGTGAATGACGCAGCAGTAGCAGAGGCATTGCTCAATGCCTTGCTCCTCACCCCCGAAAGATGTGAGGTGAACTCACAGAAATGCACCTCTGAACTCTGGGTCTTTGCTGACCAAGGACAACAACTGTGAGAGGGGTGCAGTGGAGGGAGAGGGGAGTGGCAAGTTAAAGGAACATTGGTTTGTTGGACTTTCACTGCCTAACGTACTCTGGGACAGGTGTTTTGCTCATGGCCATATGCTTGCAAATCATTCTTGTGGAATTACTCCAAATTAATGCAGGATTCTCCCCCCGCCTTTAAAAAAACAAAGTCATCTTTTTCATACTCAGACTGCTTGTGAGTGGGGAAGTATTGCCTCTTAGAGGCACCCAGTTGGGGTGTGTCTTTTTCCCAGGTTACTGGGTGGGGATTTGAACCAGTTCCGTATTATATTGTTAAAAGGAACCCCTAGATATTGAACCTGCCCCTTGGTGCTGCTGACTCCACCAGGCAAAAGGGTGACATACTTTTCCTCTGGCTACCTGAAGTACCATGTAGCAAGTGGTATTTACCCAGATCATGGGGAATTTGCTCAGGCGTACCAGAGCTAAAAACATGGCAGTGCTCCCTCCCTGCCCCCATCGTGCAACCTCCCCATTGACCTGCAATATGGTCTCCACTACCAGAGCCCTGGCAGGCAAGCTTAAAAGCCTCACTTTACCTGAGGCCCCAGCTAGAACAACATAGCAACAGTGGGGGAGGCAATTTTTTAGCCTGTGCAATATCCTCCTATGTCATAGCCTAAATTACTTCATATCCTTCCAATTCATTCCCCAGCTGCAGCTCTGGACTCTTTCTGGCCTTTACTGATTTTTTTTGCCTCATGCTACCTTAGACTCATTCTCCTGACCCCTACCCTTCACCAAACCCCACTCCTTCCTTCCTCAAACGTACCATCTTCAGCATAGGCTCCCTTCCAATAGCCCCTCCTCATCTCCCCCACAGTGTGGGAGACTTCCCCACAACAGAAAGGTTCCTTTGACTCTCCCAGGACAAGTCTTGCTGTGGATGACTGGCTGTATAAAAGCCCAATGAATCTTTGCTAATCAGAGCTGCAGGAATGCTGTGAAAGCTTTTCCACATACCCATTCAAATGTTTAAATAAATGTCCTTTGGCTCTATTCACACCCATCTCAGGTTCACTTTCCATCACTAGCTAGTGACTGACTCTACACACAGGAATGTTTGCTGACATAATGCATTTAGGGCTTGATCCAGCAAGGCGCCAAACCCTGACGTGTAACGGGCCCTGCCTGAGCTGTCAGTGAAGTGAGAACCTGGGACCTTCAGTGCTAAAAGCATGTATGTACCTCTGCTGCTTGAGGTAAAGGTAACAGATTGTTAGCTGGAAACAGTAGTAGGGGAAAGCCAGTAGATGGAGACAAAGATTCACTTTTTTAACTTGAGTCATATCAGCATCTTGCAGGGTCAAGCTCAGAATTTTAGGGCCCTTTGCATGGAAAGTGCCCCAACCCCCCCACACCTTCCTTAAACTAGACAGAGCATGTAATATACAGTCTTTGGATACAAGAACATCTCCATTAATTGTTATTGATTGGAGAAGACAAAATCTAACAAATATATTAATAGATCTAAAATATTTAACTATACATGGTAATTGGATTTTTTAAAGCCGAATATCACCTCTCTCTCCTCTTTTGTTGTGGGAAACATCTGCTACGTAGGCTAATCATGTGTGTGTATTTATGAACTGTGACTTAGAAATGAACTCAACCATGCCGAGCTGGCTCCCCAGTTATGAGGGAAAAGGTTCCTGGTGAAAGTGGATTTTGCTGGAGACCATACAAATCAGAAAAGAGCAAGGACATCAGCACATTGAATATTTGAGCCTCCTGCCATTTTGCTGCCTTTTGAAAAACAGGCAGGAAAAGGGGGACTGAGTCCTAGCTGGGTCTGGATACAAGTTTGATCTGAATCAATGCAAATAAGGGGCTGACTCAGACACTGATTGTGGGATTGGGCTTCAGCAGTTGAGTAAGCAAGAAAGCTGGTGCTTTTCCTCCTAAAACAGTGGACTTGGGTGCCGTGAAATCCAACTACCAGGACCCCCAAGAGGACACCGTGGCTCTGATGGCTCATGACATTAGTGCCAGCAAGGAGACAGAATGAGCCAAAGAGCTGAACCCTGGAAAGGGACCTAAGACATCGTCCCTTCCCAGAACCCCACCCCCACTCTTTCAGGGCTCTGATCACTGTGGCTACCTGGGATGGCACTGAGAAGAGGCCCGGTAGTCTAGGGGCCAAACCTCCCTGTGCATCTGCCTAGGGCATCAAACCTGAACAGTGCTGCAACTCAGGGCACCGGGTCGCAATGCCACTCATTGAAGTTTGGCATGCTCACTCTCTATCATGAGTCATGACGTGGGGTGGGGGGGGTGTGCCTGGGCCAAACCTGATTGGGGCCCAAATAGGATTGCCACATCTGAGAGTCAGAAAACCCACCCTTGACCTACCTCCCACCAGTATGACCGCCTCTTCTCCTCCCAGGTGCCCCGCCAACACCAGCCTGACTATCCTCTTCCCCTCAGAGGCACTTCCCCATCAGCCTGACCCTCCCAGTGCATAAGCCCCAATTCCCACCCCCTTCCAGGTGCCTCAGCTCAGGGAGCCCTCCTACCATCCTCTCCCAAACTCCCAGGCACCCCTGCCTTCCACACTCTGGTCCTCACTCCTTACCCTGTTCTGCTGGTGAACATCGGGTCCGTCCTGCTTCCTGGCACTGAGGGGAACAGGAGCGACCATGTTGGTATGTTGAGGGCCCAGCTTGTGGAGCGGGACCGGAATGCCATGCTGGTAGCACTCCCAGCAGCCACATTACTTGTATGCCATAGTGGAAGCAACTGCTGGTGCCTCCATGTGTGTGCACAGCAACCGTTGCTGGATGCAATGTGACGGCATTTTATCCCCACTTATAACTCACAAATAACTCGTAAGTTGCAAGGGACCTCCTGCCCCAAGTGTGTGTGTGGAGCGGCGGGGAAGCAGTCGGGTGGTTAAAAAACTGGCCAGATGGTTGGGGCTCCCATACAAGTGCACAAATACATATTAGTTAATCTGGGCTTGATCAAATCCTTTCCACAAATATTTCTGGAAAGTAAGTTTCAAATTTCTAAATTCTAATTTTAAAAATTTCTAATGTTCATACTTTGCACTGAAAATTTGATTCTAAGGGCTGGTCTACCCTGGAAACTTACATTGGGATTGCTATGTTGCTGATGTAAGCAGAGTCAGGATGAGCTCTACCCTGACATCTGGTGGTGAGTTGTGGAAAGGGATGTCAGGGGCTAATCTTGTTTGCATGGACACACCCACCCTGCAAAGCATGATGGACCGCTTGCCCAAATGGTCACCTTGACTGCTGTGGGAGCCCCAGTTTCTCTGTTATTGGGGCAGGAAGAATAAAGTGTTGTGACCCTGATTATGTGAATCAAGGACAGTGGGCTTTTGTTATGATGAAGGGACTCGCCCTTAGCTAAGCAGCACTTGCTAGGCGAGGGACATGGATTCCAAGACCCAGTGAATTGAGAGAGGCTGGGGATAGATATTTGTATCTGGTGGCATGGGTCTCTTCTAAGTGCCTGAAATGTCAATTGCACTCCCTTCTCTCTCTCCACTGTGGAATATCAGAGCTAATTTTGAGTTCCTTAGGAGTCTAACCACAGGCTGCTGAGTTGGAACCACTCTGGGCCAAGTGTGCAACTACGCACACAGGCTCCCCTAACTACAAGCAGAAATCACTAAAAAACTGAAATTGTTATGAGCTGAAATCACTGAGCACTGTGTTAAGTAGTGGGGGAGCTGGAAGATAGATTGCTGCATGGCTGACGGAGCGGGGCTGCTGGCAGAGTAGAGCACTTGGCGGGACAGCTGGAGTGGCTTGCGGGCTGGCTGACGGAGCGGAGCTGCTGGCGGAGCGGTTGGTGGGACAGCCGGGGCGGCTTGCGGGACGGCTCTGTGGAGTGACTCGTGGGATGGCGAGCGGAGCGGAGTAGAGCCGAGCGAAGCCCCACGAAGGGACAGGGGAGGCAGCTTTTAGCCACGTAAGGTGCCCCTTACCTCTCCCCTCCCCATTTCTACCCAGACTGTGGGGGTGTAACACTCTGCAGAGGAACTTTTGAACTCTGGGTCTGGACTTTTGGGTTGTTGGACTTTTGGGACTTTGCGTGATTTTGGGGGTTGCTGGACTCAAGAACCAAAGGGAAAGGACATGGCCAATTTGCTGGGGTGGGTTGTTGCTCACAGTTTGGTTTACAAATCCTAGATGTGGTGTTTCCCCAACAAAATGCTGCATTGTTTCTCTCTGTCATTAAAAGGTTTTTCTACACTCAGACTCTGTGCTTGCGAGAGGGGAAGTACTGCCTCTTAGAGGCGCCCAGGGGGGGTGATATATATTTCTCCCAGGTCACTGGGTGGGGGCTCGAGCCGGTTTTGCATTGTGTTATTGGAATGGAACCCCTAGATACGGAACCCGGCCCTTGTTGCTGCTGACTCTGACTGGCAGAAGGGTTACACTCAGGGGTGTGAAAAATCCACACCCCTGAGAGACATACCTATACTAACCCAACCCCTGGTGTATACATCATTAGGTTGATGGAAGAATTATTCCGTTGACCTAGCTACCGCCTATCAGGAAGGTGGATTAACTACAGCGATGGGAGAACCCTTCCTGTCGGTGTAGTGAGTGTCTACACTGCAAGTGGTGGAGCTGCAGCTGTGCCGCTGTAGTGTTTTAAGTGCAGACATACCCTAAGAGTTCTTATCCCATCTGGGAACGGAAGCAAATACCATGTGACCTATATATCCAATCAAAACTAACAGCTTGACTTTCACGTCACGTTCTTGCAGTGAAACATTAGCAGATGAGCTACTCAGCTTATTTGCAGAAATGACTTGGCGAACACTTCTGAATAGAACTGAGTTCCCCATCTCCTATGTGAGTTTTTTTTTCCTAGAAGAAGGTCTGGTCCAATGTCAGGGAATGAAATCTTTGCTAATGAGTTATTGCAGTCATTGTAATTGATTGGTGTAAGGGGATCAGAGAAAACAGGTAGAAAATAAATATGAAAAAACCCAACATATTCAAGTTGTCATAAACAATGCAAATTACCATTATTTAACAGCTCCAAAAGCAGTCAAAATGTAGATAAAATAAAATAAAAAACTTTTCAGGCTAATTAAGCCATTAAAAAAATTGCAGCTGAGTTATTTTTGAATGTTCTCCCTCAATTTGTATGAAGTTATTTTTCTGGCCCTGAACTATATTTAATATTTTCATTATACCGGGAAACAGGCATGCGCCAACAAGAAACATTCCAAGACTCCAGAATTCTAACAGTGTTAGAAATCCAGATCTGAATTTTAGTTTTCCCAAAAGATTCCATCTTTATAATGGACAGAACCAAAATGCCAGATCTAAACACATCTGAACTTTGAGGTGTTCAAAATTTAGCTCCAGATCTGAATTTGAATTTTTGCAGCTTAAACCCATCACTCCATTTGTGTTTGGTCTTGGGATATAAAGTGAGGTGTTACAGCATGGGAAATATATAATTTATTGTAGACTGGTTTAAGATCAGAGGCTAAATTTGAATTCAGGTTGTTGTGTCTATTAAGCTAAACTGTAATTTGAGTTTAGATTGAACAAAGAAATTGAATAATGTTCAGAGTAAATTGATAAAACATTGAATTGTCTGTTCCTGTGTCTTGAATGACTCATGCTTAGCAAATAATTTTTTAATGGGAAACATATCCATACATTTCTCACAATTACTAGAAATGTGAGGATTGAAGCCAAGCTAAATAAGTTTTAGGATTTTCTCAGCTTTCTAATTCTGTTATCACATTGTACCGTAGAAGTCAGTCTGCTTTAACTTTATTCCTCGGCAGTTTAATAATTTATCAGGAGGGGGAAGTATTTCAATAAAAATCATGTGATTTGATTTTTCTTTAGAAAATATTCACAGAGAATTAGACAACTTAGCTTTTTACCTACTGAATCCTCTCCTGCATTTCTCATCATTTGACTTGGCTTTGGCACCAAGGGACTCTATGATTCATGAAACACGAGAGAGAGAGTCTCTAATCTGTGCTAAATGGAAAAGGCTTCCTTCTTGTAGCTGCTGAGAAAAATTAACTCAATAATAGATGCGGGGAAAAACTGCACAGCATTGCCCCTAATATGCTTCTGTCTTTTTAAGCGAGAGATCAAACTGGCTAAACGCTCTCTGATATACATCTATTATTCCTTTGTTCTGGGCCACAGTGAATACCATCATTAGAATTAAGCCTTCTTTATAATGTTTTGGCTTTTGCAAGTGGAATTATAAAGAGGGCACACTGTACTTTGTCATTGGATTAATTTGCTTAACTGTGAACCAGATTACTCAAAGCCTTGATCCTGCAATGAGCTCCAGGGGCACTCTTGCACCCAGGGCCGGCTCCAGGCACCAGCTTTCTAAGCTGGTGCTTGGGGCGGCAGGCGAGAATGGGGCGGCAGTTCGAGTCCCACGGCGGCAATTCGGCAGCAGGTCCACTCTTCCTGCCACCGAACTGCCGCTGCAGGACTTGGACTGCCGCCCCATTCTCGCCTGCTGCGGCGGCAATGGGGCAGCAGGTCCGCCGCTCTCCCCTTGCCGCCACGGACTGGGACTGCCTGCATCCCGCCCCCAACGCAAGCAGACGAAGCGGGGCCCCACCCCCGACGCAGGGGCCGCCGCCCCTGTTTGGGGTGGCAAAATTGTAAGAGCCGCCCCTACCTGCACCCGCTGAGCCAATGCTGAGCAGGTGCAGGCACAGAGGTCTGCTCATTTGGGGCAGGATTGGCACTCCGATATAAGCATCCCTTTGCAGCATGTGCTGTTGGGTTCTATGAATCTATATGGCTTAAAGCAATTTATTTATTTTTGGCTATGCACAAAGTCCTTATTTGCAGTTTTGCTTTAGCGAGTGGGAGGAATTAGGCCGCCGAGACATTTCCTCCTCGCCTGTTATTTACAAAATCTAGTTGGAGTCGGTGCATGACTTGGTGTGAAGATCTGGCCTTTCATAACTTGGAGAACCTTGGTCAATCTTGTTGGGAATGTTTCACACAGTTCCAGTGATAGTAGTCCCTTGTGGCCCAGTGGTTGAAGTAAACTGAAGCATGAGAGACAGCTCTTATCTCACCAGCAAAGGAGGAAAGAAGAGTTCTGAGGGTGCACTGATTGCCTAAGCCAGAGAGCAGCAGGGGGCTGCTTTTAGCAGAGGAGGTGGAGCTGCACTTCCTTACACCCCCACTGTTTATTACGCTAAGCCCTGGGCTGGCCTGCTAAGGGAAGACTGTGTAAATCTTAATACTAATGATAATCAATGGAGATTCTTCTCTAGGTGCCATATTGTAGTAGAGGTTAGTAGTTTTGTGGAGAAGAACATGCGTTCCATTTCCCATGCATGTAGATTAGCTATCTATTTACCCACATGACATCAGCACAATAGTATCTGAGCACTTCAAAAGCAGTAATGAATTTATCCTCAAATTGCCCCTGTGAAGTATGGCGGTATTATCCCTATTTTGTAGATGGGGAATTGAGGCAGAGAGAGAGATTAAATGACTCGAAAGGTCACCTTGTCATAGTCTATGGCTACAGACTGCTGAAAGGTGTCCAGTAGAAATAGATAAGAGGGCACCAGATTATTACATAAAGCATACAGAACACTCCTTAGATGGCGCTAACACTTGGTTACTTCCAGTTCTGGGTAAAGATGACCCTGTAACAAAGGCGAAAATTCAAAACCTTCCATCTAATCCTGTCAACTGCCCAGTCCCCTATTTTACCTATAAAATCTTCTTTGCGTTTTTTCCTATTTCCTTTTTTAAAAGAAATGTATCCTAAGAAAGTAATACACAGGTCTTCCTTCTGAATGCACAGTTGAAGATATTCAAGATCCTAGATACTGATAAATTTGATAGCATCTGTTCTTGTTTTGGACTGTTCGATCACAGTGGAGTAGCTTGCCAGAAATATTAAATATAATCCACAGGACTGAGTAATCCTGAAAAAAAAGTTACTCGTGTAATTCTTTCAAATATCCTGTGGAGGTGAGACAGAGCTTGTTTACCAGTAGTGGATCCTATCCTTCTACTTTTGTAGCTGTTAAGGAACTTTGTAAGCTTCTGTAAATCTTATTTACAGGGTGAGCTTTTACTATACAGCAGCACAAAGAACAATCCCTACTCTGCTAGGTCCTTACAGGACAGGAACTGTTTCACATACTGGGTGCTGGTTAAGAACATGAGAGGATTCCATGTGTCTAAAATTAAACTGGCTCTTTATTAAGATAACTATTTATAGAAGTGCTGCAACTGTAGCTAGCATTCCAGCCATGTGTCCCCAGACTGGCTTCCTGGTGTCTTGCCAAACTGTTCCCTCCAGCAGCCTGTGCTTCTCCCTCCAAATTCCAATACAGGTTACTACTAAAACTCCAGTGTGGAGGTAAGGAGCATTGTGCTGATGCAAGGGTGCCATCCTTTAGAAGCAATGCAGAACTCTGGCCTTAATCACTTTTCAGCATTAAAGATTATGACACTTTTTGCAAGAGATGAGAAATTAGGCCCTGATCCAGCAACCAGTTACATATATGCTTAATTTTACTTTAGTGAGTAGGCCCATTAAATTTAGGGAGGCTACTCACATGTGTAAAGTTATGCACAAGTGTGTTCAGGATTGGGAACTGACCGTCTCAGTTTTTTAAAAACAGTAACTTAAAATAGGGATTTTATCACCTCAATTTAAGAACCTAAATAAAATCGGCATGATTTTTCAAACATGCATAGCCCCCAACAGCTCCCAATATCATGGGAGCACTTGGGTGCTATTTACATTTGAGAATTAGCTCTATTTTAAAAAAATTGTGCCTAAATAGGGCTTTAGGTACCTCATTTTGGCAAAGATTTTCAAAAATAAGAGCTTAATGTGGCTATCTACATTTGCCAAAAATACTGGGTGTATCTAAATTCCCACTGAGATTGTAGTTAAAGGATTTTTCACTTGTCCTAAACTGTTGCATAGTGTTATTCTACATGATTTAACAGTGTCAAGTTCCATTGAGGCAGTAGCTGCATTTCTGTGGTGGGTCACATGATTCCTATTTAAACGTGCTGGGGGCTTTCCCATTTAAAACCCTATGTAAATGCAAAGTATTTATTATTAGGCACTACTGCGATATAAATATCTAACAGTCTTAGTCAAATTGGGCCCCATTATATCGTACAAATATAAATGATAAATTAAGCTCTTTGGGGCAGGGACTGAGAAGACAAAGGTGGTTCAGAAACATGCAGGCTGGGGTGGGGGATACCGGACAACACATCTACAGGGTGTGCACAGTTCTTCATCAGTCACCAACTGTAACCACAGCTCACCCCCTGCCCAGCCATTATGAGGAGAAGCCAGTGGAAGGACTCCCAGAGAGGGATGAGATGGCCAGAACAATGATCAAGGGAGATATTAGCAGCTGCATCTTGAATGGACTTAAGGAATTCTTTCCTAGAAGTATGCTATTGGAAAAGGGTAGAATTGCTGTATGTAGCCAGAGATGGCAGAGAAACAGACACATGGATCACTTATTTTACATAATTTTCACTTGAGTCCCAGGCCAAGAATGCTAATGTTATCTGAGGATAAACATCAGTCATCAATAAACTTCCTATAGAGTCAGCAAATCACTCAGGAAATAAGCCACCAAATCACCAGGTTCAGATTCCTCTGGAACACCCCAACTCTACGTGCTTCTATAGATTTGTGCTTGTTCTTTGTTCACTCTGTTCTTCGAAGTGTTGTCCTTTCTAGAGAAAAGAGAATAAATCATCACAGCTGGAACTTCCTAGACACTTATCCCTCTTCCCCCACTTCAGCTGTTTCCATTTTATTCAGTTTCCCCATGCTTCTTCCAATGCCCAGGAGGTATTTTGTGCAATTTATGAGGCTGCAAATCTAAGTTCTTCGAAATCCTTACTTAGAGCCCCTGACTCAGATGCCAGCATTGCTCCTGATGCAGAAGCTGCCGAGACCCTACGGCTGTATTTATTCTTCTGTAGGCCATATGTGACCCCTGCTGTGCAGCATAGAGGGGAGCAAATACGCAGAGAAAGCTGTAGTGGGGCCATGCAGAGAGGGATAGCAGTTATGCTTCCCAGTTCTGTATTGGGGTCTTTTCTCCTCCACACAGTTACCTCCCTCAGAAGACACGTCTCGCTGAGGGGATCACATAGGGATTTTAGGATATTGTAATTTGTTACCCCAATTGTTACTTGAGGCCCAAACATCACCCATCTTGTATCATGCTCATGCATCTGGCAGCCCTGAAACACCATCTTGAAGCACAGGTCACATTTATTCGGGTCACAAAAATGGCCCGTAGCGGCTGCTCCTTGAAAACATGAAGTTCTGCAAGCAGCCTCTCTGCTCCCCTTGCTGAATCAGAATGAAGAAGGAGCATCTGGGTGAAGAGGTAGACACCAGCAGCAAGTACAGAAAGCAGCAGGGACTCAATACTGGCCCCAGACTCCTCCACCCAGCTACCCTCCATTACTTCCACCCTGACGCCACCAGATAGCCCTCATCCAGTCTCAACCAGCACCCCCAGAGAACCCAGAGATATTGGAATTGGAAAAGGTTCAGAAAGGGCAACAAAAATTATTAGGCCTATGGAACAGCTTCCATATGAGGAGAGGTTAATAAGACTGGGACATTTCAGCCTGGAAAAGAGACAACTAAGGGGGGATATGATAGTCTATAAAATCATGACTGGTGTGGAGAAAGTAAATAAGAAAGTCAAGTATCAGAGGGGTAGCTGTGTTACCCATGAGAAACATCACACGTGGAGCTGCACGAACTCTGCAGTTACATGGACAGTAGTTTGTGTCTGGGACTCTGTTGCTTGGGACTAGGTTTCACATATGGTTTAGGTTTAGGTCAGGGTTGGCATAAAATGTGGGACCAAACTGGGGGCCTGAAAGCAACCCTCCCCCCCCAAATTTTGCAAGGAGTTTGAAATCTAGACTCACACCTGGATTGCCACTTCTATGGCTCAGGTCTGTCTCTAGTTTTTGCTCAATAAATATATAATTTTTAAAATATTAACAAGTCTATAAAATAAATAGGCCAGATTATGAAAAGAAAATTAATGCTAAACCCTAAACGGAGCAGACAAAATAGCTATGATGTAGCCTTTCCATCAGATTCTGCTGCAACAAGAATTGTAGAAAGATTAAACCCTGCCTTTTATGGAAGAATTAGAAATGGTTGTTTCTCTAAATATTATAATTAATCGATACTGTTATGAGCTAGCACTCAACAGGGAACTTGTTAACTGCATGTGTATCAAAGGGGAAAATAGGTAAAAAAGGTGTAGTTAAATTTTCCTCTCCTGAGTGTATCTTTGTAATTGATACACCTGCGACTTGTTCCACTTTGGTGATTACCTATGTGGATCCTCCCTGGAGTTAATGGGTTCACCCTGGTAGACCAAGTTGTGAGATTGTCTTTATGCTGCAGAATAAAGGGACTCAATTTTACATTCTAAATTGATCATTTAATTAATTCAAATAGGGCTGAGCTGCAAAATTTGAATCCTCATCTGAACTTTGTCAGACTTTAGCGATGTTCCCATCTGGGGTTTGATTTGGCCCAAGAGAGGAAAGAGGGTGATTCTGTGGAGCTCCCCCAAAGATTCAAGGGTTTTTGAAGCTGTGGTTTTGGTTCAGGGCTGTCTCTATTAATCATCATATATCTGCTACTAACTGCTAGCTACTTCCTGGTAACAATACTCTACGTGGTATTATACAACTAGTTTCTCAGACCTCATGGAGATTTAGAAGATCAGCATGATCCTGAGGTTTCTCTGATTTACTGATTGGCAATAATGATATAATTAGCATCTTTCCTGAACCGACTCAGGTGATTTTTTGTATGGAGATGCAGGCAGACATATTGCAGGGTAGGAAAGCTTTAGGTAACCAGTAAAAAGAATAAAGAAATCCTTCTATAGGAATATAATGAGATGAGTAGAGGATGGACATAATGCTTTTCCAACTAAGGCCTGATCTAAAGCCTATTGACTCTTTCCATTGACTTAAATAGGCTTTGGATCAGGTTCTTAGTGCTGTTTGTAGATAATTGTAGATGCTGCTCCTAAATTTTTGCTGGATTTTGAGAATATAGCTATTGATTTTTGTGTGCAATATAGAGTTAACATTAAAATATATTCTGATATGAGTGTTGTATCTTTTTTTTCACTGGTTCACTTTGAACTCAATATTGATCCTGGGCACAAGTAAAGCATACAATTCTTAGGTTTCATTCTGGATTCTGATCGTTTACCTTCTTGGACTTCAGAAGAAATTCCTGCTGAATCTGAGGGTCACCAAATCAGAAACACGTTTGTGTACATTAAAGTCACTCAACCAGAGAGTTGACTGGCATGCTGACTGTGAGAACAGTACAGGTCCTTTCAGTTAACTGGCCCGTTTCCTCCACACTGGTGCTTTTCAAGAAACTCTGTTTTGCAGAAACATAGCATGTGGGGTTAGAACACATAAACATTCAGTGCCAGATGCAGCACTGTTGCATGATTTTTTCCCCCAGGATGCCATCATGAATCTAGTGGGATCCAGTAATTTAATTTGTAAAATTTTTAAGAGGAGGGGAAAACACTTAAAGATCTTAAAACTGTGGACGGATGCAAATAACATGTTGTAATACATTTATCACATGGTAATGCAAACCAGAGAAACATATAGAGAAGAGGGACGTTATATTCCCTGTCTGTGACGTTATTGCATGTTTAAAGCCAGAGAACAGACAATGTAGAAGAAAAAGGAAAGGGGGAGAATTTCCTTGGCTTTCTCCTTTACAAATAAAATACTGGTTGGACCATACAACTTTCGCACAATTTCCTCTCCTTCTGATCTCCATTTACAAGGAGAGATGCTCACATTCTTAAGTTCTTCACCCATTTCGGAAGCACTGCACTTAAAATTAAGAAAGTGCTTTTTTTCCTCTCTCTGTAGAGAACAAGTAGATCTCCCACAGCTGAGACACTGCAAAAAAGTCCTAGTCATTGATTGTTTCAATTACACGGACATTAAAAATACACTTAAAATGTGGGGCTGTCTTTGATCTAACATATGCCACTTTTCCCTTCATGTAACGCTACTAACTTCAATGGGATTGCTGAATTGCATCAGTGTGAGAGGAGGATCAGACCTAGTGTCTGCAATGAAGTCAATAGTTACTCCAGATTTACATCTATGTATCCGAGAGCAGAATCTCATCCGAGCAAACAAAGGGCTTGCTTTTTCTAACTCCCTCCTGTTAGTTGTTTCTACAAGCTCCCTCAGCAAGTAAGTTATGCTCTTTTTTGCACACCCACTGAATGCCAAATTGGTCCAAGCTACTACTTTACCATTTATACTATTTTTGACCAACCTACTCTTAAAACATAACATTCACCCCTGCTGAATTTGTCATGGAGATTTCCAGGAGAGCTGTATTCATCGGACCAAATTCTGTAGTTATTCCAGTTTAAATCCAAAGTAACTCCATTGAAATTCTACTGTTTATCTTGGAATCTTTGGTTTAATGGAGATATTTTGGATTTACAGTGGAGTAGCTAATAAGCAGAATTTGACCCAAATTGCATTTCTGTGAAGACTTATTGCATAGCATAGTGTATTGGCTGTAAAATGGAATAAGATTTTCTGTCTCCTTTTAAAATCCAAGAAAACGAAATTAGTTTCAGATGCTGTGTCTGAGGGTACAAGATTTGTGAATCAATTTGCGAATTTGTGTTTCAAATTTCAGGTCTGTTTTTAGACAGAATTTCTCATCCTTTGAGAATAACAGATTGAGTTATATAGTCTTTTAAAACAATAACCTGATCATTGCATTTCAGGTAATAAATTCAATTATATAGAAACCATAATGTCCTTTGTACAGAGTGTGACATTACTTGAACAAGGAGAAAACCGAGGCTAAACTTAACAATGGACTGTACTACTGAGTCACAGAGCAACTGCGGCACTTCTGCTCCTGAAAAGATCTCTGAAACAAATGATTTGAGTTCCTGTATAACTAAAACATTCAACAAAATAAGCAGACAAAGCCATTTATATAGCAGCTGGGTAGTAGAAAATCTGCGGAATATATTTAAAGAGTAGCTCCTCACTCATACTTTATATAAATCTATATGAGTGGTTCTTAAAATGTTTCTACTGTGATTCCCATAATATAGACAGGAAATATCTCTCAAACCAGTAATAACTTTCAAACTGGTAAAATTGAATTTTAAAATATCTTTATGTCTTCAGCATATGGGGGATAGGACACACCTGTAACAATGGAGCACTGCTGACCGGGCTGTTAAACGTCCGTATGGCGGCGCAGCAGGGCATGCAGCCTCCCTGCCCAGCTCCGCATGGCTCCTGAGAAGCAGCCAGCATGTCCCACCAGCTCGGGGGCAGCTACGGGGGCTCCACACACTGCCCCCGCCGGAGTGCCAGTTCCACAGCTCCCGTTGGCTGGGAATCATGACCAATGGGAGCTGAAGGGGCAGCACCTGAGGGCGGGGATAGCACGCAGAACCCCCTGGCTGGCTCTCCGCCTAAGAGCCGGAGAGACATGCCAGCAGCTTCCTGGGAGCTGCCTGAGGTAAAGGACATTCAGAGCATGCATCCCTCACCCTCTCCTGCACCCCAAGCCCCTCCCACACCCAAACTCCCTCCTGGATCCTGTACCCCTGCACTCCCCTCACACACCCCAACCCTGCCCCAGCTCAGAACCCCCTCCTACACCTCGCATCCCCTCTTGACCCGCACCCTGAACCCTCTGCCCCATCCCAGAGCCCCCTCCCACACCCTGAACCCCTCATTTCTGGCCCTACCCCACAGCCCACACCCACAGCCCAGAGCCCACACCCCGAGCTGAAGCCCTCACCCTCTCCTGCACCCCAACCCCTTGCCCCAGGCCAGAGCCCCCTCTCATACTCCGAACCCCTTGGCCCCACCCTCCAGCCCAGCTCCCCTCATCTCTGGCCCCATCCCAGAGCCTGCACCCTCAGCCAGAGCCCTCACCCCAACCCCCTGCCCCAGCTCAGTAAAAATGAGCGAGTGAGCGAGGGTGGGGGAGAGGGTGGGGAAGGGTGTTTGGTTTTCTGCGATTAGAAAGTAGGCAACCCATTCCTCACAAAAACCTTGTGAGGCAGGGAAATCCTCGCCATTTTGCAAACATGAAGCTGATATAAAGGTAGTGGTGACATGATAACCACAGTCACACAGGCAGTCTGTGTCAGAGCTGGGAATGGAACCCAAATTTCGTGATTGAAAGCCTTCAGTACCATAAACACTTAAGCATGTGTGGAATTTTACTTGCACGGGAAGTCTCATTGGCTCCAGTAGTAGTACTTGGATGAATAAAGTTACCTACCTGCTTAAGTGTTATAGGATCAGAATCTTAGATCACCTGTGCTGCTTTCATATGCTGTTATGTTTGTTTTCCTGTATTCAGCCGTTTCTGGAAAGCCCACTTTCTTGAATAGCTGAAATAAATGACACTTTGAGAGAGGAAGCTTATGGAGTCATGCACCACAATACAGTTTTTTTAAAAAAAATATGAATTTAGAGCTAGTGAAAGATAATGGGCTGACAGTCCTGGAGCCACAAACCAGGCTAGAACTGCATGAGTATGAGCTTCTGCACCATTGTTCCTTAGCTTTATTCTGAAAGGATCATCACCTTTTTAGGTTGAAAGAGGAGCTTAATCTTTGTGATTTCCACCTAGGCTATGGGTGACTCTTAGTGCTTGGCCTATCACACACACTGCGCTCCGTCTATTTTCTGCCTCTTGTTCTTGAATTTGTCACGCTACTGAACTATGCTTCATAGGCTGTCTCAAAACATGGCCTTATGCTTCACACAGTAGCCTGCTGAATTCAAATAAGAGGCAACAGAGAGCACCCAGAGCCAGCTCTCACTGGCACCTCTATCCCCATTTCCTGGCTTGACTCTTCTCCAGTGGTTCAATCCCTCATGTGGATGGAGGGGACTACGTTATTTTGGCCCCTGAACTCACCTGCCACAATGCAGGTCCACAGATTAAAGGGATCTGTGCTTAAACTACCCTGCTTGGTGGGGTCTTGGGAAATTTACCTATATCCCAGTCTGAGCTTGGCCCCACTACAGATTAAAGCAATAGAAGTGATTGAAGGTAAAACATATGATAAACCCTCATTGTCAATGTAACATCCTAGAACACCTTGATATAGATTCAAAATGTACCATGAAGTCACTAGCATGAGGTCAGTTTAAAAGCACTGAATAAACACATCTCCAAAGTCGGTTATGGTGTTCTTCAGAGCGGTTCCTTTGGGTTGGGTTGGAAGGGCAATACAATTAGAAGCACGGAAATAAGAAGTTAACTCATATTGAGTTTGCTTTAAAAGTCTGGTATAGTTGGAGTTCAATTCCTGCTGTCCCAGAATATCTTTTAAATAGAGCCCATCACTAAATATGTCCTTCCTGGTTGAAAAAGTCAGTTGAATTCAACAGTATTTCCAGTAAAGAGGCCCTTAATGCTGTTGATGTAGTTCAGGCTCCCGAGGTCAAAAGCTGGCTTTGTAAATCCACTGCTGCAGAAAATGGTTCTTAATGCTTCATTGTTGCTGTTAAAGTTCAATTGGCCCATGTGCGATTAAAAAAAATACAATAACCATGAAGATTAGAAGACAAGAAAGAAACATTTGTATGTTTGCTTGTGCGTGGAATCGTTCCCTTCCGAAAACCTTTCAACTAATCTTTTTAGCCGGGGCAGGGATAGGCAGAACTGTAGCCTTGAATCAGTACCTGGGGGACTTGATGACTAACACATTTAACAGAGTTTTTTGTTCGGAGGGGACGCTTGCACTTCTGGACTAGGTACCAGCTGTTCCTTTGAACAATGTCGTACTTATGATTCAGATCATGGAGGTTATGTGGTAAGCAAACGAAACTGATTATTTCCCCCCGTACACTTACTAAAAAAATGATGGAAAGAAGCTTTAGGTGGGCCTGAAAGATAGGGGAGCCTCTGAAGTACTTGTGAATCAGTTTCCTGGTATAACTGCAGCCACATGTGAATTTATGGAAAACATATGTGACTTTGATAAAAGATTACATTTTAAAAAGGGGCTAGAACGGGGCTACAGACAACAGGGCACTGTGTTTCATCAAACATTGAGTTCCACATTTTCAAATGTTTCATGTTAATGGAAAATGTTTAGATGATTTTAAACAGTGCTGTGCTTAGTTTTCATTGGTTAGTTTATCACAGACCCCCTTATGGGCGTTTCTGTTACAGAATCATCCACCACTGCCATTCATTTAGTTGCTTGCTAGGATGAAGACAAAGTTACCACATATTTACTGTAAGGAAAGATATTATACATTTGCATTTGCTAGGACTGGGTGAAGTGTCTGGGGAAAAGAAACACCAAAAAAAACTTGCCCAAGATTCATGACTGAATCACCGTTTTCAATGCACAAAAAATACAATGATTAGAACACAGTGCAATTTCTATTTACCTAATAAATTCAGATGATCAGTGTTTCTGGGGTAACTGAGAGCATTTTTGGAGTAATTAATAGACACTGGAGGACTTGACCCTACTTTGGACAATAAGATGTTTCAGGTAATTGAGGCTCAGATAATGGAAGTTGTACTGTAAGGTGTATTCTGCACATTGCATTTGCAATACAAACGAATAATGCAACATTTAGGCTCTGATCAACCATTCCTGGAGTACACCCAAACTCTTGACTGTATTATCAGGACCCTGCAAACACCAATCCTGGCAATCTAATATTTTAAAAAAATTAAAATATATTAATATAATACTCAGGACACCACTCATATAAAAATGTTACTCCACAAATGTAGGTTTAGCTTTAGGTTCAAGCTGGTATGGGCAAGATACAATGCCCATTGAAGTCAGTGGAAAGACTCAGAGTTGGATTTAGCCTTATGGAAATAAGTACGGTGGAATTCAGCATCAAACCTACCCAGGCCTGGGGCTAGGGGACCAGGACTGGCAGCTCTTCATCACAGTCATCCTCAGGGTTTGGACAGAAGGGCAGGACCAGGGACATCCTCAGCCAACTCTCATGTGGGAGGGCCGTGCGCTCCAGTAGCATTCCCAGCCCGTCAGTGTGAGGAGAAAAAAGGGAGCTCTGGCTGTTTCATATGAATCATAGAATATCAGGGTTGGAAGGGACCTTAGGAGGTCATCTAGTCCAACCCCCTGCTCAAAGCAGGACCAATCCCCAATTTTTGCCCCAGATTCCTAAATGGCCCCCTCAAGGATTGAACTCATAACCCTGAGTTTAGCAGGCCAATGCTCAAACCACTGAGCTATCCCTCCCCCCAATATGCTCAGGAGACAGGCTGTTTCTCAGCATGTGCAACAGCTCTGATTGTCTGCCCTTCCCCAGGACACAGGGAATGGAGAATGGCAGCAAATCAAATGAGGTTTAACCCACAGATTCACTGGAGGGTCTGAAAACGCTTGCAGAGTTGGTTGAAGTCCTTCTAGACTTCTCAGAACTGGTCAGGAATTTTCTGACAACATGTTTTTTCATCAGAAATTGCTGATTCAACAAAATAAACATTTCAGGGGCACATATTGATCCATTTCGATGGACATTTCATCAGGAAGGTTTCTCAGATCCAGGATGGAATATGAGAGAGACACCTACCCCTGAATAGCCACTAGCCAAATTAGAGTATTATGGTGTTAGGGCACTCACCAGGACTATGGAAAACCCAGGTTTGAGTCCCTTTTCTGGTATGGAGCAGGGATTTGAACCTGGCTCTCCACATCCCAGGTGGGTTCCCTAACTGCCAAGCTATTGACTAGTATTTGCTTGGTGTTTTCATGACATATTTAAAAAGAGCTCCGGTTTGTTCTGCTGTAGAACAAAAACAAATTCTGAAACCTCAAAACTTTTCATTAAACAGAATTCTTGTTTTCTGGCCAGCCCTACATTTAATTATATTTTCTGAAATGGCACAGATTGTCCTTGGCTATGCTGACAGATCAACTCTATTCAGTATTGCTTCAACTTCACCCATTGCTGACACATTGTGCTAATGAAGGCAAACATTTTGTCTTATTAGATTTTAAGCTTTTCAGGTCAAGGACTAGTGTGTTCCTATAAGACTGGAAGCCTCCACGCCTCCAGCTCATTCTGGGTACCATTGCAATATAAAAAATAATGACTCCTATTATTGTACTGGCTAAAACAGAAAACACAGCGTAGCAACATATCTGTCTGATTTGGGAACGTTTGCCCTTGATTATGAACTGTGACTTCACTATAGACAAGCAAGGGCTTTGTAACCAGGAGAAGGTGACCTACAAAGCCTGCATTTCAACTTTCCTTTAAACAGGAGGAAAATGAAATGTCAAATGATGCAACACTAGATAAATTACTCCCTGTTGTTTACTTTGTCAGTTTTGTTTTAAAGAAACATGGTTTATGATTATTTGTTTTGGATGACTGAATAATCCCTGCATTTCTGAAAGCCTCTAAAGTATTTCTCATTGGCAAACAATGCTCATCAGTGATCTTTCTTTCCAGGGCCTGCTCCAGGCACCAGCTTTCCAAGCTGGTGCTTGGGGTGGCATCGAGAATGGGGAAGCAGTCCGAGTCCCGCGGCGGCAATTCAGTGGCAGGTCCGCTCTTCCCACCGCCGAATTGCCGCCACAGGACTTGGACTGCTGCCCCATTCTCGCCTGCTGCGGCGGCAATTCGGCCAAAGTCACTGTTAAGATTCTACTGTGCTATATTAAGGGGTAGACCCTCAGCTGGGGTAAATGGCATAGATCCATTGAAATACCTGGAGTGATGCTGATTTACAATAGTTGAGCACCTGGACATAGATTCATAGATTCATAGATTCTAGGGCTGGAAGGGACCTTGAGAGGTCATCGAGTCCAGCCCCCTGCCCTGGACATATCTGTAAAGTAAAAATCTTAATACATTGTGACCAGTCCCCAAGTTAACGGCTACATTTCAAATATGTTTGTGTGCAATATAGTTGCTTTTCCACTTGCAGTTTGCTCTGGTGATGATTCCCCCCTCCACACTACCCCACCTGCAACTTCTTACTGTGACACTCAATGCCCAATTTTTTCTTGCCACAAAGGATTATAGGATTTGGTGAATTATGGCAGAAAAAAGTGGTTTGTTTTGGGGTCAATAGAGAAAAAGGTTGAAGTGGCTAGTGCAGATCAGATATCATGGTGATGAAGGCCAACTATATAGCTGGTGGCTGAATAGACAGAAATGTGGCTTGTTCTGTCAGTTTAGGGTTCTAGAGATGCTAGCTATTTAACAAGCAGCATTACTCGATTGGAGTTGTACTGTATAGGGGGACATACCATTTAATTAAAGGGCAACACTTTAAAGATTGAAGGAGATACTTCTTTTAAGCAGTGTATAATTAACCTGTAGTGCTCACTGACACAAGCTGAGAGAAGTTGAGATCTTGGAATGAAAAAAGGATTAGACCTTTCTACTACAGTAATAAGAACATCTACAGTTATGAGAGAGAGGATAAAATGTGTAAAGGGTAAAAGCCAGCCACTGATTGGTGGGGACTAAGAGGAAACCTCTATTCCAGCAAGTTATTCCATAACTATTAAGAATTTCTTGCATCTTCTCTGAAGCATCAGTTGGAGGCAAGATACCGGACTAAAAAGACCATCAGTGTGATGTGGTATGGCACTTGCTGCAGCTAATCTATATGGAACACTGCAAATTGAAAAGATCACAATCCTATATGGCACTCATGCTGCTTTCCTCCATTTGTGGGTGTTATTTATTTTAAAAAAACTCCCTGAATATAGAGGGAACATATTGCTATTTATTACAAATAACAAATAGAAAGCGAGCAGATGGTTTAGGAGCAGAATGAATGCCAAGTTGGGCATTAAACTTGTACACTTGTACAAACTAACTGTACATTTTATTTGACTTTAGCATTTTGGAAAATGGCATCTAAACATTACATGGCTTTAATTTGGGGGCGGGAGACTATATTTACAATGGGGCCTTAAATAAAATATTCAGTTTGGGTTAAATTAATCTCCATGGAGACCTTTTTTTTCAAACCCTGTTGACTATCAGTTCTTATAGACGTTGGTTTACTCTGTTTGTTTTAATTTATACTCGCTACAGATGCATTTAGCTTATTTTTGCTGCTATTTATAAGAGAAAAACAGATGTAAACATTTTCTTTCTCAAGAAGCAGTTTTGTTAACATCACCTTTCCTATCTTTGAAAGCCAACTATCAGTGAACGCGTGGGGGAATTATAATGGTTTCTTACTTTAATTTGTTGTCTTTGATGGTACTTGCATTGGTTGATGAGTAAGGGCTGTATGGGTAGTGTGACTTTGGCAGAACTCTTCCCTTTCTATCTCTGGAGACTTAGATACATAATAACTAGGTGAAAAGACCAGGATTACTTGTGGCACTTTAGAGACTAACAAATTTATTTCAGCATAAGCTTTCATGGGCAACAGCTCTGATGCATCTGATGAAGTGAGCTGTTGCCCACGAAAGCTTATGCTGAAATAAATTTGTTAGTCTCTAAGGTGCCACAAGTAATCCTGTTCTTTTTGCTGACACAGACTAACACGGCTGCTACTCTGAAACCCATAACTAGGTCGTCAGTTTCAACCAACCCTGGATTCTCATGCTACCTTTGAACAATTTTTTTTAAAAACTCCTGCATATTGTCCTAACATTTGTATAATGCAATGGGCCTTGAGCTTTGGGGTTCACGCCCTATGAGAGCAGATTTTTAAAATTATTTATTTGCCTCTCTATTATAGAAATTCACTTATCAAGACATGCCAGTGCTGCATCTTTTTCTGCTTGTATATCAGCCACCAGATTGGTATGGAAAATAGGGACATGGTAGTTTTCTAAAAATGAATCAATTATCTAGTAAACTAGCTCCTGTGTGATGAGAAAGGTGAACTACAGAGCAAATTAAAAAAATTGTCTCTACCCCGCATGCTTGATTTTCCTCAATGGAAAAAAAGGAGCTGATACTTGCCTACTTCACTGGGAGGTCGTGAAACTTCATGCATTAATCTTGGTAAAGCCGTTCAAGGTCAGTGTATGGGAGCTGCTATTAAAAAAAATATTAAGAAACCCATGTTGAGCTGTTTGGCATCTTGCAAGAATTCCTCAAAGTGGTAGTGACATGGTTTGAGAAAAAACAGTCTCAAGTAACCTGATTTAGCCTCTGGCTACCTTTAAAGTTGAGAGTAAGCGGAAGACACCATCCTCTTATAGTAAAGCACTACAGATACAGTGACTAAATAACCTCTGAAATAATATTATTGCTTACTCCTATTTAATTGGCTTTGATGTCCAGTAGACTCTTTAACTTAAATCCCTAAAGTAAACAGGAATTTCACTCTGTACCAAAGGGAGAGAAAAATTGTAAATGATTGTCATTTAATCAGAACCACAGTCTACAGTGACATTTAAAGTGTGTTGTGTTGATTATTTATATAAGAGTCCTTAATAACAATACTAACCATTTTTGTATATGCCTATTCCCATCCTTATCTACTGCCTCCAACAAAATAAGAAGGGGAATGCCTTGTGCAGGATAACTGTGCCATCAGTTATAGATCTTTCACTTCCAGCAGCCACTTGTCAGCAGTCTAACGAGCCATTTAGAAACGAAAGCTATCCCTCCCTTAGTGCATTTTCCATAGTGACTTCCTGTTGCACTGGGGCCTCATATCACTGGTCACCTCTATTCATTGTTTAAAGGCATCTCACCATCTGGACCACCTATGAGAAAATGTTTTCTTAAAGGGGGTAAAATTAAGGAACAGGGATTTACACCTCAGCCCCAAAGGTAATTACCAGATGGCAAATCGCTTGTTTTCACTTGATGACTCAGAATAACTGAATCAGGTCTACTGAAGCCAGACTTAATTTCTAATGAACAGTTTCATTTTTCGAGCTGCAAAGTTCTTTTCCCACCCTTTAAACAATGTTTTTAAGGATCTTTCATGCTTAAAGTGCAAGTCTGGCATGACGTGTATGATTTTCAGTATATTATGGACCCATCTCATATAATATTAACTGTTTCAGAGCCCACATATCTTATCCTCCAGCTCATACTAACATGAGCATTCCCTCACTGGAAGACCAATTGAAATCAGTGGGATGATATGCAAGAGTAAATGCAACATTTACTCATGTGAGTAGTCAAGTCAGATCCTTAGACATTGGGGTTAGGAAGCAGCCACTACCGTTAAAGTTGGCATATACATTTTATTCTAATCCTTCCACTCTCTTTTAGTTGCTCAGAACTTTTCAAACTAGCTCCTTCGCGGATAATGTTTTCCATGCTTGGCCACATATCAAAGGTACATTTTTTCAGAAAGTTTGAGTAAATTAGTTCAGCCATTTTTGAATTTTGCCTTTCATGCTCAAATTACATTTTTTCCTGTATATTACAGACAGAACATTAGCATTGGACTAATTCGCAAAACAATGGAGTTACAAGCCGAAGCTAATTTTGCAAACACTTGCACATGAGTAACTTTACTCACGTGAGTAGTCCTATTGATTTCAGTTGGACTACGTGTGTGTGTTCACAGAATTAGGGCTTGAGTTCAAAGAAAATCATTCAAATTAGTATAGCAATAACAAAAAAAAATCAAGTCTTTTGGTGACTTTTTAAGCTGAATTAAAGTTGGATAATTAAAAGTTTTCATGTGGTGTTTATTTGCTAACAAAATATAATAAAACGAGAAGGTGACCCGTTCCTGGGGCACCCGCCTATAGCAGGCCACACCATGACTGGTGCACTTGCCTATATGGAAAGCTCTGGTGTGGAGTTAGTGGGGACTCCTGGAGTTACCCCTTTCATGACTGAGTCCCCACTAACTCCACACCAGAGCTTTCCACATAGTAATAACCCTTTGCTGGGTTAATTTATTACAGAAGTCCCACAATCATAATCCAGACTTCCCCAGCACAGTCCAAACAGCCAAATAGTAAGAACATAAGAACGGCCACACTGGGGCACAGCAACAGTTCAGTTAGCCCAGTATTCTGTCTTCTGACAGTGGCTGGTACCAGGTGGTTCAGAGGGAATGAACAGAACAGGGCAATTTATCAAGTGATCCATCCCTTTGTTGTCCAGTCCCAGCTTCTGGCAGTCAGAGATTTAGGGACACCCAGAGAGAAGAGTTGCATCCCTGACTGACCATTTTGACTAATAGCCACTGATGGATCTATCCTCCATGAATTTATCTAATTGTTTTTTGAGCCCCAGTTATAGTTTTGGCCTTCGCAACATACCCTGGCAACCAGTTCTACAGGTTGACTGTCAGCTGTGTGAAGTACTTCCTCATGTTTGTTTTAAACCTGCTGCCTATTAATTTAATTGGGTGACCTCTGGTTCCTGTGTTGTGTGATGGGGTAGATAACACTTTGTTATTCACTTTCTCCACAACATTCATGATTTTATAGACCTCTATCATATCCCCCATTTGTCATCTCCTTTCTAAGATGAAGAGTCCTGTATTTTTAATCTTTCTTCATATGCAAGCAGTTCTATACCCCTAATCATTTTTGATGCCCTTCTCTGTACTTTGTCCAATTCTACTATATCTTTTTAGAGATGGGGTGACCAGAACTGCACACAGTATTCAAGATGTGGGAGTACCATGGATTTATATATGGCATTAGGATATTTTCTGTGTTATTATCTATCCCTTTCCTAATGGTTCTGAACATTCTGTTAGCCTGTTTGACTGCCATTGTACATTAAGCAGCTAATTTATACCTCATCATTTTGATAGGATAGTTGGGATTACGTTTTCCAATGTGCATTACCTTACATTTATCAACATTGAATTTCGTCTGATATTTTCTTGCCCAGTCACCCAGTTTTGTGATTTCCCTTTGTAACTCCTCACAGTCTGATTTGGACTTAACTATCTTTAGTAATTTTAGTAATTTTGTGTCATCTGTCAACTTTGCCATCTCACTGTTTACCCGTTTCCAAATAATTTATGAATATGTTGAACAGAAACAGTCCCAGGACAGATCCTTGGGGGACCCTGCTGTTTACCTCTCTCCATTCTGAAAACTGACCATTTATTCCTACCCTTTGTTTCCTATCTTTTAACCAGTTACTGATCCATGAAAGGATCTTCCCTCTTATCCTATGATTGCCTACGAGCCTTTGGTGAGAGATTTTGTCAAAGGCTTTCTGAAAGGCCAAGTACACTATATCCACCGGATTACCTTTGTGCACATATTGTTGACCCCCTCAAGAATTCTAATAGATTTTTGAGGCATGAGTTCTCTTTAGAAAAGCCATGTTTACTCGTCCCAATGTATTGTGTTAATCTATGTGTCTGATAATTCTATTCTTTACTATAGTTTCAACCAATTTGCCTGGTACTGAAGTTAGGCTTACCGGCCTATAATTGCCAGGATCACCTCTGGAATCTTTTTTAAAAATCGGTATTTCATTAGCTAACTGACAGTCAACAGGTATAGAGGCTGATCTAAGTGATAGGTTACATATAGCAATTAGTAGTTCTGAAATTTCATAGTTAAATTCCTTCAGAACTCTTGGGTTAAAACCATCTGGTCCAGGTGACGTATTATTGTTTTATTTATCAATCTGTTCCATAATCTCCTCTACTGACACCTCAGTCTAGGACAGTTTCTTAGATTTGTCACCTAAAAGAATGGCTGAGGTGTGGGAATTTTCCTCACATTCTCTGCAATGAAGACCGATGCAAAGAATTCATTTAGCTTCTCCACAATGGCCTTATCATCTTTGAGTGCTCCTTTAGTTTTTTAAGTCCCAAAGGTCCAGCAGCACCACATATAGCTTTGGCATCTCTCACCACCCTCAGGTTCTCAGCCACAGCTCCTGCATCTTTCACCACACCTCATCCCAGTCCGTTTACCTGGGGTGCTTTGCCCTGTTTCCTTCTCAGGTAGGTACAACTTCAGCTCTTGCCTGGAGACATCACCAGGTTCACCTCTACATCATTTCCCGGTGTTCAGTCCTCTTTGGCCCTCTGGCTTCAGCACTCAGTTCAGAGAACCAACAGGCATCTCCATCTGCTGCTCTCAGCTTTCAGTCTTCTCCGGCCCTGGCTTTCTGGCTAGGGGAAGTTTGTAAGTGACCTCCCCCTGACAGGCCACCGACAGCAATTTTGGGCTCCAGGGCAGAACAGTCAATGGGCCCCCACGCACGCACAAGCCACGCCTGTGCGGACGCGGTCCACCTGACATTTGGGCGGTGCTGCGTCTCCGTGGCTGATGCCCAGCGAGTTGCTGGCTGCGCTGTTGGTGCGCTGTAGTGAAGAGCTGCTGGCTGCACTCTTCTGGCATGGCCAGGGCTTCCACATGCCAGCCTGGTAGGGTTGCCAATGGTCTAATTACGCAAACCCAAAGACCCTTGCCCCGCCCCTGCCCCGCCCCTTCCCTGAGGCCATGCCCCTGCTCACTCCATCCCCCACCCTCTGTCACTCACTCTCCCCCACCCTCTCTCACTTTCAGCAGGCTGGGGCAGGGGGCTGGCGCTTACCTCGGGCAGCTCCCAAAAGCAACTGGCACACCACTCTGGCAGCGGCTCCTAGGTGGGGGGTTCAGGGAGTCTCTGCACACCGCTGCCCACAGGCACGACCCCTGCAGCTCCCATTGGCTGCAGTTCCTGGCCAATGGGAGCTGCGGAGTCAGCATTCGGGGCGGGGGCAGAGCGCAGGGACCCCCCAGGGGCCGCAGGGACATGCCATCCGCTTCCAGGAGCGGCACAGAGCGAGGGAGGGCAGGAAGCTTGCCTTAGCCCTGCTGCGCTGCCAGTGGCAGTGATTGCCGGGGGCCCCCAGGCCCTTTTAAATCACCTGGAACCCTGGGCAATTGCCCCCTTTGCCCCTCCCTGTTGGTGGGCCTGCCCCATGACTGCCTTTCTTCCTTCTGATTTCACTAGCCTGATCCGGCTCCACTGCTCAACCAGGGAACTCTCACAGCTCCCTCCTTCAGGGCCATCTCCTTTATTAAGCTCTGAGACCAGCTGTGTTCTTCTCCCAAGTTCTGGATTCGCTCTGGACTCTCCCTTGCCTTGCGGCTGTCTCTCATTTATAACTCTGAGCCAGTCCTGTTGTCCTCATTACATCAAACTAGGGCACACCTGAACTGGAACAGGAAACCTGGGCCTGATTTCAATTAAGGGGCCAGCTACCCTGTTATATATAATTATTAACCACGTACAGTGCCAATAGTATAGCATATATTGTGTGTAAGTTTGTATAAGCAATTCCATGCTGCATTATTTGATGTTTAATTTACAATTACCTAAAGACAGACCATCTTTTATGAGGTATATGCACTGGGGGCAAAATTAAAGTTGGGATTTCAGCTTTAAAGCGTACAGTTTCCTGACTTTTCAGTGCTTCTTTTTTCACCTTTCAATGTTGCTGTAATATTCCATATTTGCATTTAGTTATACGTGGTGTGAGCAGACTAGCTGTATTTTTTGACTCTGTAGTTTAGAGCCCAATCCTGCTTCTATTGAAATCAATGGAAGTTTTGCCTTGCCATCAAAAGTAGTTTGATGTATTGACAAGTGTATTAAAATTGTAAGCTATGACTTTAAATGCTTAGAGTTTTTTTCTGGTCCTGCTTGCAGGCGTGGGGGCTCTTTAGCGAAGCGCAAAATCTGAGTCTCACAGCATTCAATCTGCAGAGAGCCAGACTAGAGTATGAAGGGGGTGAGTTGTGCCTCTCTATTTTAGGGAGCAGCCATTTTTGTGTTCTTGTGTGTTATCATTCTGAATTTTAAGAAATAAAATAGTGTTATGTTGCAACCTTCCAGCAAGAGTATCTTATATGTTTATCTAATTTCTCTGTGTGTATACTGGTAACATAACAGCAGGAACACACCTTTACATCTGAGACCTAAACATAAGATTCAACATAATTGCAAACTCTTAATTTCCAATTTTAAAGTTAAAAAATGTAGCCCCTCCTTGAAGATGTATCTCAAGCTTCCTCCCTGGTGCTTGCCACTTGGACTCACTTCTCCTCCCTTCTCACATGGGTGGGGTCCTGGGTTCTTTTTCGTAACATCTGCTGCCTCCACCCAAGGAGACTCCTCACTGTGCCCAAGACACAAAGGGTGCTGTCCTTGGGAAAAATGAATAATGCTATCTGTGTTGGCAAGGAGTATAAAACCCAGGACACAAGAAACAATAAAATGCATCCACAGAAACCCTAGCACAGGAATGCCAAATGCCAAAATAACAATTATAGCAACGAAGGACTTTACTGGAAGCAGGAAAATAAGATCTGGTGAAGGGTAATTAATAAGGATGAAAATATCACCAAATTTCCCACCCCCTAGCACTCACAACTCTTCCCAGCCCTCAGCTTCTTCCCAGGCACCTTCCCAGGCAGATAGTATGCTGAAAATGAGTCCTAAGACGAATGCTGCAGAGCTGTGAATGTTGGCCTTCTTAATCAAAACTGGAGTCCTCTTACAGTGTATTCACCTCTGGGTAGGGCAGGGCCCTCCCCTGGCTCCCTGGTCTGGAGTCCTGGGGAGGTATTGGCTGACTCTTGGTAGCTGGTGCTGGGTCAGATCTCTGCCACTCCGGACGCTGGTCTTTGCAAGCTGGAACTGCCTGAGCCATGCACTAGATCCCACAGCAGTTCAAAGACTCCCTGTGTAGGCACTGGGACCTAAGCAGAGACTCTCTGACCTGTTCTGCTTCTCTCTCAGCTCCCAAACTCAAGGTCCAAAAGTAAAACTAGTGTCTGTGTCTGTGAGGCAGGATGTCTTCACCCATTGAGGGGCAGAGCAGCCCTGGTTCATCATTGTCCCAGCAACCTTCCTGACCATGTTACCCCACACTGCAGTTTCTCTATTGGCCTCAGCAGGAGTTTTTATTCCATTCTGTCCCCACCCCTTACTCCTGGCAGCTGGGAAATGGTGTCAGAGAGCTCTGGTAGCCATTATTGTTGTAGTCTATGGGGTAGAACCTCCTAGATAGTCAGTTCAGAATTCCAGGAGCTGGCAGACTCTACAGACACCCTCCCCTGCCTGGGAAACTTAATGTCCCTGTCAAGAACTTCAGTATGCACACAAAATAATACATAATACAAATAACACCAGTGCACCCCAATACAGTGTCCCAATGAAACTTGAGGAGAATGTAGAGGGGATGCCAACAGTGGGCAGAACACCCCTGACACTCATTTATGGGTCACAAGAAGAGGCACATTAGAAGTCATAGGTTAATTGGATGATGGGCATCTCCTCTTAGCCGGCACACCTGGGTACTGATGGATCTTTGGTGGCAGTAAGGTGTGCACTTCCTACCTCAGGCTCCATTCCTGGCTCTGCAACTTCTCCCTTTCTAGGCCTTTCCTTTCTATCTGTGGCTGCTCCTTATAGATTCCTGGGTGGGTATGAAGAGTTTGGCTAGATGGTTCAGCTCATGCCTAGGTGAATCAAGGATGGAATGGGCAGGTATTGGGGGTGTCAGGAACTCATCTGACTCTGGGCACTGTCACCTAGCAACTCAATGAGCTCTGCTGGGCCCAAAAAACTCTCACTAAGTGACTGTGCTCCCTAACTGGACAGAAGGGCCAAAACATCACCATTTAAGCCTTGTAGCAACAATAGCACCTTCCATGCCTGTAGATGCACCAGAACTACTTCCTGTACCAGCCCTTGCTCCAACCCATGCCTGCTGCTATTCCAGCCCTAGTCCCTACCTGCCTCAGAACTCCTAATACCTGACTCCAACCATTGGCTTGTCTTCTGACCATGACTCCAGTTCTGCTCTTTGGTTCTACTCTGACCACTAGGCCAGACTCCTGTTCTGACCACAAGGTTGCACTGCCTACACCCTGGTGTGTTACAGGGGGTTCTTTTGGACCTGGTATTTCAGGTTCTCCAGGGTGCTTGTCCCACCAGAACAACTGTGTGTGCAGGGGTGCTCTTATACTAATGCTCCACGTGGATAACTACACTCGTTGTCATCAGAAGCAAGAGATTCCTCCTTGTGTGTAGCTGAATGAGCGATATCGGGAAATAGCACTGGAGACTACAAGATTCTCTTATCTTTCTTCCTTCTCCAAGTGACAGGAGATCTTTGTACAGGAGGTGGTAATGCAGTGTTAGTATTAGTGACTAGCTCTCCAACTGGCAACTCTTTGGAGAGTCTGGCTAGGCCCTCTCCTCTCCACAGGCTGAACTTTGTAGACAGAAAGGCGTGGCAATGTCTCTTCTGTGATGTAGGGTTCAGACTTCCAATGGTCAGCAGTCTTATGCTTTCACTGGAGTCCAAAATTCCATATCAGGATCCAGTCCCCCTTGATGCCTCATGTGGGTATCATATCTGGCTTTGTTGCTCTCATCTCTCTTCTTTGTGGCTTCTGTTGCTATTTTTATAGGCTTCTTTCAATTACTTTGTCAGTTGGGTGACATACTGGAGGGAGGTTTCAGGATAAACTTCCTTAGCAGATACTCCAAAACACAAACTCACAGGCAGTCTAGTCTCTTTCCCAAATATCAGATAGTATGAGGAATATCCAGTGGGTTCATGCCTTGTGCATTTGTAGACATGTACTAGGAAGCAGACATCCAGACTCCATTTGGGTCTCTGCTCAGGATTCAAAGGGCCCAACATGTTTAACAAGGTCCTCTTAAATCTCTCTGGTTTAGGGATCTGGATTCAGCAAGGTACTTAATAATAGAATAATAGAAGATTAGGGTTGGAAGAGACCTCAGGAGTCATCTAGTCCAACCCCCTGCTCAACGCAGGACCAACCTCAACTAAATCATCCCAGACAGGGCTTTGTCAAGCCGGGCCTTCAAAACCTCTAAGGATGGAGATTCCACCACTCCCTAAGTAACCCATTCCAGTGCTTCACTACTCTCCTAGTGAAATAGTGTTTCCTAATATCCAACCTAGACCTCCCCCACTGCAACTTGAGACCATTGCTCCTTGTTTTGTCATCTGCCACCACTGAGAACAGGCTAGCTCCATCCTCTTTGGAACCTCCCCTTCAGCTAGTTGAAGGCTGCTATCAAATCCCCCCTCACTCTTCTCTTCTGCAGACTAAATAAGCCCAGTTCCCTTAGCCTCTCCTCATAAATCATGTGCCCTAGTCCCATAATCATTTTTGTTGCCCTCTGCTGGACTCTCTCCAATTTGTCCACATCCTTTTTGTAGCGAGGGACCCAAAACTGGACACAATACTCCAGATGTGGCCTCACCAGTGCTGAATAGAGGGGAATAATCACTTCCCTCAATCTGCTTGCAATGCTCCTACTAATGCAGCCCAAAATGTCGTTAGCCTTCTTGGCATCAAAGGCACATTGTTAATTTATATTCAGCTTCTCGTCCACTGTAATCCCCAGGTCCTTTTCTGCAGAGCTGCTGCTTAGCCAGTTGGTCCCCAGCCTGTAGCAGTGCATGGGACTCTTCCGTCCTAAGTGAAGGACTCTACACTTGTCCTTGTGGAACCTCATCAGATTTCTTTTGGCCCAATCCTCCAATTTGTCTGGGTCACTCTGGACCCTATCCCTACCCTCCAGTGTATCTACCTCTTCCCCCAGGTTAGTATTATGCATGAACGTGCTGAGGGTGCAATCCATCCCATCAGCCAGATCTTTATTGAAGGTGTTGAACAAAACCAGCCCCAGGATGACCCTGGGGGCACTCCGCTTGATACCGGCTGCCAACTAGACATTGAGCCATTGATCACTTCCCATTGATCCCGTCGATCTAGCCAGCTTTCTATCCACCTTATGGTCCATTCATCCTGTCCATACCTTTTTTAACTTGCTGGCAAGAATACTGTGGGAGACTGTATCAAAAGCTTTGCTAAAGTCAAGGAATAACACGTCCACCGCTTCCCCATATCCACAGAGCCAGTTATCTCATCATAGAAGGCAATCAGGTTGGCAATCAGAAGGCAATCACATGAATAATTTAAGTCAATGGGACTACTCATGTGGTTAAAATTAGGCACAGCCTTAACTACCACACTTGACTGGGACTTAAAATTCTAATCTCACTATTGACACAATAGCACAATGTCAAAAGCATATGCACTTACGGACTTCCACTGTGAAATGCCACTGATTGACTATAAATACTGAGCCTCATTCTCATCTCAGTTACACCAGCTTTCCATGAACGCAACCCCGATTGCTCTAGTGGAATAACTCTTCATTTATATTGATTGCAAGTGACAGTGTAAGACTGACAAGCGCCCGTCGTCGGCAGGCAGGCTCAAACCTGGGACCTCTGGAGCTTATTGCATGAGCCTCTACAGCATGATCTAAAAATCATATGGCTGTTAGCTAAGGCTGTAGAGCAGACTCATTAATCTCGAAGTGGTCTTGGTGCCACTAGATGGGGCAGAGCACCACACCCAGGAGGTGTGTGGGTTACAAGAGCAGAATTAGATCCAACATTTCCCTATTACTCGTATGGAGGTAAATAATATTTGCCTACTCAATAGTGCTTCAAAGTGTTTTAGAGGTGCAAAATATTAAGGGCAGAACTCAGGACTTCTTGATTCCCGGCATTTGCTTTTCTATAGACCATGTATCTTTTGCAGGCCATCTTCTCCTCTGGCAGCTTTTTCAGAATTCATAAGTGTGATTTTTCAGTCAAATTGGTTTTTTTGCAACATCCAGAGAGTGAAAAATATTTGTAAAATTGCTCCAATTTCACAGAAGTTTTAAACAAATTTTAAATGAGACAAATTTCTATTACCTCCTTCTGCCCACCACAACTCAACCCCAAAATAACATTTGTTACAAATATTTTCCCCATCCCTAATATTTATGGACCAATATATATTATCACCATAAGATACATGCTGTTGTTATGAGGAAGCACTCAGGTTTCTTGGTATACAATGACTGCGCCTTTGAGCTGGGGGAAAACACAATCACTTATACATGCAAATGATGGCTTACAGAGAATTAGTAATGTTATGTTTGTTATGTGGTTTACGAACAATATTTTTTTTCTAAAGAATTTCTTAGGCTAGTTTATCCCTCTTGAGGGGATCAAACAATCTGAATCAAAGGAAGGAAGGGAACATGATATCAACCTGAAAACTTGTTAAACTGCACCGTGATTATACATTTTTTGGCGTTCTTTTGTATTTACATTAACTGCCAAAATAGATTTAATCCTTTAAGGCTTCAAGATGTATATTTCCTGGCTTGTGGAGAGGTACTTTTCCATACTGGAAAATGATGCAGTATATCTTCCATATGCAGTAGAGGCTGATTAGGACAGAAGACATGCGTGAAATAACTGTTTTGGGGTATAACGTAAGGAACTGGAATCCAAGGGAGAGAGAGTATGAATAACATGGAATAATCAGCTCATCATCTGCCCTGGACACTAACTTCTACTGAAAGAGCCCCATATATAGGGTGACCCGATGTCCCGATTTTATTGGGACAGTCCCGATATTTGCGGCTTTGTCTTATATAGGTGCCAATTACCCACTTCCCCCTGTCCCGATTTTTCACCTTTGCTATCTGGTCATTCCACCCATACAAAAGATACAAGGTTGTAACATGTATTAGTAGGGGGATGGAATACAAAGAGTTAATAGAAAATATACTTTCTAAGGCCTTGTCTAGAAACATAAGTTGTTCCACTTTAACTATACAGGTATAGTTCAAATAGTTCAACAATCCTAGTGTGGACACAGCTGAACCCATACAAATATGCTTAATCCTTACAGCTTATTTCTTGACAGGAAAGGGAACATGCTATACTGCTACAAGCACCTTTATACTGGTGTAACTCTACTGGTAATAAAGTCACACCCCAACCAACATAGTGACACAGTAAGAGGACAAAAAAAACCAAAAAACAAAAAAAGGATAAAAAAACCCCCACCACCATGGCTAACCAACAGATTAAAAGGTGGTTAGAGACAAAAATACATCTTTTAAAAATTGGAAATCAAATCCTACTGCGGAAAATAAAAGGAACATAAACTCTGGCAAGTCAGGTGTAAAAGTATAATTAGGCAGGCCAAAAAAAGAAATTGAAGAGCAACTAGCAAAAGCCACAAAAACTAACAGCAATTTTTTTTAAAGTACATCTGAAGCAGAAAGCCTGACAAATAGTCAGTGGGGCCACTGGATGATGAAGGTTCTAAAGAGCACTCAAGGAAGACAAGGTAGTTGTCTTCACTGTAGAGGATGTGAGGGAGATTCCCACACCTGAGCCATTCTATTTAGGTGACAAATCTGAGGAACTGCCCCAGACTGAGGTTTCAATAAAGGAGGTTTTGGAACAACTTGATAAATTAAGTCAGCAGGACCAGATGGTATTCACCCAACAATTCTGAAGGAACTTAACTATGACATTTAAGAACTATTAATGGTGTTATGTAACCTATTGTTTAAATCAGCCTCTGTCAGGGTTCCCTCCCCACTCTAAACTCTAGGGTAAAGACGTGGGGGCCCGCATGAAGAGCCCCTAAGCTTATTTTTACCAGCTTAGGTTAAAACCCCCAAGGTACAAAATTCCCTGCACCCTGAGAAATGCTTCTTTCGCTGCCACCATCAAGTGTCTAACAGGAATCCAGGAAAGGAATCACTTGAACTTCCCTCCCCCCCAAAATACCCCCTCAAGCCGTACACCCCCTTTCCTGGGAAGCTTGAGAACAATCTCCCAACCAATTGCTTACACAGTGATCTAAAAACCCACCCCCTGGGTTTTAACACCATAGAAAACAGTCAGCTTCTTAAAAGAAGGATTTTATTAAAAATAAGGAAGGTAAAATCATCTCTGTAAAATCAGGATGGTAACTATTTTACAGGGCACTCAATTTCCAAACTCAGAGAGATTCCCCCCTCTGGACAAAACCTTAAAGTTACAGAAAACAGGAATAACCCTTCCCTCTCACACAGGAAATGTACCACCAAGCAAAATAAACAGAAATCTACTCGCAGTGCTGACTACACTTACTTTAGAAAAGGGAGGTTTGGTGAGGAGACTGGTTTTCTGTAGGTTCTTTCTGTCTTCCAAGATCACTCTGACTCAGACAAAGCCACACACAAAGCTTTTCCCCTCCCAAGATTTGAAAGTATCTTGTCCCCCCATTGGTCAGATGCCAGCCAGGTCAGGTGTCAGTCTGGCTACCTGCATTTCTTAACCCTTTACTGGTAAGAGGATTTTATAGTACTGCATCAGATCCTCTCCCCCTTCCCTTTATATTTATGACAGCCTCTATACTAGTTGAGTGGTAGATAGCTAATATTGTAACACTGATTTTTAAAAATGGCTCCAGAGGTGATCCTGGCAATTATAGGCCTTTAAGCCTAACTTCAGTACCAGGCTAACTGGCGGAAATTATAGTAAAGAATAGAAGGATCAGACACATAGATAAACACGATATATTGAGGAAGAGTCAACATGGCTTTCGTAAAGGGAAATCATGTCTCACCAATCTATTAGAATTCTTTGAGGGGGGGTCAACAAATATGCGCACAAAGGTGATCCGGTGGATATAGTGTACTTGGACTTTCAGAAAGCCTTTGAAAAGATCCCTCACCAAAGGCTCATAAGCAAAATAGGCAGTCATGGGATAAGGGAAGATTTTCTCATGGAATCAGTAGCTGGTTAAAAGATAAGAATCAAAGTGTAGGAATAAATAGTTTTCACAGTGGAGAGAAGTAAATAGTGGGGTCCCCAAGGACCTGTATTGGGACTGCTGCTGTTCCACATATTTATAAATGATCTGGAAACAGGGGTGAACAGTGAGGTGGCAAAGTCTTCAGATGATACAAAATTACTCAAGTTAGTTAAGTTCAAAGCTGACTGTGAAGAGTTACAAAGGGATCCCACCATACTTGGTGACTGGGCAACAAAATGGCAGATGAAATTCAATGTTGATAAATGGAAAGTAAGGCACACTGGAAAACATAATCCCAACTATATATACAAAAAATGATGGGGTCTAAATTAGCTGTTACTACTCAAGAAAGAGATCTTGGAGTCATAGTTCTTTGAAAATACCTGCTCAATATGCAGTGGCAGTCAAAATGGCTAACCGAATGTTAGGAACCATTTGGAAAGGGACAGATAAGACATACAATATCATAAGGCCACACTATAGATCCATGGTACATCCATACCTTGAATACTGTGAAGATCTGGTCATCCCATCTCAAAAAGATATATTAGAATTGGAAAAGGTACAGAAAAGGGCAACAAAAATGATTAGGGGTTTGGAACAGCGTCCAGATAAGGAGAGAGATTAAAAAGACTGGGACTGTTCAGTTTAGAAAAGAGACTATTATGGGGGGAGGGAGGAGGGAGGATATGATAGAGGTCTATAAAATCATGAATGGCGTGGAGAAAGCAAATAAGGAAGTATTATTTATCCCTTCAGATAACACAAGAACCAGGATGTCACCCAATGAAATTAATAGGCAGCAGATTTAAAACAAACAAAAGGAAGAGCTTCTTTACACAGGTTTCAGAGTGGTTGCCTTGTTAGTCTGTATCAGCAAAAACAACCAGGAGTCCTTGTGGCACCTTAGAGACTAACAAATTTATCTGGGCATGAGATTTCGTGGGCTAGAACCCACTTCATCAGATGCAAGGAGTGGAAAATACAGGAGCAGGTATGAATACATGAAAAGATGGGAGTTGCCTTACCAAATGTGAGGTCAGTCTAACGAGACAATTTAATTAACAGTAGGATACCAAGGGAGGAACCAAACCCTGCAACAAAGCCCAGTGCCAAATCCATCCACATATTTATTCAAGGGATACCATCAAAGGACCTAACCACATCAGCCACATCATCAGGGGCTCGTTCACCTGCACATCTATCAATGTGATATATGCCATCGTGTGCCAGCAATGCCCCTCTGCCATGTACATTGGCCAAACCGGACAAAGAATAAAATGGACACAAATCTGATATCAAGTATTATAACATTCAAAAACCAGTAGGAGAACACTTCAATCTCCCTGGTCACTCAATAACAGACCTAAAAGTGGCAATTCTTTAAGAAAAAACTTCAAAAACAGATTCCAACGTGAAACTGCAGAACTAGAATTAATTTGCAAACTGGACACCATCAGATTAGGCCAGAATAAAGATTGGGAGTGGTTGGGTCATTACAAAACCTAAACCTAATTTCCCCCATACTAATTTCCCCCTACTGTTACTCACACCTTCTTGTCAACTGTTTGAAATGGGCCACTCTCGTTACCACTACAAAAGTTATTTTTCCTCCCTTGGTATCCTACTGTTAATTGAATTGTCTCATTAGATTGACCTCACACTTGGCAAGGCAACTCCCATCTTTTCATGTATTTATATCTGCTCCTGTATTTTCCACTCCATGCATCTGATGAAGTGAGTTCTAGCCCCTGAAAGCTTATGCCCAAATAAATTTGTTAGTCTCTAAGGTGCCACAAGGACTCCTCGTTGTTTTTGCTTCTTCACACAATGCACAGTCAACCTGTGAAACTTTTTTGCCAGGGGATGTTGTGAAGGCCAAAAGTATAACTGGGTTCAAAAGAGAATCAGATACGTTCATGGAGGATAGGTCTTTCAATGGCTATTAGCCAAAATGGTCAGGCATGCAACCCTGTCCCTAAACCTCCACCAGAAGCTGGGCCTTCTACCAGAAGCTGGGACTGGACAACAGGGAATAGATCACTCGATAAATTGCCCTGTTCTGTTCATTCCCTCTGAAGCATCTGGCACTGGCCACTGTCAGAAGAGAGGATACTGGGCTAGCTGGTCCATTGGTCTGACCCAGTATGGCCATTCTTATGTTCTGATGTTCTTACATTAGTACAAAAAGTGTGTGTAGATCGGACCTCAGATTTCCATCTGGCAATCTCCATGCAATGCTGGTCGTTATTCGACTGGAATGATACACCTGTCTTGGAGAGGGCCTGAGGTAGAGCAACTATAAACTGGAGGAATGACCAATGAGGAAATAAAAGAAGAGGCAGTCAGCAAAGTCTGTTCCTTAAGGAATAATGACCGTAGCATGAAAGCAAAATGAATTAACGTAATTAGAAAAGGAAACAGAAATCTCCCCAGGTTGGGGATAATTTAGTCCTTTGATTCCCTGGGTGTTCACACCTGTACCCAAAAGACAATTTATAGTCATTCCCCATAACCCTTGTTAGGGGGAGCTGAGCTGAGGTTAATGCCTTGCTTGCCTGATATTGCATTTGCTCCCTTGCACGCTGTCACAGCAGCAAAGAAGATGATATCTCAAAAATATAAATTAAGAGGAAAAGTTAATTGTTTGAGGAAAGGTTGAGTTGGGCTTATTCTCACTGGAAAGAATAAACACCAGGGTGATCTCATGAAACTTAAAAATAAATGCTACACAAGGGGCTATACAAGAATCCAGAGAGAGAAAAAAAGTAAGAGTGATAGTTAGTTAGTGATACAATATTTAAATTGGCAGTGGGTTAAAAATTAAAGGACACACTATAAAAAGTCTCCATCTCTGCAAGAAATAAATAGGGGATGTAGACCACTTTTCCCATGTATAATAATGGGTAGGACTGGTTGAAGATTTCCCATCTAAGTTTCTTTTTGACAGAAAATTGGCTTTTTGACTAACAAAAAATGTCACAGAAAATGCTTGCTTTCCACAGAAAATTCGGGCTTGTAGTTGAAAGCTCTATTCCCTGCTCCCCCTACCCCCCGGTGTTCTTCTATATATTTCCTTCAGATGTTCCCTTTACTTACACTTTAAGCCTGATCGTTGCTTTTTTTAAAAATTAATGGGAGCTTTGCCACTGACTTCAATAAGAGCAGGGACAGATCCTACATATGTTTCTTACGTTTGGCTTATTATAATTAGAAGTGGTCTCAAACTGCAACATGTGAGCTGGATCAAAACTTTCCCAAAGTCTGAGACTGTTTGGACCCATGGTTTTGGTTTGGGCCCATCTCCAGTGATAATGGGATGACTAAACTAGTTTCAGAACCCATTAGGCCTTCTGTTTAGGGATATTTTTATTCTTTGTGGTTTGAAGGATATACACTGTACTATGAAAACATTACTTTTTCACTCATTGTTCAAGTTTTAGAACATTGCAAGTACATGAAAATGAAATAAACCAAAGTAGAAAAATCAGAAAATGTGGACAAGGTAGCTAGTGTGAAAAATTTTATTGGATCAACAAGTACATTAGAAAGAACATACAAGCTTCCAGGGCCAAAAAGTTCATTTGAAGAAGGGAATGTTTTGGCTGGAAGGATTGTGTAGTTTTTAATTTTGTATTGGTCCATTTTATCTTTGGTACTTGTCTAGTAAAAATAATTTAGGGAAAGAACATGTTGTCTCTAAGATCTTTGGACTAAAAGCAAATGTATATATTAAAAGTAAGTTCATGTACTTATATTAATATATGATATACTGAATATTTGGTGTTTAAAGATTCCTAATCCTTAGCAGAATATATACTGTTTCAGGAATTTAAAACTAAGCAATGGAAGATTAGTTCCTCATTTACACCAAGTCCTGGGTTCAGAGTCTTGCATTTTCACTGGCATCATTATCGCCTAAAGCAATGGAAGGTATGCAGCTCCCTCCACTGTTTAGGTGCTGGTGATTTCAATAGCTACGGTACTAGGAACAGGTCCTAACAGGTAAAAAGCCTTTCAGTTCACCTTAAAAATATTTGTTTGCAGTGTTGTTGTAGCCGTGTGGGTTCCTGGATATGAGAGTGATAAAGTGGGTTAGGTAATCGCTTTTATTGGCCCAACTTCTGTTGGTGAAAGAGACGAGCTTTCAAGCCCATAGAGCTCTTCTTCAGGTCAAGAAGAAGACCTGAAGAAGAGTTCTGTGGAGCTCAAAAGCTCGCCTCTTTCACCAACAGAAGTTGGTCCAATAAAAGATATTACCTTACCCGCCTTGTCTCTCTTAAAAATATTTATCATTTATCATTGCAAAGTCTTTACATGTATCTGGTAAAGACTGGGGATTTCCATTTTTTTCATTAAATGTTTTTTAATTAAAAAAAAGCAAAACCTTTAAGTTCATCTTTAATACATTCCACAATATTTTGTACATTTTACCACAGAGAGCTGTGCTATAATAATGCAGAGTCTCTTAGAAGACAGAAGACTGAGAGTTAAAGTTGAAATTCTAAGATCTTAACTCTCCATAGTCAGCTGCTGGTGGTTCTCATTCGAGGACTCACACCACTAGAACTTATTGATTTATATTATTGTTTATTATTTGTATTACAGTAGCATTTAGGAGCCCTAGTCATGGACCAGGACCCCACTGTGCTAGCTGCTGTACATGAACAGAACAAAAAGACAGACTCTGCCCCAAAGACTTTTTACAATCTAAGTGACAACAGGTGGATATAGACAGACTGGGGAACACAAGGAAACAATGAGAAAATACAGGTCAGCATCATAGGCAGTGGTTTCAGCACATCAGCTGCCTAATCATTGTCAAGTTTTTTTGTAGGCTGTGATGCTGTATGATTGAAATATGACCATGTATATCATTGATATTGCCACTGTTAGACAATTGCAACAAATCTTGTACAAAGTATGTCATGTAAGGTGTCAATGGAAAAATTAAGATTTGCTAAATAAGATTATTGTCTTTAAATCCATGTATCATCACTGTATCTGAAGTTATGAATATTGTCTATATACCGGTATCACAACTGTGTTTGTTCCTGGGGTGACACCCACAAGGTCGGCCAGCACATTGCGAATGGACTATTCAAGTTTGATGGCCCATCAAAGACACTTAGCTCTCACAATGGGCCATAGAAGGAACTCATTCTGCCCAAATGGCTCTTCCTGCCGATGCCTCAGCCTCCAAGAAGCCAATGGCTTCCCCCTGTGAGTCATCAAGTCATATAAGGACATGGATAAGCTCATGTGACCCTGGACTCCATCTTGTGCCAGTTACTTTCCACAGCCTGCGCTGTGGGCTTTGTTTGAAACAGAAAGCTTTCAGGCACATGGCAAAGGGTATAAAAGACCCCTTGAATGACTCCATTTTGCCTCTTTCCTGCCCTGATTCTCTGGACTGTGGATTTACAACTAAAAGGAACAAATTGAACCGTGGACTGAGGACCTTCCAATCTTTTGGAAGTTACCAGAGAGACTTTCCAAGCCCGGAGTCTCTAACATCACTGCTACAAACCTGATCCAAGGACACAGAGTGGATTAAGCTTTTGTGGGGCCCTGAGCCAGAGCAAGTGGGGGCCCCTCCTCACCCCTTCTGCCTGCAATCTCACCCCCATTCTGCACCTTCCGCCTGTGGCCCCACTCATGGATCCACCCCATTCTGCCCCTTATCCCCACGGCTCTGCCCTGTTCCATCCATATTCTGCCCCATTCCTCTCCCTAATGCAGCCTCGCAACCCATTTGCTCCATTCTGCCCCCTGCCACTGCGCCCCCAAGATCGGAGAAGCTCTGTTCCATGGAGTGAGAACTCTCCCAGGCCTGAGGCAACAGGAAGCAGGGTCAGGCTGCAGGGATGCCCATTTTTCCACAGCCCCACCAATTGGCTGGGGCCCCTGGGCATGGACCCCGTTGTCCCAGTGGCTAATCTGCCACTTAAAGGACGTTGCAATTATTGTATGTATATGATCTATTAGCTATTTTAACTCTCTTATGCTTTTCTTTTATTAATAAACCTTTAGATTTTAGTTACTAAAGGATTGTCAGCAGCTTGATTATTTGGTAAGATCTGAGTTATATATATATATTGACCTGGTTATGTGGCTGATCTCTGGAGATGGAAAGGACACTGTATTTAATAAAATTGGTTTTCAGTAACTACTGTACTTATCATAGAGTCTAGTGTCTGGGTGGTGAGATAAGGGCTCGGATGGCTAAGGAGACTGCATTTCTGACTTCTTGTTAACCAGTGTGGTGAGACAGAGGTCTACTTTTCCCCCCCTCCTGCTGATAATAGCTCATCTTAATTAATTAGCCTCTTAGAGTTGTTATGGCAACTTCCACTTTTTCATGTTCTCAGTATCTCTCTCTCTCTCTCTCTCTCTCTCTCTCTCTTTCTCTTTCTCTCTCTCTATATCTCTTCCTACTGTATGTTCCATTCTATTCATCTGATCAAGTGGGCTATAGCCCACGAAAGCTTATGCCCAAATAAATTTGTTAGTCTCTAAGGTGCCACAAGTACTCCTCGTTCTTTTTAAGTCTACTTTTGTTATCGGCGTGGTATAATCTTATGATAGAATAACCACCAGTTTGAGTGAGTCTGACCTGTTTCTCAGCAGTTTGTCTTGAATCTATCAATCTCCGCTTGAGCCACTGAGGCACGGTGAGATAGGCATCACAGCAAAGGATAATTTTTGAGGAGGGATTTGAAGGGGAACAATGAGGTGGGTTGTGGATATTTATGGGGAGTTCTTCCCAAGTGTGAGGGGAGCATAAGAGAAAGCACACAGGTGCTTTTGAAAATTTAAATATTTGTGTGCTGGTAGCAACTAGGAGCCCCAATCATAGACCGGGACCCCATTGTGCTAGGTGCTGTACAAACACGGAACAAAAAAAAATCACAGTCCTGCCCCAGATAGCCAATTTGCTCCTCTTATGCTTAGAAGATTTTCATGGTATCACTGATGCCACTGTGTGGTACCAGTAAAAGCTGTCTTGTTAATGGTAGACATTTTATGTAACAACAGCATAATAAGTTAAAAGAAGTGTTCTTATATAGAGTATTGGCTGAACAAAGTCCATTGTAGCTGGATTGGGTCTTATATGTAAATGAAATCCTTTAGTGCCCAGCATTAAGGAAGTTAACAAACTGTTATGTAGAATTTCTTATTGTTTGATTTATATATTTTTTGTAATATTCTTTAGCTTTTGAATGTGAATCAGAAAATCAATAATCAGAAAACCAATTGTTTACAACACAAGCAAAATATAAATAGTGTGTGCGTGCGTGCGTGTGCGCGTGTGTTTTGGGGCCATGAAAGGGAAAGAAAAATCAATGGCTTTGAATTCCCAGTGACTTATGGGAGGTTAGCCTGAGTAGGAACTGAGTATATGAGCTGAACAGAGCCAGTAGACAGAGACATGAGGAAGAATAAAGAAAAAGTTAGAAAAGAAGTGTAAGCAGAGTCAGAACGGGCTCTACCCTGACATCTGGTGGTGAGCTGTGGAAAAGGACTTCAGGGGCTGATCTCATTTGCATCGGCACACCCACCCTGCCTAGCATGATGGGACTGCTTGCCCAAATGGTTACTTTGGCTGCTGTGGGATCCCCAGTCTCTTTGTTATTGGGGCAGGATGAATAAAGTGTTATTATCCTGGTTATGTGAATCAAGGACAGTAGAACTGTACTTGGCATTTTATGATGGAGGGACTTGCCCTCAACTAAGTAGCACTCACTAGGCAAGGGACATGGGTTCCAAACCCCAGTGAGTTGAGGAAGGGTGGGGATTGATATGTGTACCTGCCACTGTGGGACACGTCTGAGGGCTCTAAACACCATTTTGACTTCTCTGCAATAACAAAGCTAATTTTGACTCCATTAGGGGTCTTGTTATCTGTTGTAGAACTGAAATCATTGATACCTTTGAGCTAATAGTACCTGCACCGAGGCTCCCCTACTACTAGCTGAAATCAATGAGAGCTGTGTTAAATGGGGTGGGGTCTGAAGATATATTGGTGAGTGGCTAGCAGGGTGGTTAGTGGAGAGGAGTGGATAGCAGGATGACTAGTGGGGTGGTGAGCAGCTAGCAGGATGGCTGGTGGAGAGGAATGGCTTGTGGTGAAGACTGCAGCAGAATCCCATGGAGAGGCATGGCAACTGACCATCAACACAAGCAGTGGAACATGTAAGGTGCCCCCATTCCTTCTCCCCTTTCCACCCAGGCTGGGAGGTAAACTTTGCAGATGAACTTCTGAACTTGTGGGGCGGGGTGGGCTGCACTGACCAAGGACAGAAACTGTGGGAGGGGTGACTTTTGGGTTGCTGGACTCAAGAACCAAAGGGAAAGGACACAGCCTAATCTGCTTGGGGGCAGGTCTTTTGGTTCATGGTTTGTGTTTATGAAACCTAGTTGTGGTGTTTTCCCAATTTAATGCTGAGTTGTTTACCTCATGTTATTAAAACTTTTTGCTACACTGGGACTCTGTGCTTATGAGAGGGGAAGTATTACACACACACCCAGGGGTGTGTGTGTAATTTTCCCAGGTCACTGGGTGGGGGCTTGAGCCGGTTTTGCATTGTACTGTTGAGAGGGACCCCTATGTACTGAACTCGGCCTGGCAGAAGGGTTACAGAGGGTGTGTGCGTGTGTGCGCGTGTGCGTGTGTGTGTCAGTGACAAATTAAACTTGAGACTCCAGAACAGATTTATTTATCTAAAAATGTTGCTCGTTTGGAGAGCCTCATGAGTTACACATCTTGTTTTCATGAGGGTCCCAGCTGTACTTGTAAAAAGAAAAATTATGTATATAGCTATAAAATAAGGAAAGAAATATTCTTGACAAAACAAAGCCTCGGGCAGGATGCATTGTTGGAAGAAACACCGCTGGTGAGACCATAAGAAGTGCAATCATTAGGAATATATACATCTGATTAGCAGACACAAGAAGACCACATTGCTTGGGGGGATGGAACACAAGCTTCAGTAACAAGCAATCAAAGAGTAACCATGGCAAGAATTGTAAAATAAAGCCACAATGACTTTTATTGGGGGAAAGGAACTAACTGCAATGGGTTTTGTCACAGATGTCTTGGCCATGACCTAGATCCTAAGGCTCCCATCCTGCAATCACAATGCATGGGGATAATTTTACTCACAAGCTAAAAGTTGTTGGTTAGGATTGGGGCCTTAGGCTGTAAGTTTGTCCCTGCCAGTGACAAAATCTATGATTTTACATACACGAGTAGATTGAGTCGTCTCACTGGACGCAATGGGACTAATCAAACATATATGTCTTTGCAGGATTGGGGATAAAGACATAAACTGTATAAACTTATTTTTACAAAACTGGAATGTTAGGCAAGTTTTAACCTCTCAATGCCACTTCATGATGCAGTCACATTTCTAGCATAAACAGTGACAACATGTGATAACTTAGCCCCATACAAATTTACCAAGGATAACATTTAAATTATAAGATTTTGCCTTAGAAGAGAAGCTTTTACTTAGACAGTTTATCACCAATGAAACAAGAAAGTGGAGGGCTGCGTTAAGAAATGAACTCTATTTATAGCTCTCGATTCTGAAATGCTACAGGCCATTATTCCATGTCACAGACCGACGACGATAGGTATTGTAGATAAAAATGGCTGAGGGAGTTTCTTTTACAAAAGTGATTATTGAATCTTCTCCATGATTTGTTTCCAATGAAAATTTCATAAGGATTCGGAATATCTGGGCTTAAGTTGCTCTTAGGTAACAGCTGCATTTCACAATACTGTAGAATGGCTCCAAAAGAACAATTTTGGTTTATCTGTTCAGTTACCAGCATTTTAAAAAACCAATTGATGTGATAAACCATAATGACTCAGAGTGAGGATTATGGTCTATCAAGGAAATAGTATATTATTATAGCAAATATTGTATTTACTGTAAAGAATTTTTATGACATATTCCTGGAAGTTTTATTAATCTGGGTTATATTAATTCAACCAGGCATTCAGTGCATGGGAGGAGCAAATTAGATTTCCATTTTCTGAATGTAAAGTGAAGCTGTACAAATTTAAGGCCAAACTCAGTCCTGTGACAACAGGGTTCTCAATGCAGGATGGAGGCCAAAGAGTTCTATCCCGCAAAAATTTAGGCTTAGTCTTAACTTTACACACATGTGCAGTCCCAGTGAAATTAAGCACATGTGGAAGTATTTGCAGGATTGGGGCCTACAAATAGACCTATTTTATTTTTGGTAACAGATAGGGTGACCAGATGAGAAGACCTGAAAATCGGGACTTCTCACCAAAACAAACAAACTGGAAGAGGCTCTTCAGCGAAAGTTGTTGAGCAAAAAAAAACAACAAAAAAACATCTGCCTCCGGAATCCTCTGGCGCGGAATCCTCTTCCGCCAGAAACGGAAGAGCCTGGAGCAAAAACACAACAAAAACAAACAAACAAAAAAACCCAAGAAGACTGAAAATCGGGACAAAAGGCATCCCGACCGACCGTCGGTCGGGACGCGGGACACATGCTCAAAAATCGGGACGGTCCCGATTTTATCGGGACGTCTGGTCACCCTAGACAGATTTTTCTAGATGAAATATTGTTTCAGTGATGGGTAGAGAGAGACTGAGATCTCAACAGTTAAAAAAAAAGAAAGAAAGGAAATGGTGCTGAGATGAAAGGAAATTTTACCGTGGATTTAATTAAGAGGTGGAGAATAAAGGCATAGCTATGGATAATAAATAAGGCTACATTTTAGTCATGGAAATTTTTAGTAAAAGTTACGGACAGGTCATGGGCAGTAAACAAAAATTCATGGCCTGTGACCTGTCCATGACTTGTACTATATACCCCTGACTAAATCTTGGGTGCTATGGGGCAGGGGGTGGCCCTGGGGGCACCGTGGGTGCTCTTGGGGCGTACAGCAGTGTGCAGCCCAGGACCCCTACTGCTGCTCCTAGGGGTGGGAGGAGGGCGGGAGGTGGCGTGCAGCCTGGGACTCCGCCGCTGCTAGATGGCTCAGGACCCCCACTGGCGCTGGAGGGGAGGGGGTAAGGTGGCCTTGCACGCCCACGCTGGTGCTGGGGGTGGGGTTAGAATTTAGAATAGTTTAGAACTGGGAGTTAGCACATATTCTAAGGGACCATCCAAGGTGAAGTGACCCATTAACACCCCTGTAATCATTAAAAAAAAAAGTGTATGTATGTGTGTGTGTGTGGGAATTAGTTGGATACAGATTGTTGTAATAAGCCATAAATCCACTGCCTTTATTAAAAAAGACCATGCTTTTTTAGTGTCTAGCAAAGTTATGAATTTTAGATTCCAGGCTTATCTTTTGAAAGTGTTGTGGAGGTTGCTTTTGAAGATGAACACTGATAGGTCAGCCATAGAGTGAATGGTCTGTGAAAAGTGTTCACTCACAGGTGATAGGGTGTTTTTCGTCTTTTAACATTTTCCTGTGTGAGTTCATTTGAGAACATAGTGATTGTCTGGTTTCATCCACATGTTGTGATAGGCATGTGTCGGACCCATGGATCTTGAAACGTGTATTGTGGAGGGTGTTGATCAAAGTGGAGTTATGTCTGCAGGTTTTGCATCTGTTGTTCTAGCAGGGTCTGGTGCCGCTTTGAGCTGGTGTGTCCTGGTCTGTGTGGAGCTTATTTTTGATGATTGAAGAGGTTGGGGGTTGTTTGAAGGCCAGAAGAGGAGTTCAGGAAAGACTTCTTTTAGGATGGGGTCCTCTTCGAGTATGGGTTGAGTTGTTTGATGATACCCATATGGGTTCCAGTGTGGGGTAGTAAGTGACAGCTAGGGGTGTGCAGTTGGAGAGGATTTTATTTCTGTATTGAAGCAGGTTTTCTCAGGGCATTTGGATGTCCTGTTCCATGATACGATCTTCTCTGGTGGAGTGTCCTTGTTTGGTAAAGGCAGTTTTAAGTGCGTTAAGGAGGACTTTCTCCTAGGAGTATATTCTGTGGTATATGAGCGCCTGGCTATAGATAACAGATTTTTTGGTGTGTCTCGGGTGGTTACTGGATCTGTGAAGGTAGATGGGGTGATCCATGGGTTTTTTTAATTGTTGATTGTAGGATTCTACTGTTGAAGCTGATTGTGGTGTTCAGGAAGTTGATGCTACATAATCAGCAATAACCCAAATTTAGGTGAATAGATTTAACAATACAGTTTAGATATTCGAATCTGAATACTCAGGTACATGCATTGTATTAATTTTGAGATTGGAAAAATAAGAGATGTGAAATTCCCTTTGTAATCACCTTTTTGTCCTTCTTCCAGACAGTGTCTTTGTTCTTTAACCTTTAGTATAGTAAGTTGAGACTGACGAAAGACATGGTTTTAACAAAAGCTAAAAATTTGGGGCCAATGCCAGGTAAGTTAGCCATTAATTTAAATAGGATCAGGACTGGCTTTTAGGGACTCTTTTGATCCAGTAGACTAATCTGCTGTAATACAGTGTTATCATAAACTATCCAAACAGAAGTGTGTAAATATTTTGTTTATCTGACGCACTTTCATCACTACCATCGTATATTACTTTACTTTTACATGTCACCCATATGGGAATAATACAACGTACAAATCCTTCCCTCAATTTCTTCTGAGGAAATCCTTTGTCAACAGTGTTTTTCTAGCAGCAGGTGGGATGTCTTTGTGTGCTTTTAACCCTGACATTTGGGGACTGAGTAAAAGAGAAATGTCCACACATTAATGCCAGATTAATGCTGTCAAACCCTTTTTACAGTCTTAATCCTTGATTTTTCAAAGCTGGTCTATTTGGAGATGATAGGTACTGGAAAGGTCATCAACACTGAGCCAACTTATCACTACACATGATATATGTGGGAAACTTTTAGAAATACTGTCAGCTCAGATAATTTCCTCTCCATGGCTATGTTTGCTTGGGCCATTAAATGGAACTCTTATCTTCACCACATCCTTCTTGAAATGGCTACTAGCACAGCTGATGGTGAGTCAGATGATTCTGACTGAAAAAAATGGAGATCTAGGGCCAGATTTTCAAAAGAGCTCAGCTTTCATTTAAGAATCATTATTATTAATGGGAGATGCTAAGTGTGGGGAACTTTTGAAAATCTGGCCACTGTATTGAGGTGTCTAAATGAAATCTGAGCTCTTTTGAAAATCGGGGTCCTACTGCAATATTCCTCTCACGTGGACCGAATGGCTGGCTGAATTACTTCAACACTGATAAATTAAACTCACACTGAATATTAAAAATATCTTATTATTTAGTGCCACATGTGTTCTTTCATACAGGGCCAAATCTTGGTTCTATTGAAGTCAGTGGCAAAACCCCAAATGTCAAATTACTTCAGTAATTTACGGGTGGTAAGCCCACAGTGAATACATGTGTCGTATTTATAGGATGTGTGGAAACTCTAGATCCTTCAGACTTAATTCATAATACTGAGGTAGGTTGCTGTATAATTTCTGAATGTGATATGATGACTGATTAAGCAGTAGAATTGCCTTGTCTGTATTATTGATTTTCTAGGCTTAATATTAAGGAATGTTGTGCTGTCAGAAGTAGAAAGTGTATTTTTATGGGCTGTAATGGTGTATTATCTCCTCATTTAGAGAGGAGAGGAGGCTGTAGCAATCTGGGAAGAGAGGGGGAAAGTTTTAAATTAATTCTTTTCCTTGGGCAAAGAGAAGGAGAGGGAGGTTTGACTGGTCACATAAAGAGAAGAGTGTGAAACAGAAAAACAATTGCAGGGCCTTGATTAAACAGAGACAAGGAGTTGAGTCCAAGGGCCTGGAGCAGAAAGCCACACTTGGGACAAGAAGCCTGGAGCAGAAAGCGGTTCAGAGGATAATGCTATAGAATTACATAGTAGATACGAGTTTGAGCATAAACAGTGTTTCTTGGTGGTTACATTAAATTCCATGGCTTTCCAGTCCCTTTCTTTACAGTACCCAGCTGGCTCCCATTTCTTGTTGCGCCAGGAATGGACAATGTCTGTGGAACAGGGAATCTTGCTGATAAATTTCTCTATACAAAAAGAGTGAACAGATTTTCAATTTGTATGAATTATTTTCAATGTAGGAACAATAAAGAAAAAAGGTTAATCTCCATGAGAGATTAGCACAGTATGTGTATGTGTGTCTCTTTAGTAACAATCTGAACAGAAATGAGAAAAAATGGCTGCCAATCTCAGTAGAGATCTGCAGAGATGTCAGCATCACACATCAGTTCTTAAGAAGCGATGAAAGATTTAAAGTTGCAGTACACCAAAACAATTTTAATTTCAAAACTTAGCTCGCTCAGTTTCAATTCAACTGAAAACAATAGTATTCAATGTGATTTAAGTGTCATTGTGTGTGTGCTAAGTATTACTAAAGATGAATACACTTTTTAAAAAACATACTTATTTCTTGCCCAAATTCCTTTTTTTCAGATTCTTCTGAAACAGATATCATCAGAAGCAATTTCTCCTTTTCTTCAAACACTCTTGCATTTGGAGTCTGATAGGATCAATTTTATCTCCACTTCGCTTCACCAGGAACAATGACATGAACGATCTGAGATGGACCCTGTCAAATAGCTTAAGCCCAAAGTTTGGCCTATTTTAAAGATGATAGAATACAGTGCTCAATGCTCATCATATTAATTTATCATTTTATTTAAATACACTACTTTGCCACTGAAAAATGAAAACATAACAACAGTTGCTGTAGTTTATAAAGGACTCTACAATATTTTAGGTTATATTTGCTCTGCTCCTTATACAAAGGCAGCTAACCAGCCCATCAGAGGGTGCAAAAGAAAACAAATATATTCTGTCCCTGGAGATGTGCAGCCATAATCAATGATACTGATAAAAACAAACAAAGAACTTAAAGGTGATGAAAGGTGGCAATCTTGAGAGGTCTGCTAAAGAAAGACGGCGAGCCTATTTCGGTAAAGGCTGAGTGATTTTGCCTTGGATTATAGAACTTGTATTAAGGCTTGATCCTTTACATTAGAATTTAGTATTAAATCTTATACTTTGCCCATATTTTGTATGGTCCTGAAATATTTGGCTCGCAATACAACCATGGAGGAGGACATTGGTATTTAAATAGAAATATTATCCACAATGCAATGCTACCAAACTACACATTATTTAAAAAGAAGCCCTAAGAGCCCTAACACAGCCCAGTGCAACCAACAAGATTTAGGACAGACTACTGGTAAAACATGCACAGTCTGCAATCTGTAGGAAAGCATGTACTGCCTCTCCCAGTCTCCTCTTTCCTTACCGACGATAATCTATTGCCACTTTTAGTGTGTCTTTACTTAGTTTATTGTAAGCTCCTTGAGGTAGAGGCCATGGTTTTTATGTAGCTATAAAGCATCTGATGGATGGTGCTATTACTCCTGGGGGCATTCTGGGCCAAAAAAATAAAAATTCTGCACACAATATTTTAAAAGTCTGCAAATTGTATTTGTCAAAATAACACCACATCATCATGCCAGTTTCAATTATTGTGGTAATTTATTTCAAAATATCTGTCAGCAAGTATGTCTGTAACAATGCAGGCAACATTTCCCCCAGGAATAGGGAGTTAAAGAAACCCCATGACAACCCCATTCCTATTTCTCTGCCCACCCTGAGCCCAGCCAGGGGGACACCCACCCCCAACCCCTCCCCCCACCCCCAGAGCCCAGGGATGCAGAGAGAGAAACAGCCTGATACTCAGTACCAGGCTTGCATGGAGTTTCCTGCATGTCACTCTTTCCTTCCCTCAGGGCATGCTGGGAATAGCAGCTGCCAGGAACCCTCAAGCTCCCTCTCCCGCCCCCAGCAGTGTCTTCTATGTGGGAGCTGGGCTCTGCTGGGTCCAATGGCTCCCTAGTGGCAGCTAGCAGCACTGCAGCCCATTTCTATGGGGAAAGGAAATTCTGTGCACGTTAATTTCTGCAAAATTCTGCATTGTGCAGTGGTGCAAAATCCCCCCAGGAGTATACACCTGCAAGGGAGGGTCTAGATAATACTTAGCCCTACCATGAGTGCAGGGGACTGGACTAGATGACCTCTCAAGGTCCCTTCCAGTCCTATGATTCTATACATTCTGTTCTACCTGCCCCACTCCTACCTCCTCAGAAACACCCCAAAGCCCTGCCCCTCCACGCCGAGCATGCTGCAATAGCGAGTGAGAGGGACTGAATGTCACTCTCTTTCACACACACTACTGCCCATCCCCTGCAGCAGTGATTTACATTTCTACAAGCTGCTCTGGGTGCCCAAAACAACTTGCCTGTGCTGCCAGGGAGGGGCACGTGACCACTCTTGTGGCTTCCTTTTGCTTCCCCATCAGAAGTCATTTTTCTGTGGGGAAGCAAAGAAATCGGGGGAGGGGACATGAATTCTGCTCAGAATTCCCCCAGGAGTATGCTATATAAACTCTAATAAATAATAATGAAATCTCTTGTGGAAAGTTATTTAATGTATGAAAGAGCTGAACAAAGTATCAAAGGAGCCACTGTAATAATTTTGCCTTGGATGTGAGTTCTTGCTCTCCTGTTATAGAAGACATAAAAGGCCGAATTATGTTTCTCATTGTCTTGAATCATAGAAACAAAATTAAGGTGGTTAGGTTGCAGGCATCCTAACACAGGGCTGTAGAGAGTGAATAATCTATGGCATTCCCCACCAGTATCACTGCCACTGCCCCAAATACCAAAACCTTGCTACCTTGACCCTGCAAGCATCAATGCACAAAGCATCAAAGTGGCAGGAAGGGCACTGTGGATCAAATTGGAAGGATGTGCTAATGGATGGACAAATGAACCTGGATTCAATTCCCAGCTTAGCCAGAACTTCATATGTGACATTGGTCAAATCACAAGTTTGTCTTTCTCACTAACAAAAGTTGGTCCAATAAAACTTATTACCTCACCCACCTTGTATTTCATTGGTCAAGTCACTTAATCTACTCTGTGCCTGAGTTCCCCAATGGAGAGTTTCCTGGCCTCATAGGCTTGTTATGAAGATTAAGTCAACTGATTCTGAGACACTCAGACACTGCACTGACTGTGTAAGTTTCTAGATAGAAAAGGCAATTAAGTGCTGTGTTCCAGTAGGCATCTTTGTTGTAGCAAAGTTGGCTTGCGTGCTTGCTGTACACAGGTATGCAATATTGGATCAGATATTTGTGTAACCCTCCTTGAATTGTGGGGATGCTGACACACTGGAAGGAGAGGAGGAGTCATGAGGTTCCTCCAGCTATCACATTCTCTGAGGGATGTTTTGTATGCTACCTACTGATCTTAATGCCGTTTTTATGGGAATGCATTATCAGTGATGAATGCACTGTTACAGCAGCTACATTGTCTGGGGGATTTAGGAACTCATGAGTTGTGGCTTTTCCATTGACCAAATTTGTGATGCTGGACACTTATCCTCTCTGTGCCTGCATTTCTCCATCAGTTAAATGGGGATAATATCTACCTCACCATGGCCATTATGAGGATTAATAAAGGACTTCTGCACCTAATTGCTTGTTTTTAGATTCTTAGCCCCATTGGAATCTGATGATAAGGATTTTGCAACAGACAGGAAGAACATTATCTCCTTTTATGAAAAGATGGCTTTTTAATTTTTCATGGCTGTTTAATTTCTTGCATATTAGAGGCCAGATTTTGGCCTTAGACCCATTATTACTAATGAGCCTACAAAATGTATCCCTATTGTAGGTTCAAATGTAAAAAGTATATGAAAGTTCACAAGATGTTACAATAACCATGAAAAATAGGTCAAGCTGTTTATGATATTGAATGTGGTAACAAGTGCAAGACAACCAGACAAAGAAGCTGGAGTAGTCTAAACCAAAAGGTCATGTTGATATAATCTAGGGACTGTTAAAATTACACTTGGTAAAAGCAGATATGGAACCACCAGTTGATGACCAAAATTGGTGTGACAGACATTAGGTCTAACTGGTGGATAAAATAATGACGGGGATGAACTATGCTGCCAACTTTTCCCCTTTTTGGGTTTCTTAAAAAGAGACTTTGAAAAAAATTATCAGTTCAGTTCTGCTCTCCCTCCCATCTTCCATCACATCTGCATCTGAGCTCACCTTCTCAGAGAGAGAGAGGTGGATGCAGGTTATCCTGTGCACAGGTTGTCCAGAGGTACGCAGCAAAAATCTCCAACTTGCTTCCGCTCTTGGGTGTTTTCCCTTGGGGTCTCTAGGGGCATCCCTTTCAGAGACCTTTGCTCAGTATTCTAGTCCAGGCCGGCTGCCTGTGTCTTCTTCAGTGTCACCAAACCACACCGGCTCCAGGGTCGCAAAGGCAGACTGTTGGGTCCCACAGGGCAGCCAAGCTTTGCAAATATAATCTCAGTCCTGTAACTTTATTGCCTTTGGTTTACCTCTGTCTATATTTTTTCACAGCCAGCTGGGGCTGAAAGGAGTTTTTCTTTGTACTTGGCATGGTCTGTGTCAATTCTTGACCTTGAACGCAAAGCAGCTTTCTCTTTATCTCTGGGCCAAGCTGAATTGTCAAATTAACCCGTTCTTTTCCTGCCTTAACTAATTGGGAATATAAAGGAACAGAGGGGGTTAACAAAGTAGTCTGGGCAGGGAGGCATCCGGATGCTATAGACAAATTGCTCCCATTGTGTATCAGAGACTTTTTGGTAATGTAAGGGTTCCTCTAAAGTATGTAAATTTATCTAAATCGAAGGTACCTTCTAGTGAGAATTGTTTAGATGGATTATCACGCGTGTAAAATTCCAATTTTTTAAATACCTGCAGGTTCTAGGACCACAATACACATACAAGTGGTACGAAGGGGTACCCTTCGGGGGTGAGGGAGAATTTTTAGACTGTCCCCCACCCATTTTCCAACCACACACACCAGGGGAGGTGCCCTGTCTGCTCAGCAGCTCATGAGCTAAGGAAATTCTCACTTTCTCTCCTCAGACACTCACACAGGAAAGATCTATAAGATGTCCACGACCCTCCTGCACCCCCTTCGGCAAAGAGCATCAGCTAGCCTCAGAAAGACGGTGGGATCTGGCTTGCTCAGGAATTCAGGATTTCCTGAATGAACAGCTGATGGCCATTCGGAGTAATCTAGAGCATCAGGCCTGGCCTACTGCCCTTACAGACACTTCAGGAGTATCATCTGATCTGTGGCTATGGAGACACACTTGGAGGTTTTCTGGGTGGAAGTGTGGACGTTCTCAGTGTTCCTTCCAAGCATACGGACCGGTTGGAGGGGTGTGGCCTCCCACATACCGAATACTGCTGGATCCATGGGGAGGATGCATGTGGGAGCGGGTAATTCACCAAGACGTTTGGGAACTTAGACTACCTGGTATGCCTAATTGATTTTTAGTCAGTGCCCCTAGAATAACATCTGACATTTAGATAGGAATAGGGAGTCAATGGACACTTTGTTGAAAGGGTATGAGACAAGGAACTACCCTGACAGGACACCTACTTTTTCAAGCTAATAACAGCTGTGTACATGTTGAGGCCACCACTTTACAAGATATACATTTTGATTTCACCATTGCCGCAAGCAATCATATTATTTATTAGCCTGCAGATTGTAAAATTCTATCAGCCCTTAGTTTCAGATACCCTTTAATTGGACCACCCTAGTACCTGATCGATTCCAAAATTTACTTTCACTCCTATCAGAGATTCAGAAAATTTCTGATTTACAAGGGCAAATCCATATGCTTCAATATATATATATATATATATATAAAGTTGAAAAGTATGTTTCATATAGCTTATAGAGTGTCTACTTTATTTACTAAATATGATGTATTGTTCTTTGACTAAAACTGTATAACAACTCCATCATATTATTACTGTGGGAATGCTACTGCTTGTATTGTTGTTGTTTAGTTTAGGATTATGTTATTGTAATGGACGCAATAATGATACTTTACATGTCCATGCTAGCCATGAATTGCCACTGCATCCAATTAAAACCCCTAAGGGTGAAGTGTTTGATGTAGAGTCTGAAATACAAGATCTAATGAGTATGGAAGTCTAACATTGATAGTTGTGCTAGAATCACAAAATGGGGGATTGTGGAAGTCGGTAGAGGGAATTTGGATGCAGGCCTCTATATGAGCAAGAGTCAGGCTAACTCTAGCTGTAATAACGCGAGATTTGTAGAAGCAGGGCTCACGTCAGAAGCGGGTGAAAAGGCAGCAGAGTAGAGTCAGCATGACCCAACCTTGAGATAGCTATGTTTTGAGAACAGAAGTGAGAAAATACAGGAATGGGCAAAACATAATATAAACAAACTGTTGATCATTACTGTATGTAACAAAAAGTATAAATGCTTGCCTTAATTGTTTATCTTTTGAGAGACCTGCCTAGGAGGGGGAAACCCTGTGTCCTAGTGCACTCTCTCCCTCAATTTCAATTGCTTGAGTTAATAAATGTATCTGCCTTGCTGCTCCCAAAGAAAGAGTGAGAGGGGGGAGGGATAGCTCAGTGGTTTGAGCATTGGCCTGCTAAACCCAGGGTTGTGAGTTCAGTCTTTGAGGGGGCCATTTAGGGATCTGGGGCAAAAATTGGGGATTGGTCCTGCTTTGAGCAGCGGGTTGGACTAGATGACCTCCTAAGGTCCCTTCCAACCCTGATATTCTATGATTCTCTCTTCTCTCCCCATTTTCACCTCTGAACTGCCTGCACGGTGATTCATCTAAGGAACTTTCTTTCTGAGAGGAAGGCCAGCTGGCCTTACATTTATGTAAGAAACTTTGTTTTCACCCGTGAGTCCTGTTGTGACAAGTGGGCCTACAAATTTACCCGAATTGTGAGTGCAAACCTGTAAAAAGTATGTAAATGTTCAGCAGATGTTATCATAACCTATAATAACAAATGCTGATGGGAAAAGGTACAAAAGGGAGACGAATAACCGAATTAATCTAAACAAAAAGGCCAAGTTGCTATGATTCAAGGACTGTGTTGAAATTATACTGTTTAAAACCAGGAGTTATGGAGCTGGATGTCAATGAGCCAAAATTGATATGCTGGATATTAGGCCTAATTGGTGGACAAAACAATGAGGGGATGAGCTAGTCCACCCATCACTCCCCTTTTAGATCAGAAAGAGACTTTGTGGTTAAAGTATGAAAGACCAAAAAGAAGTACAGATAGAAATAACTGACAGAGGCTACTGGAGTGAGCTTCATAAGAACATAAAAACGGCCATACTGGGTCAGACCAATGGTCCATTTAACTCAGTATCCTGTTTTCTGACTGTGGCCAATGCCAGGTGCTTCAGAGGGAATGAACAGAACAGGCAATCATCAGATGATCCATCCTCTTCATCCACTTCTAGCTTCTGGCAAATAGAGGCTAGGGACACCCGGAGCATTGGGTTGCATACCTGACCATCTTGGCTAACAACCATTGATGGACCTATCCTCCATGAACCAACCTTGTTCATTTTTGAACCCTGTTATAGTTTTGATCTTCCCAGCATCCCTGGCAATAAGTTCCATGGTTGACTGTGTGTTGTTTGAAGAAATACTTCCTTTTGTTTGTTTTAAATCTGCTCTCTATTAATTTCAATGGGTGACACCTAGTTCTTGTTATGTGAAGGAGCAAATAACACTTCCTTATTCACTTTCTCCACATCAGTCAAGATTGTATAGGTCTCTATCATGCACAGGCGCCAACTTCAGGTGGCGCTGGTGGGGGCTGACGCCGGGCGACGTGGTGGGGCCCCGATGCCGGGCTCCACCCCTGACGCCGGGTGACATTGCGGGGCCCCGCCCCTGACGCCAACGCAACGTCGCCCAGCGTCGGGTGCGGGGCCCTGCAATGTCTCCCGGTGCTGAGGTGAGCTTGCCGTGGGTCCCAGGGCTGGCGGGGAGCTGGGCGTGGGCCCCGGGGCTGGCGGGGAGCTGCCGGTGGGTGCTCTGCACCCACCAATTTTTCCCCATAGGTGCTCCAGCCCCAGAGCACCCACGGAGTCGGCGCCTATGCTATCATGTCCCACCTTAGCTGTCTCTTTTCCAACCTGAACAGTCTCAGTCTTTTAATCTCTCCTGATTTGAAAGCCGTCCCATACCCTTAGTCATTTTGGTTACCCTTTTCTGTACCTTTTCCAATTCTAATATGAGTCAAGTTCCAATTCACCATCATGGCTGCCCCATCCACCATTTCCAGGGATGGATCACCCTGGTTCTGAGAGGTGTTCTGACCAGAATGGTTCAGAGAGAGGGGGACCCAGATGGCGTTGCCACCTCTACCAGCTGAAACCCAAACACCATCTGGGATGATAGCTATTACCATATTTAATACCACCTAAGAGACTGTCAAACAGGGGTCCTTTCCTTTTAAAAGTTCTCTCTAGTTAAAGGGAAAGGGAACAAGAGATGTTGTTAAAATGAAAGCTGTATTTAATATTTTACATTTCAAATGCTTTAACTCTTTTTTGTTCTTTTCTGTATCTTTAATACAAGGTTTAAAAGATTTTTAATGGTGTGTTTTCCATGGTGCTAAGCAGGCTGAAGTCTCTGTATAGCAAGCCCTGGACCTTGTTTAACGTTGTTTAATGTTGGCCAGTGACTGGGTTATGTTAACACCTTTAGCCCATGTCTTCCACCTAAATTAATACAACAGTGCTGAAACTCATCACATTATCATGACATCCAGTCCTCAGCCTGACAGTGGGGATATCTAATTTGCAGCACTGCAAAGGCATGTAAGATCCTGCATTGTATCCCCTTTCCTTGTTGTGTTATTTTTCTGACCCATTGTTTCTTTCCTCCTATCCTATCTCACAGTCTTGGCTTTTCATTGAATTCTGAAGTCAGCCATACTGCAGATATGCAAACCAGCCTTGTCGAAGGAGAAAGGATCCAACCAGATGATGAACAGATTGTAACTAATCAGGGTCGAAGCAGCAGGTCTCATGGCTGACTTGCCAACCAAAGCATCTCCTCATAACTTGCCAGAGGGCCAGTGTTCCCAAAAATCAAATAAAGCCATATTTCACCCATGCTTTCTATCCCGTCTCTCCTCCACCATGTTTCTGTCTGTTTGTGAAGAACAGGATAAGTGAATGCCCTTCACATCAGGACTGAGAGTAAAATTAGCCTTTTCCTTCTCATCAAAGAAAGGTTGTTCTGAAAATAAGGGCTCTGATATTTTGACTCCAAAAGGAGAAAGATCTTGATAAAGTCTGGCTAAGTATGGTTTGCATAATCACTCAACCACAGGTTTAGTATAAATACTTGTTTTAATGTATCAGAGGGGTAGCCGTGTTAGTCTGGATCTGTAGACGCGACAAAGAGTCCTGTGGCACCTTATAGACTAACAGACGTATTGGAGCATAAGCTTTCATGGGTGAATACTCACTTCATTTGAAGACGTGGGTATTCACCCACGAAAGCTTATGCTCCAATACGTCTGTTAGTCTATAAGGTGCCACAGGACTCTTTGTTGCTTGTTTTAATGTCTTGTTCTTTTTTTTGTGTTTAACCAATAAACTTTCAATTTAAATGAATGCTTTTTCTTGTTTGCCAAGTGAGTAAAACCAAAGGCTCTATTTGAAAATAACCCTGAACCTATCTATTGCTGTTTAATGTTGGACAGTGAGAGAGTTCAGAAATACCTTTAACGCATTGGGCCATTGAGATCAATATCCATATAACAGACTCACCCGGGGGTGTCCTACTGCTTTGAGAGGTCACTGAGCAGGAGAATCTGAAGTCAGAATTTGGCTTACAAGGTTATTAAGTATGTGTTCTTTCTCATTCAATTTGATTTCTATTGCTTACACTTTCTTAATATTAATGGACTCTCATTAATACTGTGGTGGCAGATCAATGATAACTTAGCTTTGGTTTTAAAAATGATCTTTGAATTATCATCACACAAACCATGCTCCCAGTTTGCCCACGTGGAGCATACTAATGCCAGGGTGCTGAGACTATTGTGGCATAGACAAGATCCCCCCTTGAGAATCTGTGCCGCTCTGGGTGGCGGGGCTGCGAGCTCCTGTGGCAGCCCAGCTGCAGAGCCACGGCCTGACCCGGTGCTCTGTGCTGCGCGGTGCGCAGCTGCCTGTCCTGGTGCAGCCGCTCCGCCAGCCACCGGTGCTCCAGGCAGCGCGGTAAGGGGACAGGATGCGGGGCGGGGGTGTGGTGTTGGATAGAGGGCAAGGAAGTTCGGGGGTAGTCAGGGGGCGGGGAACAGCGAGGTTGAATGCGGACAGGGATCCCCGTGGGAGGCAGTCAGGAATGAGAGGGGAACTTGGATGGGGCAGCGGGGGGCAGTCAGGGGCAGGAGTTCCGGGGGTGGTCAGGGGACATAGAGAAGGGGTGGTTGTATGGGGCAGGGGTTCTGGGGGGGCTGTCAGGAAGGAGAGGAGTTGGATGGGGCGGCGGGGGGTCCAGAGGTGGTCAGGGGACAGAGAGCAGGGGGTGTGGATGGGGCAGAGGTCCCGGGGGGGGCATCAGGAAGGAGAGGGGGGGTTTGGATGGGGAAGGAGTCCTGGGGGGACTATCAGTGGGGGAGAAGCAACAGGGGTCAGATAGGAGGCGGGGGCTGGGCCACACATGACTGTTTGGGGAGGCACAGCCTTCCCTAACCGACCCTCCATGCAATTTCGGAAACCCAATGTGGCCCTCAGGCCAAAAAGTTTTTCCACCCCTGATTTAGATCCATGTGGTTTGATAAACTCCCTGAACCGTGGCCAGTCCTTGGTACTCCAGAACCCATGGTCCTAAGAGGTAAAAGGCCAATATTTCTAAGAAGCTCCCCAGCAGTTAAAGGTCTTTGGACAGGTAAGCAGGGTCTGAATGAACTCTACCCTAACAGCTAGTTGGGAGGGGGAGAAACTTCAGGAGCTACTGTATTTACATGAACACACCTACTCTGCTTAGATATCCAGCAGATAAAGCAGTGTTGCTCAAAGTGATCAACTTTGGCTGGTGTTGGGTTAAGAATCACGTTATGCAGGGGTAGTGAAATGCTGTTATCAATGTTGTTGTCTTTATTGTATAAATAAGGGGAGCAGAACTGTGCTTACCCTGTCCCAAATGAGGGGGTCACCTACAGCTGAAAGGATCTAGTGAAGCCAGGGGCTCGAATACCAGAGACCTGAGAAAGAAGAGGGGTACGGACAGGTGTCCCAGCTAGGAGATGTGGACTCTTCCTAAGGGTCCCCGGTCTGGTTTAACCTGTTCCTCACTGTTCAACGATAGAGCTAAATGGGCTCCATTGGGAGCCTTTTTGTTATTTTAAGTCCCTAAAAGAGCTGACAATCACTTGTGGTGGGACAGTGTCTCTACCCAGCATCAGAGCTGAAAGGAACCTCAAGGGACTGACCTGAAGTGGTCACAGCAGAGAGGCAGGTGGCAGAAGGTGACCAGCGAGTGGAACGGCGGCGGGCAGGGTAGCCAGCGGAGAGGAACCGCGGCTGGTGAGGCAGCCAGTGGATCAGAACCATGGCTGGAGAAGGTGCTCGGATTCCAGAACAAGCAAGGTGCCTTATTCCCTGGGTGGGAGGTGAACTCATACAGATGCACCTTAGAACCCTGGGTCCTCACTGACCAAGGACAACCTCTGTGAGTGGGATATAGTGAGAGAGCAGAGAGGGGCACAGAAAAGGAACTTTTGGTTGTAGAACTCAAGAACATGAGGCAGAAGACTCTGCCCCACACACTCTGGGGTGGGTGTCCTGGTCACAGTTTTATCTTTATGAATCCTGCTTCTGGCATTTTCCCTAATTAATGTCGGGTGACTTCCCTCCTTTCATTACAAGTTTCTTTTCTACACTCAGACTCATAGGAGCCAACTTTTGTGGACTCTGCTGGGTGCTTGTGCCCCAGCCCCGCCCCCAATGTCGGCTGGCTTCGGGAGCGGGGCCCCGCAACGTCGCCCGGCGTCCCGGGCGTTGAGCTGGACCCGGGCGTGAGGCTGGCGAGGAGCTGCCGGTGGGTGCTGAGCACCCACCAATTTTTCCCCGTGGGCCAGCCCTGGAGCACCCACGGAGTCGGCACCTATGCTCAGACTCTGTGCTTGCAAGTGGGGAAGTATTGTCTCTCAGAGGTGCCCAGGGATAGTGTGTAATTGTCTCAGGTTACTGGGTGGGGGTTCGAGCCAAGTTCTGTGTTGTATTGTTGAAAAGGAACCCCTAGACATTGAACCCGGCCCTGGTTGCTGCCGGTTCCACCTGGCAGAAGGGTTACAGACATACAGAGGTTTATAGATTAAGAAATGCAGACAAGTTTACTTTACCTAGTCAATAACAAAACAGCCACAACCTGTTTATCAGCACAGTGATGTTAGCTGGCTGACTGACAGTCATGTGTGTTGATATTATTACTATTAATATTTATAATTTATATTACAATTCCACCTAGAGGCCTCAAACAGGTAATGATCTAATTGTACTAGGTATTATACAAACACACACTAAATGATAGTCCCTCTACTATAGCGACTGCTGATCTTTCGGTTGTATATGGTTGTTTCTGCCATCTTGTTCCAGTACAAATCAACAGGTTATCTGGTTCTTTGTTTCAAATATAATCTTACAGACTTGGCTAGGCTCCCTTGTTTTATCCAAGAGAAAAACCCTTGGATGAAACATCCTCTGTTGTTAAACATCAATGACTCTGTGACACTGTGTATTAGGCAGACATGGTGTTGCAATGAGCCTGCATTTGGGGATCTACATTAAGGGCCTAATTCTGCTTTCATTTTAGTCAGTATAGAAACCCCCCCATTAAATTCCATGGTAGTAGGACAGGCCCTAAAAATGAAATGTTTGTCTTGTAGTGATGATTTCTGCTCATGTCTCAATTGTTGCATTCTAAAACCAGGAAAATATCACAAATGACCCTGGTTTGATTTCAATGCTGACTTTCACCCGCTGGTTATTAGATTCACCAATTCATTTCACACAGGACCATTCATGGCTATTAGCCAGGATGGATAAGGAATGGTGTCCCTAGCCTCTGTTTGTCAGAGGGGAGTGATGGATGGCAGGAGAGAGATCACTTGATCATTACCGGTTAGGTTCACTCCCTTTGGGGCACCTGGCATTGGCCACTGTCGGTAGACAGGATACTGGGCTGAATGGACCTTTGGTCTGACCCAGTGCGGCCATTCTTATGTTCTAGGACACTGAAGTCCCAGTTCATTAAAGCACTTTAAAATCATCCACTTCAATGGGACTTGTGACGTTGCACTCCATATGATTTTATGAAAATATGCTAATGAGTGTGAATATAATGTAACTGGAATATGCTTCATGCAAAAAGTCTCTTGCAAGGTATGTGATACAGGATGGCCAAGGAGCAGTGGGAGAGGGGAAATATATAAGCCCTATGCTAATTAAGGCGTGGTTCCCTGTAGACTAGGGAGGGTGGCTACAGGTTAATTGGAGCACCTGCAGTCAATTAAGGCCCTGTCAGGAACCTAATAAACCCCCCTGCTTCAGGCAGTCAGGGAGGAGGAAGAAGGAGAGAGAACTGGAGTTTGGAGGTGTACTGTAAGACTTGAAAGACTAGAGAACTGAAGCAAGGGAGACCCTGCCCCAGCAGGGGAGGGAGACTCCCTCCCCCAGCATCTAAGGACTGAAGGTACCCCACCCAAGGGGGCAGAGGGTAAGAACCCCCAGGGGTTGAGAGGGGCTGTGGCTCAGAGTGAGGAGCAAACCCAGACCCCTCCCCTGCTTCCCTCCTTTACCACCTTCCTGGGCCACTAGCGGGGCCCTTGGTGCCCCAAGAGCGGGGCAAAGGGTGGCATTTTAGCCCCCCACCAAGAAAAGCGCAGGACCCACCATACCAATATCAGCCATCTTGTCACAGGTATTATTACAAAGCTTATAATCTATTGAGTGTGGTCATCCAATTTGTATAAATGTATCATTCTTGTATCTGAAATTAGAAATATGAAATATAACTCTGAGGTCGTAATGTAATTATGCAAAGTGTGGGCCATTAATGGTGGTTTGGAATCTTGACGGCTCCCATCAACTAGGACAATTGGTTTAAATGGCTCTGTTTACTTGCAAGCCTTCCTGTGAGTCAGGCCAGGACGAATGAAGGGTTGGGGTCTTCCAGGACATGTGACCATGTCACCTAATACCAGGGGTTCTCAAACTGGGGGTTGGGACCCCTCAGAGGGTCGTGAGGTTATTACATGGGGGGTCGCAAGCTGTCAGCCTCCACCCCAAACTTTTCTTTGGCTCCAGCATTTATAATGGTGTTAAATATATAAAAAATGTGTTTTTAATTTATAGGGGGGGTCCCACTCAGAGGCTTGCTATGTGAAAGGGGTCACCAGTACAAACATTTGAGAACCACTGCCTAATACTGAAATCCATCTTAAACCTGGTGCTTTTCCATTTAAAAGGAGGGGGTGGGGATCCAGAGAGACAAAGGATTCCCACCTTGGGCCAAAGCTATAAAAGGGGGTGGAGCAGGACAAAGGGGGTCCCAGTCATCAGAAATATCCTACCTACCACCTGAGCTTGAACAAGGACTGTACCAGGGGAAAGGATTGGGCCTAGACTAAAAAGGAGTCTAGTCTGTGAAAGAAGCTTATTAGAACATCTCTGAGGGTGAGATTTCATCTGTATTCAGTTTCCTACTGTATTAGGCTTAGACTTGAATGTTTTATTTTATTTTGCTTGGTAACTTACTTTGTTCTTTCTGTTATTACTTGGAACCACTTAAATCCTATTTTTATACTTAATAAAATTACTTTTTGCTTATTAATTGAACCCAGAGTTAGTGACTAATACCTGGGGGAGCAAACAGCTGTGCATATCTCTCTATCAGTGTTATAGAGGACGGACAATTTATGAGTTTACCTTGTATAAGCTTTATACAGAGTAAAACGGATTTATTTGGGGTTTGAATCCCATTGGAAACTAGGAGTCTGGGTGCTAGAGACAGGAGCACTTCTTAAGCTGTTTTCAGTTAAGTTTGAAGCTTTTGGGGGACATGGTTCAGTCCTGGTTCTGTGTTTGCAGCAGGTTAGTGTGTCTGGCTCAACAAGACAGGGTACTGAAGTCCCAAGCTGGCAAGGAAAACGGGCTCAGAGGTAGTCTCCGCACATCAGGTGGCAGTTCCAAGGGGGTTTCTGTGACCCAACCCGTCACGGGACCACTGACATGTTTTAAGTTAAGCATGTGCTTCCGTGCTGGATAGTTCTCTGAAATGCAGTCTAATGGTAACAATTTGTTGAAATGGCCTACAGTCAGATTAGGGTACTTTATTTATATTGTTTATTTTGATTTATACTACATTAGAAAGAAGAGTGCCCATCCCAGATTTGGGAAAAGAACAGGGCAATTTACTGAGTGATCGAATCCCTGTCATTCAGTCCCAGCTTCTGGCAGTGAAAGATTTAGGGATACTCAGAGCATGGGGTTACATCCCTGACCATGTTGGCTAATAGCAATTGATGGACCTATCCTCTATGAACTTATCTAATTCTTTTTTGAACTTTGCTATAGTTTTGGCCTTCACAAAAACCCCTGGAAATGAGTTCCACAGGTCGAAGGTGCATTGTGTAAAGAAGTACTTCCTTTAGTTTGTGTTAAACCTGCTGCCTATTAATTTAATTGGTTGACCTCTAGTTTTTGTGTTATGTGAAGCAGTAAATAACGCAACCCCTATTCACTTTCTTCACACGTTCATGATTTTATAGGCCTCTATCATATCCCACCTTAGTTGTCTCTTTTCTAAGCTGAAAAGTCCCAGTCTGTTTAATATCTCTTCCATACCCATAATCATTTTTGTTGCCCTTCTCTGTACATTTTCCAATTCTAATTTATCTCTTTTGAGATGGATTGACCAGTACTGCACGCAGTAGTCCAAGTATGGGTGTACCATGGATTAATATAGTGGCCAACCTGTGTTATGCTAAGTAACTAATCCATCTATTTCTCCTTTTTTTCCCCATTTCTGTTAGGTAGAAATTTCTCTGTAGGGATTCACTTCTCACTATTAACCTTCTTTTTTGCAAATTCTCAGTAAATGACAAATTGGTATTGGGACACTCACAGATATGATCAAATGAAATTAACAAAGGGCAGAGAAGCACAAACCTAAATCAAAAGTAACAACCAAGGAAGTAAATCACTGTGACGAAGTGGGACTGTTCTTAACGTTTCCTCTGAATACTGTGTGTATGCCTCAGTTTCCCCTATGCATTTCTTAAGTATCTAGGTGGTGGGAATAAGGGGTGATTTTTGAAGAGCTGAAGAGGGCCAATGTGATAACAAAGAATGGCTGACACTCTGTCTACTGGCAACTGATGCTCCTGGGCCCCTTCCCTGCAAAGGTGCTAGCTGAAGGTGTTGGAGAACAAAGGGATCAGGTGACCTTCTGGCCCGGGAAGGAGACAAAGGCAAAGGAGGGGCTAGAGAGTTTAGTTTGAAGCTGGCTGGGAATATGGAGGAAGGGCCAGCCTAGGCGGGGCGCTGGGCTCCCTGCCCCCAAGTTGGACCTGACTGAGGGGTCCTGTTTTCTGTACCTACCAGCTCTGTTTTAGACCATGTTCCTGTCGTCATAGGCGCCGACTCTGTGGGTGCTACGGGGCTGGAGCTCCCACGGGGAAAAATTGGTGGGTGCTCAGCACCCACCGGCAGCTCCCCGCCAGCCCCGGGGCCCGTGCCCAGCTCACCTTACCACTGGGAGACGTTGCGGGGCCCTGCCCCCGATGCCGGGCGACGTTGCGTCGGGGGTAGGGCCCCGCAATGTCACCCGGCATCGGGGGTGGGGCCCGGCGTCAGGGGTGGGGCCCCGCAATGTTGCCCTGCGTCGGGGGCGGGGCCTGGCATCGGGGGGTGGGGCCCCGCCCCCGACACCGGGCGACGTTGTGGGGCCCCGCCCCCAACGCCGGGCGTCAGCCCCCACCGGCTCCGCCGGAAGTTGGTGCCTGTGCCTGTCGTCTAATAAACCTTCTGTTTTACTGGCTGGCTAAGAGTCACAGTAAATCGCAGGAAGTGGGGGTGCAGAACCCTGACTTCCCCACACTCCGTGACAATCACACAAAGTGGAGCCATGCCATTTGTGAAATCCAAGAGAGCACAGACACATTAATTCAGGCCCAAAGTCAGCAAAGTGCTTAACTGAGTGATTGCATGCTGTGCTGAACTGGTGCCTAAGTCAGGGTTCTCAAAGCAAGAACCACCTCCTTGGGAAAGTGCTGAGATGTTGAAATATATTACTTTCATAATTGGTTCTTGCCTCAGGGCATCTCCTGCACTCACAAGGTCATGGTGACCTGGACACAAGGCTTACAGGGAGATCAATAATTCAGAGGAAGCTGACGCTCCGTTCTTAACTTGCATTGTAACTTTCTTTCCTTTTTGTACAGAGTAAAGGATAGGGCCTTATCTTGGGAATTCCCTGACTTTTGTCGTTTGTACCACAACTTGAATGTTTTTTTTAACCTAATTTCTTTTATCTGCAAGTATTTATGTGAGAGGATAAAGCCTTAAGCCTTTATCCTAAAGTGTCTCTATCCACTTTAGTGCTCCAGATAATGCTGAGTTGCGTTCAAACAACCGCTCCAAGGACAGGAAATCAATCCTCTCCCCTTTTCCCTCTGCTTGATCTCTTGCTGTGGATAATGGGGATGTGTGTGATATGTTACTGACAGACATCAGGATGACGTCCATTAATAGGTTAAGGGGAATCTTCCTCTTGGTCCCTAGGAATCTGAGTTTTTGTGGGACTTTTATTTATTCCAGGCAGGGGAGGAGGGGAATGAAACAAGGGACAGTCCAAATCTTCACACAAATGTGTTTATAGAATTCATTTGACAAGGATCCTAAGTAAGGATCAGATTCTCTCACCCTTACTCATGATGAACATTGCCTTGAGCAGTCCCATTAATTTCAGCAGGGTAAAGTGGCAAAATCTTGGCTCTAAATCCATAGAAGATGGGAGATGTATCCCAGAGGCTCAGGCAGCTTTAGTATATGTTAGATATGTGGACTGGGAGATGGGAGTGATTAGAGTGGATTAAGAAGTCACATGCAAATGTCCCCTGGACATAGAATTTCTCATAGTTGGACCTGCCCTTTGCAGACATCAGTGATGATGCATAAAAAAAGAGATAAAGTAAGTGTCAATCTCTGATAGAGACACAAGGAGGAAAAAGAAAAAAGCAGTGGATCAGATGACTTATTCTGAGTCATGTGTGGAAGCAAAGGAACAGAGACTTGGCAGGAAGGACCTGGAATTAGTAGAAAAAGGGAAGTGCTGCATGCTCCCACTGAGCCTCCACATGAGAAATATGTGACAGGGCTTTATATGAGAATAGGGAGAGAAGGTTAGTCTGGCCAGAGGGGAAGTGAGTGCTATATACACTATGCTCCTTGGGGAACCCACATATTTTAATACTGGAAAGTCCACAGATGTTAGTGCTGCTGTGAACTCTGAAGCTCTTTCCCTTTAAGCAGCTGGTACTATCGGGGCTCTGACATTCTGCAGGATTCTATGTCAGCTGCTTCAATGCTTCAAGACCATTGCCAGCATGCCGTGATGCCCCTTCCCTGATGTATCCATCATTCCGAAGGTGGGAGGCGTTTGGAAGGTTAAGAGCATTCTTCAGGACCTCACAGGTGCTAGTACATATAATATCACCTTGGAAACACCTGGACATGGTGCAAGTGAAGGAGACTCCTTAGCTCCATAGGGGCAGAGTCATTTGAAACCGGAAAACTGTAATTTTTCATTTTGAAAATGTAAAAATGGGTTGTGATGACAACTTCAGAACCTATTTTTTCAAAAATGTTTCAAGTCAAGAAATTAATTGAATCTAACCACTTTGCACAAAAGGTTTCAGTTTCAACAAATTGACAGTTTTCATAAAAAATTCCCTATCAGTTCTAGGTATTACTCCTGAAGCAGGCAGGCAGGCTCCCAGTGCTCCAGGAGCTCAGAGGAAGAGCAATCACTGTATCACATTGAAAGGGGCTGAAGCATCCACTTCCCAGCCAGCTCTAATGGCCACTGTAAAGGGGGTGGAAGGGGAGCGGGTCTGTTCTCTTCTCTACCACTTTGGAGAAACTATTGGTAGCAGGAGCAATAACCTTGCATCGTTCTTGTGCTCAAGAGAGTGCAAGGACCACATTGAACTTGGTCTTTGTGTCCATGTGCTCCTTGTCACCCACACACCCATTTGGGACCAGACATAACCAGCCTCCTACCCTACAAATTCTCACAACTGATCTTGGTGACCTAGCTTTATAAGGTTGTATGTGACTCACAGATAAGGTGATGCTCCATCCCCAATTTACACTGGGCTTTTTATTTCTTTATTTATCAAAAAGAATGGGTACTGGATAGTAAAATCGAATGAACTGTTCTTCTAGAGCTAGCACAGTGCATATGCTTCATTTAATGCGATGCCATTGACAGTCGAATGTTTAGGAGTTAAATTGTGCACTGAACAGAATATTTATGACAATGGAATCAGATTGTTCATTTTCTGGCAGAAAGAAGGAAGACTTATGGTTCTCTTCCAAAGAGTCCGCCCTGCAGTATATTTGGATAAAAGGAAGCCAACAAATTAGCTTGAGGAACTTTGTGTAAAACTTATGGGCTAACTACTCAACTCCTGTGTCCTTGTTATAATGAATCTTTCTGCTCTTAAACTCCATGTAGAATAGCTCTTTTATCTCTTGTATTGGCCCAACTCTTATCATTTCCATAGTTCTTCTCTGTGTGGGCTGCTCAAACTGTATTATTATAGTGTACAGGAACTGGATAGTATATCATTCAATAGTTTGGGAGCCCTCTAGGGGACCTTCCCTGTCTTCTAGTGCAGATTCCACCAGAGCCTAAGAGAGCAACAGTGTATATATATGTAGCTAGAACTTGTGTGTTTGTATATTGTGCCTGTGAGGTTTCCTCATATAATTAATGTTGTGTTGAGAGGAGCAAAGACATAGCAATTACTAAAGGCAAAATCTTGTCTCTGGTGCAAGGCTGGAGTAACTGGGGCTCCAGGTCTGCAGGATTTGGGGGAAGTGGGAAATAATTCTCCAGTCTCCATGGCCACTATTGTCAGGGCTACAGTAACTTTCCTGCTGTTACATGCTCCCTTTGTTGGCCAATTCAGTGACCCTATTCTGCTTATCCCACTGTCTGTTGGGGAGCAGGGAGCTCCCACAAAACACAGCTGCATGTCATCCATGGGCTCTAGGAATCCTGTCCTCTGTGCCATCTTGTGCACCAGAAACATACCTGTCAAGCTGTGCCTAGAGGCCGTGAGCTCACAGAAGGTATCTGTGTGAGAAAGACAGAGGATGTGCATCTTAAATAGTAGTAATAATGGGAGAGATTCTTATGAGCACTGAAACTTGTGAATTACTGTAACTTTGCATTAGTTTTTCTGATACATCCTGTGGCACGAGCTGAAATTGTATTAAGGTGTTAAAAGTCGTTTGAGAGGTGTGGGCGTCCTTATTGCCTTTCAAAATGGGGAACCATCTCTTGATATAACATTTCATATGACATAAACTAGTAAAAATGAAATTGTTCAGTTGCCAAAACCTACTTTGCTGATGAAAGTACATGGAAGAACATTTTATTTAGACATTTTGATGTAAATATATTACATCCCAAAGAGGAGATACAGTATATCTAATAAAATTTGTGGATGACACAAAGTTGGGTAGTATTGCCGATATGGAGGAGGACCAGAATATCACACAAAATAATCTGGATGACCTGTAAACTGGAGTAATAGAAATAGGATGACATTTAATAGTGCAAAGTGCAAGGGTATGCATTTAGGGACTAACAACAAGACTTTTTGCTATAAACTGGGGACGTATCAGCTGGAAGTGACAGAGGAGGAGAAAGACCTGGGGGTATAGGTTGATCACAGGATGTCTATGGATTGCCAATATGATGAGTCTATGAAAAAGGCTAATGCAGTCCTAGGATGCATCAGGTGAGGTATTTCCGGTAGAGACAGGGAAGTTTTAGTATCATTACACAAGGCACTGGTGAGACGATCTGGAATACTATGGGCAATTCTGGTCTCCTATGTTTAAGAAATATGAACTCTGCACCTGGGTTCCAGTTTGAAAAGGGCTACTAGGATGATCTGAGGAATGGAAAACCTACCGTATGAGAGAAGACTCAAAGAGCTTGGCTTGTTTAGCCCAACTAAACGAAGGTTGAGGGGAGATATGATTTTTCTCTCTAAATACATCAGAGGGATAAATACCAGGGAGGGAGAGGAGTTATTTAAGTTAAGCATCAATCTGGACACAAGAACAAATGGATATAAACTGGCCATCAACAAGTTTAGGCTTGAAATTAGATGAAGCTTTCTAACCATGAGAGGAGTGAAGCTCTGAAACAGCCTTCCGAGGGGAGCAATGGGAGGGGAAAAAACCTAACTTGCTTAAAGACTGAGCTTTATAAGGTTATGGAGGGGATGGTATGATTGCCTACAGTGGCATGTAGCTGATCTGTGACAGCTAGCAGCAAATATCTCCAAGGGCTGGTGATGGGACACTAGCTGGGTAGGGCTCTGAGTTACTACAGAGAATTCTTTCCCAGATGTCTGCTGGTGGGTCTTGCCCACGTGATCAGGGACTAACAGATCACCATATTTGGGTTGGGAAGGAATTTTCCCCAGGGTTAGATTGGCAGAGGTCCTGGGTGGGGTTTTTTTTTTTTTTTTTTTTTTTTTTAATCCTTCCTGTGCATCACAAGTCACGGGTCACTTCAGGTTTAAACTAGTATAAATGGTGAATTCTTTGTAACCTGAAATCTTCAAATCATGATTTCAGGACTTTAGTAACTCAGCCAGAGGTTAGGGGTCTATTACAGGAGTGGGTGGGTGAGGTTCTGTGGCCTGTAATGTGCAGGAGATCAGACTAGATCAGTGGTTCCTAAACTCAGTCTGCAGCTTGCTCAGGTTAAGCCCCTGGCGCACTGGGCCGGTTTGTTTACCTGCCGCCTCCACAGGTACGGCCGCTCGTGTCTCCCACTGGCTTTGCCATTCCCAGCCAATGGCAGCTGCAAGCGGCCGTACCTGCGGAGGCAGCAGGTAAACAAACCGGCCCGGCGCGCCTGGGGCTTACCCTGAGCAAGACGCGGACCGAGTTTGGGAACCACTGGACTAGATCATGATGGTCCCTTCTGACCTTAAAGTCTATGAGACTATGAATCTCTATGTTGAACTGTTGGCAGACAAACAGCTTTAGGTACAAATGGCTGAATTTTCTGACAGTTTGATGTCAGTTTCAAAACTGTTTGATGGAAAATTGGGTTTTTGATGAAACCATAATTTTTCACAAAATTGTTTGTGTTCCGTGTAAAAAATATTTTGTTGCTATAAAACCAATCACCTGAAAACCAAAAATGTTTTGAATTTTTGGTCAAACTGAAATATTTTGATTTAAAAATGTTGCTGCAGTGCCTCATGAGGGTTGGTTGCCTCACATTCCCTCTCCTCTGGGCTGGGCTCCTCTGCTGGATTTAATCTCTTATGATTCACTGCCTCCCTTTATACTGTATACCCATATATTCTGTGGAGGACTCCCATCAAAATACAGAACAGGGTCAACCAAACTCAGTTTGTGAGATCTAAAAGGCTGAACAGTGACAGGCCAAGTGATCCACCCTCTTGTAACATTCCATCTTATTTCATTGATCCCAATTTCAGCCCCGTCCAGTCACAATCTATAGATTTTACACTGTGGGTAGCATAGATTAAATTTTACAGTGCAGCTCAGAAGAGTCACTTGTTAAATCTTAGTCCTGTCAGGTGTTAGTCAAAATATTAATATACCTGTTCTCATTAGAGGCCTGATACTGAAAATATGAATACTTGCACATGACTAGTCCTTACTCATTGAAATTAATGTGACTACTCACACGGATAATGCTTTGCAAGTTTACATCCTTAGGCTCAGTCCTGTTTTCAGTGTTAATCATATTTAGCAAATATGTCTATTGCTAACTGAGGTTTGCTAACTGCTTTTTTAGCTATTACACCTTTGTAATTAAGAAGATACTGTCTTACAGGATTGAGACCAGGAGTCTATTAAATCCACTATGCACAATCATGCCTCACTTGAAATTACCTGATAATGTTTATGGCTGCTCTTGGCTGTATTTTCACATTCACTGATTGTCTTTTCATCCTTGTATTGTAGGTTGATGGACTTCACAGCTGTTTTAAGTACAGTATATATTTTTCTTGGTCTTTGTTCAGAGTTGCTTTAGGTCTTGTGAAACACTGATTTCCAGCTGGGAACAAAACCAGTTTCAAATGTCTGCAGCAGACACAGCTCAGGATGCATTTTAATTAGTCTACTTTGATCTTCTGTGTGGTGGCTGATGATTTACTACAGTTTGCAATTTAGTGAGTCAATTATATTTCATGGTCATTATGACAGCATCCTTTGAGCTTGAGATATCGTTAAAATAAGACTGATTAAAATGGGATTTTGTGGGGCTCAGAAGCCGAGATGATGTAACATTATATCCAAAAAGGGTATAATAAAAGAGAGCTTCATAATAAAAGTATAGGGTGAAATCCTGGTCCCATTGAAGTTAGTGGCAGAAGTCCCATTGACTTCACTGGAATCAGGATTTTACTTATAAGTAGTAAAAAAGCAAAGTAACTTGATAGATATTCTGATGGATACAAGATGCTTTAGGGAAAATTATCATGTTTATCATTTGGTGACATCATTGCTACAACATGTATGATTAAAGATATCTATAGTTACAGTCTAGAAAGTAAATCCTCACATGGGTTGGCTTCACTGATTACAAGCAGGAAGCCAAGATGTCTGTTGGACATATTCAGGTATATAAAATAAGTCCTCCATAATCCCTTCTGTCCTGTTCTTCTAGAAGCATTTTAAGTATGTGATTTCTATGGTGAGTCCAGCACTCCATACCCCTATCTCTTTTCTGTGTTTGGTCCTTACCTTCATCTAAAATGCTCCTTCTCCAATTGAGGTCCATTGGGCCCATAGAGTTACTTCTGCATACATCACAACATTTCAAGTGGCTAAAGCGGGTCATAGCACCACTCAAGTTTGGCCTATTTGCCCCTCTGTAGATAGAGATGCAGATGGAGGAGTGGACTGGTGACATTTGATTGGTATTGAAACCTGCCACATGGGGTCACAATGCCCCTCAAATTTCACCCAGCTACCCCTTTGTAGATGGAGACAGAGGGGTGGCCAGGCCAAACCTAAGTGGTGCTGTGACCCCATGTGCTAAGTCGCAATACCACTCAGTTTGGGGGCCCTCTCAAATGGAGGCTGAGGTCAAACTGTCCTTCAGTGGGGACAAGGGAATTGGAGGGGGTCAAAGTGGGGTAGTTACAAGACACCTGTGACTGTTGGGATGTATGCTTCTGTCAGAATGGGGGGAGCATCTATGGTTCTTCAAACAAAATGATACTTCCTACCAGTGGTAATCCAGTCCTGAATTTTTCTGAAAGAATCTCTCCTCACCCTGTGAAGCTGCTTCACATTTCTACCATGGTTCCTTTGGTATGAATTCAGCCATGGTCCAGGTTAAGGATGACAGAAAAATCAGAGGGGTAGCAAACATACAAGAAGACAGCGCCAAACTACAAAGTGACCTAGAAATATTAGTGTAGTGGAGGTACATGTAATAAGGAATGGTTTGGTATCGACAAAAGTAATGTCCTATCCGAAGAGGCCAAATTATGCCTTCATTTACACCTTGTGCAATCCCATTGGAGTGAGTGGGATTACACAGAGCACAAGTGAGGGTAGAATATGGCTCAGATGAAGGATATAAACATCACAGTTCCAAAATAATGGGGACTTAACTATGTAAGCACTAATGTCACGTTAAAGTTCATTGATTTTCCTCTTGTCTCCTTAACCCTTTCTCCACAGTTCCTTTTTCAGAGTAACCAACTATTATAGCTGCCCCAGGGAAGATGAAGAATTGGGAGTAGGAGGTTGGGAGGAAGAGTTGGCCTAGGCACTGCTCTTGGGTTTATTCAGTTGCCTGCCACATGAAGAAGTTTGACAACATCTGATAATCTAGGGTGAGAGTTCCCCTTTGCTAACCAAGGATAATAAGGAAATGTGCCTGATCAGGATCCACTGCTTTAATTTCAGGCCCCTATTCAGCAGAGCACATAAGCAAACTCTTTAAGTGCTGTGCTGAACTGGACCCACTGTGAGGCATTCAGTGTCCCTAAGTCTGCTGCTGGATCTGTTGACTTAAGAGTCATCACACCAACAGTCTGTGGCTCTCTCTGCTTGTGATGGGGTGTGTACCCCACACCTGTTGTGGGAGGGTTAATATGGGCCTCAGAGGCCAGTTAACCAGCCTGGGAGCAACTGGAGTGTGGGCTAGGCCTAATTAGAGAAAAAGCCCAGTTGCGGGGAGGAGCTATGGTTTTTCCCCCCCATAAAGAGCTAGGTGAGCCCAGTCAGAGAGGTGAGGTGGAGAGTTTCCTCTTTCTGGGAAGCAGCCTGAAAGAAGGCTGAAAAGGAGAGAAGAGCAGACAGACTTCTCCAGGGGTGACCTGGAAGCCTGACTGGAGACAGGGGCCTGGAGGCGCTGAAGACTGAGTAAGGGGAGGGGTGTAACAGCCTCTGGACCATGTGGTTGGTTGAGGCACAGAAGCTTGTGGCTAGGCGGGAAGACAATCCAGAGCAGCAGAAGCATGCCTGAGGTGAGGTGGCTGCTAGCTGAGCTCAGCTGGGCTGAAGGTTTGGTTCTGTATACATTTCTGTTGGACTTTGGTAAAGGACTCTGTGGAGGTAGGACTTTGCACCATGGTCTGGTCAGAGGACGAGAAGACTCCTATGGATGATGGAGACTGAAGGACAGTGGGAGAAACTCAAGCAAAAGTAGCTGACAACCAGGAGAGGGTGTGTTGAGTTGGCAGCTTTGCCACACTGCTGTTCAGGTGGAGTCTGCTGCCTCAGTAGTGCCATTCTACTATCCCCTTAATTTCTAACAGCCTCTACAGGAATTAGACTCGGCTATTTCTGTTCCCATTTCTGTGATTTCTGTCAGCTATTGTTAGTTTAAAAAAAAAAGAAAAAGAGGAACATCTGGTGGGTGGGGATTTCTCTTCCTCCTCCTCATTTACTACTTATCAGCTGTCAACTCCCCAAGATGAACAACTACCATCAGGAAAGGGTAGACACCAATGTTCCATTACTCATTGGTAACGGTGTGTTTTGTATTCTCTCCTCCATTTCATTCTCTCCCTTGCTAGCTCAGTAATTAATGGCTTTAGGAGATTTAAGGCCAAAGATTAAATGGCCCTGAAGAGTGAACTACCCTCTCACCCCAGAGGTTTTTCTTCCAAGTCAGAGGGCTTGTTGACCCTGTTGGTCAAGTGGTGGTGTGGGCAAATCTTGCACTGCCACTGCCCATGGAGTAGAGCCAATAGTGCAATTTACATGTGCATTGGATTCACTTTTAAAAGCTTCTTTCATTTTAAAAAAACAAACAAACCTGAGCTGCTGCCTTAACTGCTTTTGATTAAACATCTGAGGGGAATTCTCACTATGCAGAATTGCTGAGTGTGTGAGTAGCCATGGGTTAAATCCTCTCTAGGTAGACAGAAGCCGTTAGAGCCTCCTGTGTCAGTGACCCTTGGATAATGAGGTCACCAGCAGATTTTGGAACCATATGTTTGTTTCTGCCCAGGTGCTTTGAGGATGTGTAATCATGTGTCAAGGATATGTCAAAGCTCACTGACACTCCCACAAGTCTAGAGTCTAACCCAAAGCCACCGATTGCCACACATGTCCCTTCCAAATATCTGATTGTGTCAGTCTTAACTCTGAACGTTCTTGCTTCAGTGGTTTTAGATAAAACTTTAATGTTATCTGAGCATCTGTTTATGTTAATTTACTCCTATGAGTAAAATTCTGCTATTATTCCTGCTCTGTCCCTTTATAAATGCTCTGTAATTTAGAATTATTATTAAAATAGCAACTAATGATAGGTCTGATATAGTGACCTTCAGATCATGCTGCCAAGCTCATCTTTTTGCATTTGAAGACCGGAGGAATTATAAGGATGGGGGATTGTTGGGTCAGCAGAGGGGGATTTAGCTGTAGCATTGCTTAGTTTGCTTGTAGTGGGTTATATTACATTGTAATGCTGCACTTTAGTTATGTTTGGGTATTAATTTCATTATATTTTTAGGTTATCTCATATGAACAGGCACTTTATTTAGTGTTTGATAAATCCAAGTGAAAAAATATAATGTGCAAAGAACCGAGCGAGTGCTTTTCATCAAAGGGCCGGGCCTCAAGGTGTTTTATAATTAAGTATTATTGGGTAAATTTTTAGAAAACATCTCAGGATAAAATTTTCAAAAATCGACCAAAATCAAATGCATTTTTCAATGGAAAGACAGTGTGATATAAGCATCTAAATACCCAAGTTCCTTTTGAAAAGGGGATTTAGGCTCGTGTCACTTCAGATGTTTTTAAAATTTTTATCCAAAGTCACTCAGAAGCCTAAATTCCATTTTCAAAAGTGACTCAAGCACTTACATACCTTTGAAAATCTGGCTCTAAGTCTCTAATGCAGATAGGCACCTAGTTGGATCTTCAGACATGCTTAGGCACCTAACTCCCATTGAAATCCATAGGACTTTATGTGTTTTGGGAAACTTCACCCATTACCCTCACTTTACAAAAGTGGAAACTGAAGACCATGTTACAGGGTAAAGACCACAAACCTGCTCAGCTGACGTTGAAATAAGTGGGAATTTTGCCAATGACTTGAATGGGAGCAGGATCTGGACTTCAGCGACTTGCCAAAATTCACTAGTAACTGAGACCACATTACCCCAATAATTACTCTTATTCTATGGTCCAACTATTCTTTGCAGACTGGTAGCCTTTAGTGATATATTTAGCACCTACATTAAATCCTGAAACACGTCTTCTTGTACCTGTATCCCTTTTCAATCTTCATCATCTGCAAAGTTTTGCTGAATCTTTCTCTTCCAATACTTGTTGCTAAATGCTGCCCAGTGATTAAAAGCTCTTGGGGTGAAGCTCACTTTCACCTGTTCTACTCCAGCATAAACATTATGATTATTCTTTAAGTTAGACCTTGTGCTCTGCGCTTTCTCTCACTGCCTTGCCTCTGTTGGCTGAGTGCCTGAAATAACGAAGTCTGAGATCTCCTGCAAAGCAGAGCTATAATCTTATTTTAATAAACATAACTCATCATATTCTGGAGGAGGGGAAACCCTGAAGAACTGCTGGTATTGGGTATGGGTGTATTTTATAGATCCACTAGACTATGGAGGGAAAGATTTGAAGGTACAGGAAGAACGTGCAATTATGACATGTGCTGGGTGACAAATTCCTGATACTGTGCATATATGGATGGGATGGGAAAAAGAATGATGTCCTAAAATAAGGTGTAATTTTTTAATGGTATTTAAAACTGACAATTCTAAAATCAAGATGGGATGTTGTTCTAAATGACCTGCTCCAGGAATTATGGCACGTTATGCAGGCGGTCAGACTAGATCAGTGGTCAGCAACCTTTCAGAAGTAGGTTCTTAACCCACAAAAGCTTATGCTGAAATAAATTTGTTAGTCTCTAAGGTGCCACAAGTATTTTTCTTATTTTTTTTCAGAAGTGGTGTGCCGAATCTTCATTTATTCACTCTAATTTAAGGTTTCGCATGCCAGTAATACATTTTAATGTTTTTAGAAGGACTCTTTCTATAAGTCTATAATACAGTAACTCCTCACTTAAAGTCGCCCCGGTTAACGTTGTTTCGTTAAGTTGCTGATCAATTGGGGAACATGTTCATTTAAAGGTTGTTTGCAGGCTATCAACTGCTGCAGTTCAGCTGCCCCTTCCCCCCCTGCCATGTGCTGCTCCCCGAGACTCCTGCCTTCTTGCTGTGTGGGGGGGAAGGGAAGAAGAGGGGGGCTAATGTCCCCCTGCTCCTGCATCTCGCTAACCCCATCTTCCATGGAGCAGGGGGGACACACGAGGAAGGGAGCTGCTGCCTTAGGCAGAAGCTGCAGCTGCGGGCTTGCTGATCTAATTAACAAGGCAGTGTACTTCTGACCCCACTCTTGATACCTAATTGGAAATGTGCATCTCTATCTCTCAAACAAACAGGGCTTGTAGAGTGTGAGAGAGAACCCTTGAGGGGCTCAGCCAACTGCTTAGTTCATTTAGCAGTAAGACATTCCCTGGGAAATATCCCACCCTCTGACTCCTCCACCTCAACCAAACTTCACTATCATCATCACTGTGTACCAGTATTCAATTGTTTGTTTAAAATTTAGTGTGTGTGTGTGTGTGTGTGTGTGTGTGTGTGTGTGTGTGTGTGTAATATAGTCTTTTGTCTGGTGAAAATTTTCCCCCTGGAACCTAACCCCCTTATTTACATTAATTCTTATGGGGAAATTGGATTAGTTTAACATCGTTTCACTTAAAGTTGCATTTTTCAGGAACATAACTATAACGTTAAGTGAGGAGTTACTGTATATAACTAAACTATTGTTGTATGTAAAGTAAATAAGGTTTTTAAAATGTTTAAGAAGCTTCATTTAAAATTAAATTAAAATGCAGAGCCCCCCGGATCGGTGGCCAGGTCCCGGGCAGTGTGAGTGTCACTGAAAATCAGCTCGTGTGCCGCCTTTGGCACACGTGCCATAGGTTGCCTACCCCTGGACTAGATGATCAAAATGGTCCTGTCTGGCCTTGGAATCTGAGTAGTCTGATGACCTGCAAAAGTATATTAGCTGGAGAGGTGCCACATTGTTTTGCTGGATGTTTGCGTAGCTCTGTACAGGAAGAACTGTCAGCTTGCAGGGAAGAAAATATTTCCTCATGGTTATTTTCCAGCTCTCCTGTTTATGCCACTAAATGATCTGCAGCTAGATCACGCCTTTAATATGTAGACCTGTGTTGGGATCCATGCTGCCTCAGGGTGAGTTTGAGAACTCCCTGAGGCACAGCCCCTTCCCAATCTCCCTGATGTACACAGAGGGAAGCCAGGGGGGCGGATAAGGGGGACGGTATGTAGACTGTACCATCTGTTAGGATAGTTCCCTTTTACATCAGGCTTATTCCACAGATCAGTGTGGAAGTGGGGGTGGGGCCATGAGACTTCCCCCTCTCCTGCTTTTGGGCACAGGGAAAGAGCAGTCCCTGCACTCCCATTAATGCAGGGATTGCTGTCATGGCTGAGGTGTTTGCAGACTGCACTATCCTTTAGGATAGCACAGCCCGAACCTCCTTTTCACACCTGGCCCCCTGGACAAATTAATGTCATGGCACTACCGCCTCTTTGCACCTGTGTGAGCAGTAGGCGTACGTCAATTATCCAAAAAAGGAATATTGTTGGAGTTTAATATACCCATCCTACACACATCCACATCATATATAGTTTGGAAGCTTATTTTACGTACAGTTAGGTGGGTTACGATGTGGAGCTGTCAAGTCATTCTATAAGCCTGTAGGTGAGGTAAAACAATGATACCCAAAATGAGCATGTCATTTTTTTGCACAGTTCCAGAATCACTACAACATAGCTATGAATATGGTTTTTACTGTTTAAGTTAATTTCAACAGCTTGATGTGGCATTTATTGGCCAAAGCTGCCAAACGACAATATATTAGAAGATTTTTTTTGGTTTTGCATAGGCAAGTGTTTCTTGTTATAGAAATGATGACACTGTTTAGCATGTGGCAAAAATGGCAAATATCAACATTTTGCAAAATACTAACATGAAATGTTTTCTCAGTGTGTATGCTTAATTGTCAAAGTATCTTGCAATAGTTTTCTATATCAGTCTCACACTGAAGGTTGTGCATCAGTAACAGTAGATTGTGTTCCCATAGTTTGTACTGTATACACATAAATTCCTAATATAATGCTTCACCATTTGCAAGCGTTTGTACATACAATGTAGCATCTAATTTGCCTGGTAGGTGGTTTTAATTTGTAATTGCCTATGCGTGCATTACTAGCTTTTGAAATAGTTTCTAAACTATCTTTTTAATTCAATGTCTCTTAAGCACAGGTCGGCATTAGTGTTAGAGATGACAATGCACAGCTTCATATGAATATGCAAAAGCTATGAGAGAAAAGTGGTTTAACAAGAAACAATGAAGACCAAGTCCACAAACAAATCCTTGCCTCTGCACTAAAGAGGGATGAAGAGCATGTTACAACTTGTACCGACTATATCCTCAACAATGTGACAAAACTATTTGACTCTGAATCACATCCAGAGGTTCTTATCAACGTATCTACTGGATTGCATGTAACTTCAGATATACAAGAGTCTCTGCTGAAAATGGTAGCTGTTGGTGAAGAACAAATGTAGAGAAATTTGTGAAAGGTGCACTTTATTTAGGATGGGACATATAGCTTCTTCAGTCCAGTCAAGAAATCAGGCATCAAAAAATTTGCTGATATGGTCAAGAAGACCAAATGTAAGTCTGGCAAGGGAGGGACCATCACAGCAACTATCAGTCCAGAAACTGTTTTTTACAGAGCCCTGTCCTTAGCAAGATGAAGAGATGAAGTTTCAGTGGCAACTGTTCTTATTCACCCATAGGACCTGTGCCTATGCTCCTCTTCCATGCTGATGGAACAATGAGAAGAGCAGACAAAGCTGAATTAGAACATCAGCTGGAAGCTCAAACTGAAAGAATCTATGACAAAGCAACAAAGAAATCACAGTATACACCAGAGATGTGCTGGCTGTCATACAAATGATGGCTGGAGACACATTCCATACATTCCGTGAGTTAGCTGCTGAGTACCTGAGGCAGGTTTTAAAAGAATTTGACAAAGCTAATTCTGTAATCGGTCTTTGACAGAAACAACAACAGTAACTCTATGAAAGCTGCTGAAAGACAGCACTAGACAGGATCTAAGCTTGGATGCAAGAAATACCAGGTGATTGATTGATTGCCCTGTGCCTCAATGGAAAAAGCTTCTGAATGTAGCATCCAACAAGCAGTCACTTGTAAAATTTCTCTGTGAATATATAGTTCAAAATGCATCTGAAAGTGTAGAAGCACACCCAACCCAAACCTCCTTCATGACGGAGGCTTTTCCAATGGTGAAGTAGCAAAGTCCATCACCAGCAGAGGTGTTAAAGTCTGAGACTTGTTTTCTTCCACAACAATAATCAAGAGGAAGTGGACAGAAGGATGCTTGTGCATGCTGTATGTACCAATATGGCTTGTTGGGCTATTGGTGCCAAAAGAACCATAGAAATTAGGTCACCTGATACAGATGTTATGGTTCTTGCTGTTCACTACTTTCCAAAAAGGAAACACGTCGATAACATGTAGATTGAAACAGGCACCGTTACCAGAACAACTGACAAGCATCGCTTCATACCCGCGCATGTCATTTCTGAGGCACTCACTCCTGAATTCTACAACATACTTCCTGCTGTATGTGGTTAACAGGATGTGACTCTGTGTCATCCCTATATATTGAGGGAAGAAATCTGCGTTTAATGTTGTCAAAACAAAGGGAGCTTACTACTTCAGAGATCTTGCCAAATGGGGAAGGATGGACAAGAACACTCTCAACAGAGATCATGATAAACAAGGTGATAAGTATGTTGACTAGAAATGTTGCCAGAGCTGTTACATTTCAATGATACCTGTACAAGTTTATTATTAGATTGTTGTGATGTTTTGAGGTCACAAAGAAATCCAAGTTTGTCTTGAAAAAATACATAGTCATTAAACTAACAGAAATCAATGCAAATACAATATTTCCAAAGTGGTCATTTTAACGTGTTGATGATGTCATTGTTTCTCTCTGTTTCTATGGTAATGACACCACTTGATAGCTCTACAGCATATCTCATCTTAAGGTAGACATAATAAGCTTTCAAATAATGTCTGATGTGCATATGTGTAGAGAGGGTATGTTAAATTGACCAAATTGGTAGTGTCTGCTGCTCACCTACAGTCCCTGTTCTCCTCTCTGCTGTTGGGCAAGCTGTGCAAGGGAGGGGAGATGCAGCTCCTTGCACACCCTCTTATGAGCCAGACACAACGCAGCTGAACATCCAAGCTACTTTCTTTGATCACACAGGACTTTTTAAAGTCTTTACATTTTTTCTTAAAGCTACTGCTACATTCTAAGATGCTTCTTTTAAATCGAAGATCTTCTCTTGCCCTGGAGATTTGGATAGAACATTTGCTGCTTTAATCTTTGACCAGAAACATCAGGACCTACTTGCATCAAGAGAAGAACCACCCTGGCTACACTAAAACCACATGTAGAGACTATCTAAACCGGGGTGGGCAAACTACAGCCTGCAGGCTGGATCTGGCCCTTGAGCCGTTTTAAGCCGGCCCGCGAGCCGCACGACACGGCTCGGCCCTGCTCCGGCACTCTATCCAGGGCACTGGGTTGGGGGCTGCACCAGAGGCTAGGCCCTGCTCTGGCGCTCTGGCCAGGGCACTGAGTCGGGGCCACACCATGTGGCTCCTGGAAGCCGCAGCAAGTGCCCACTCCGGCTCTTATGTGCTCCAATGGGAGCTGCAGTGGGGTGCCTGCGGATGGGGCAGCATGCAGAGCCACCTGGCCGTGCCTCTGTGTAGGAGCTGGAGAAGGAATATGCCACTGCTTCCAGGAGCCGCTTGAGGTAAATGCGGTTTGGAGCCTACACCCTCTGAGCCTCTCCCCATGCCCCAACCCCCTGCCCCAGCCCTCATCCCCATCCTGCTCTCCAAACACCTCGATCCCAGCCCAGAGCACCCTCTTTCACTCCAAAACTCTCATCCTCAGCCCCACCCCAGAGTCCGCACCCCCAGACCTGATCCCTCTGAACCCCTTGATCCTGGCCTGGAGCACCCTCCTACACCCCAAACTCCTCATCTCCAGCCCCACCCCAGAGCCCGCAATCCCTCCCACACTGCAACCCCAATTTTGTGAGCATTCATGGCCTGCCATACAATTTCTATTCCCCGATGTGGCCCTTGGGCCAAAAAGTTTGCCCACCCCTGGTCTAAACTATAGTTTCAACAAATTCAAGGGTCCCAGCTAGAATATGGTTGTCTCCTGAAATGCTTACAACATGCTTCCAATTTAGACTGGACCAGGAACTTCATTGTATTCTCTAATTGCAAGCTATTGTGGTAAAATTATAGAAAACACGAACATTTAGGTGTTATAAAGATGGAGAATGTGAGCACAGAATTGTTGCGGGAGCCTAGGAAGTGACGTACTTCAGTTGTGATTTGCTAACAGCTCATTGGTATCTAACATCCCCACTGAAAAATACACCTACCTATTAGACTATATAGGATACAGGCATTCTGTGGCCAAGATTTTTAAAAATAGGAGCCTACAATAGACTTCTACATCTACAGCTGTGCATTCAAGTCAGATGGTCTAGTTCTCAAAGGTTTTGAGCACCCAGCAGCATGGACTCCAGTCAGAGCTGTTGGGAGCTCAGCATTTTTGAAAGTCAGATTGCTTATTTATTAGCCTAAATAAAAAATAAGCCTAACATCAAGCTCCCGTTTTTGAAAATCTTGGCCTGTGTCTGTGCCATCTCATTTCTTTCCCAACAAGAGAATAAATCACTCCTGGAATCCAAACCTTCCTGATCACTCAGAAGCTGGGACAATAGCCAATAATTTGAGAACCTGGGAAGACAGTGTACCCACAGGATGCCATGTCAGAAGCCCCTGCCAGCTACAAAGGAGATGAAGTCTGTGCTTGCAGGACAGAAGAAAATATAACATGTATATTGCATTCACAGTTCAGGCCATGAAAGATCTGAGACTAGCTTAAACCTTATCAAAACTCTCAAACTTTTTAAAATGTTTGGTTGGTTTGTTTGTGGGAGTCATCTGAAGTGTAGTCAGTGCCAAAGGGAACTGGCTTTAAAAATGAATAATGGCCTGATGTTACATCCATGCGCAGTAGGAATCACAAGGGGAATCAAACAGAAGAGCAAAAGCCAACTAGAGAAAGGAATCTGTCCAAAACCTTGTTAGTCATTTGCTGATCATTAAAAGTTCTGCATCTCCACTGAGAATGAATAGAATCGCCATGTGTTTGTAGCCTGAAAGGTCCAGCCTGTTTACTCACTCGATCTTACTACTTTTGTAATTTCTTGTTGGAAAAGTGGTAGGTTTTTGCCAGATGCAGGAGGATATGTTACCTGTTACAGAGTATAGGCAGGATATTCAACAAGGAGAAAAGGGGAAGCTTAGGAAATAAAAAGTAAAAGGAAGACGAGTAAATCTTCCCTTAGATTTTCCCCATCTCGTTTCATATAATCTTTTCCCTCCCATTTCTCTCCTCTTCTTTACTTCCTTTATTCTTTTCCTCTTTCATTTCTGCTACTGTGTTATATAAGATTTGGGCACTGTAGCCTGATAGTAAGAGTGTGGCTTCAAATAAGCAGCCAGTTAGACTTGCAGAAGCAGTGAAAATAGAAGAAAAGCTAGGGCACTGGCTCAGAGGGCACAGTGCCTCCTATTGAACCAATGCCTTTAGACCCTGCAATATCTTCAGTTTCCCTTTAAGGTCTTCCATTATCCAGCAGCTGACCAGGTCCAATTTTGCTTAGCATGGAAGTTCTACCAAGATAGCAGCTGGAGGCTGTAGGTACTAACACATGATTCTATTTTGCCCATATGCCCATTAGATTTGCTGCACTTTAAATGCTATCACATGTGGGCTTGTTCCCCCTCCGCCCCTTCTAATAACTTCAGCCACTGGAGTGAGTCAGATTTCCAAAGGTTTGTATGGCTGCTGAAATGTTCTTCTAATCTGGATCACCAGAACTAGATGTGCCAATTTAGAATTTTTTTCAAAGTGGAGTGGGGTGGCTAGTCATGTGTAGAACGTGAGTGTGCTCTGAAGAACTGGTAAATTCAAATGGGTGGGCTGGTGGGGATGGCGTTGGGAACATTTCCCAAATTTCACAGGTTGTGATTAGACCAGCCTGGCTTGTAGGAGTGCTGGGATGGGCAACCAGTAAATACCAGCAGAGAATATTTCCAATCAGCCTTCCCTTGGCATCACTGATTCAAAAGAGGCAGCAACTAGAATGGCAAGGATAAAGAGGGGAAGACTGGGCAGGTGAGTCATTTGGGTGGAGGTGGTTTGTGGAAGGAGAGGTAGATAAATGACTATGGGAAACAACTGTAGTCAACCAGATAGCTGCATTTACATGCCTTTTGCCTGGCAAACTTTGCACTGGGCACTTTTTGGTGCACAGCAGCAATACCTGTAATTCCTGACTAATTTTTAAATACAATGTTTTTCCCCTTTGTGTTTTCTCTTGGAGAGATCCGGCATCTTGGAGAGAAGGTGTCTCTGCAACTGCTGGAGACTGATGCCTTCACAAGGCCCCAGTAGAGAAAAGTACAATAAGTTAGTTGCTCAGGGCTACTAACTGCTAAAAGTATTTACTTATTGGGGGAAATAAAGTCTGACTCTTTCCCTGGGTGTGACTTTTGCAGGAACCGAGAGCACCATTAGGCTTCTTTTGTTTGGGATATGCTGTTGATGATTATTTACAGTTAAGGCTTTAAGATTTATTAGACTTTTCTTTTTTCCGTAGATTCATGGATTGTAAGCCCAGAAGGGACCATGGCGATTATTCCAGTATGACCTCCTGCATAACACAGGCCATAGAACTTCCCTGAATTCATTCCTGTTTGAACGACTTCATTTGAGAGCGTATCTTTTAGCGAAACATCCAATCTTGATTTAAAAATTTCCACTGATGGAGCATCCACCACAACCCTAGGTAGTTTGTTCAAATGGACAATTACCTTCACTGTTAAAAAATTGTTTGTTTTATTGCCTTGTTTAGTTATTGCCTTATTTCTAGGTTGTAATTCTCTAGCTTCAACTTCCAGCTGTTGGATCTTGTTATATCTTTGCCAGCTATATTGAAGAGCCCTCTTTTATCGAATTTCTGTTCCCCATCTATGTACTTATAGAGTGTGATCAAGTCTTTCCTTAACCATCTCTTTGTTAAACTAAACAGATTGAGTTCCATGAGCCTAGTACTATAAGACATGTTTTTCAATCCTTTAATTATTTGTGCTGCTCTTTTTTCTGAATCCTCTACAACGTTTCCAATATCCTTCTTGAATTGTGGACACCAGAACTGGTAGCAGTCGCACCAATGCCAAATACAGAGGTAATAAAATCTCTTCACTCCTATTTAGTAGTCCCCTGTCTACACAGCTAAGGATTGCATTAACCCTTTTGGCCACACTATCACTGGGAGCTCATGTTGAGTTGATTATCCACCATGACCCCCCAAGTCCTTTTTAGTGTCCCAGTTTCCCAGCATAGTCACCCATCCTATAAGTATGGCCTACGTTCTTTGTTCCTAGATGTATGACCTTTACATTTGGCCATAGTGAAACTCGTTTGCTTGCTTCTAGCTTAACAAGTGATCTAGATGGCTCTGTATCAGTGACCTTTCCTCTTCATTGTTTACCACTCCCACAATCTTTGTGTCGCCTGCAAATTTGATCAGCAATGATTTTATGTTTTCACTGAGCTGTTAAGATGCATGGTGTCCAGCAGGTTCATTCAGATTGTGTTCCAGCAGGGTCAAAACCAGCCAAGCAATGACATGGCTGCTCTGAGTCCTGGTGGGAGCAGGAGAAAGGAAAGGTATTGGGGTGCTAAAAATGTGCAAGAGACAGCAGCTCAGTGAAGTAGCCTGGCACCCTTAGCCTCTCCTACCCCCTTAAACTCTGAAACTACCCAGGCTTTGAGCCCACTCTAGCCAGCTGTAATTTTTAGCACATGCCCGTAGGTCTTTCTGAGGCTGCAGAAAAGGCAGTGACCATAGGCATCACTGTGTGCACTCCATGGGCTCTTTGGAAATTTGGCACTGAATGTGAAAAGCAGAGCCAGCGTGAAATAAATAATAGTCTGAGGTTTGTTGTTGTCCAGTTCTGAGTACTGCATAATGACTATCTGTTTGCCAGATCTGCTCTTGGGGGCCCGTCCTTCCAACTGTTGGGCAATAAATCCATATCCACTCTCGCTCTCATCTGTAGAAATATTATAACTTTTTTTTTCACTCCTTCCTCTTGATTCTTTCAAATGTGCCTTTTGGGGTGGGTCACGTGCACTCCTCTGTCCTGTGCTCAACTCCCTGTCCTGCCCACCTGCTTCAAGAGGAATCAAGCGCTGAGAAGAGGCTTTGAACAAGCAGTCTGCCTGTATGGACGTGGGGAGGACAGAGAGAGGAGTCTTTCCTTCAGCTGGTTGTCCTCCTCATGGTCCTCAGAGACCCAGCATCTGGAGGGGAGTTCCTTTATGGCTCTGAGATGGAAAGGGACTGGCTTGACATATGGGGTGTGGTTTGGTGGGAGGAGCTCCGGTCTGGGTTATTTTGCCTGCCTGAAAGGTGGGAACTACTTGCTCAAGAGAAACTCAAGGGGTACGACAGCAGGGAGCGTTGTGTGCTAGGCCTAAGATTCATTGGCATTGCCATGACATGCTGGCAATCTGCCTTCCTGCATTATGTCTGGCTTTAGCATTAGTTTCACTAATAACTTTTTAAAAAAAGGTCCGATTTTAAAATCATGCTTCTCTCCTACTTTCATTACAGCCACATTGGTTCAGAATATGAAAATGTAAAAGAAAGAAGGTTGCTCAAGAGAAGACAAAGGAGTTCATTAAAATGCACAAGGTAATCATTTGTGAGAGCCCCTGAGATTATTTTATTGGTGTCTCCCATTCCCTGTATATTTTTACTTTGCTGTTTTGTTTAAATATAAGAAGTGACCCAAAATCACAACCAGATTGTGAACTCAGCATCCTGAACAGATCTCAAGTTTTCTGCATTATGCAAGAGGGGGAGATCCTTATCACCCTATGTTAATTTGTTCAGAGAATATTATTAAGGTTATTGCAACCCCTTTAAAAATATAAAGCACTAGTGCTTTAAAATTAGATCATATTATCTGAAGTTCTTTATTTACAAATTGGCAGCTACATGGGAATTGTATGCTAAAAACATGCATTAAGCACTGTTGGATTTTATCAGCAACAGTTGGATAACGTCACTTTAAATTGCTTTTTGTATCAGGCTGCTCTTTTGAAACTATTGTCAAAATATGGACTTGGGCCATTCATTGGAGGATTTATCATTTGTGTGAAGGATGGTCAAAGTATTATGGAAATTACACTTCTCATATTTGTTTTGCATCAGTGTCCAAACTCACCAAGATTTTTATTTTTGATCTGCCCTAGCAAATTACTGTGTTTTATGTTTGATGTGTTACAGAGCTGTAATACTGTCTTATTATTGGTTTGGATGATGTCATGGTATAGAAAAATGATGACAAAGCAGGTCGTAAAGTCATCCAAAATATAGTTTGTGTTTCCTGATATAACTGTGTAAACTATGGGGTATTCATGCATGTGTGAGTGTGCTATATCTGTGTATGTCATACCTTTTAGAAAAATCCCATATTACTATTATATTGCAGAACTACCCATCGATTCCAGTAAGGACAAGGGGTGCATTGTGCTGTGGGCTGTATAAACATATCCTTGTCTTCATATGTATCTTTCCTATAATTTTTTGGAAACATTCTATAGAATTTAATAGATAATTAAATCCCTGCTACAGAATCCTATAAGTGTTCAAAAAATCCTATGGCAAGGTTATCAATCTCCATTAAATCTGATGGACTTTTAGGAGAAAGTCTATAGAACCCTATTAAATTCCAATAGAAGCCTATAGGTTAACTTTGCTTTTAAATTCTCTAGGATTTTTCCACAGAGATTGGAGTGTGTGTATCTGTATCCAGAGCAATACATTTCAGAGTTAAGAGTTGTGATGTGCAGGAATTTAAATGCCCATCTGCCTTCAATACCACACAGTTCCTATGGCCAGTCAAGACTTGGCCTGATCGCTACTCCCAAAAATATTCAGGTTGGGTGTAAGATACCTGGGCTGATTAGAGAGACTGACTGCCAGGGAGAGCAGTCTAGAGGTCTCCAACATTCTTCCCCAGAGCAATCGACTGAAGAGGAGGAATTAATGGGAATGACGTGAGAAGAATATGAGGAGTTTGTCCTATGAATGTAGCCAGCAGACAAATATCGGGGGGGTGGGGGAAAAATCATTCACAGGTACTTCCACAGAGGCAGAGCCAGATTAGTCCATTGCTCAAAGTGGGCTGGTGTACTGTTATTTTGTTGTACTATTTTTGCTAACCTTGTGTGAGCACAGGCAAAAATCTTTTAGTGTTCAGTTCAGTGCTGGCAGATAGCACTTAAAAGATCAAGAGTCCAGCAAGTTTTGCCTTGGTTGTCCTCTGAGAGCAATAGGATGGAGATAGAGATACAGTAATGACAACAAAGAATGGTGGATGGGAGGAGAGCAACATGGGATGTGGAGGAGAGAGAGGTGAGAGCACAGTCAGACAGGTGGGGAGGGATAGCTCAGTGGTTTGAGCATTGGCCTGCTAAACCCAGGGTTGTGAGTTCAATCCTTGAGGGGGCCATTTAGGGATCTGGGGCAAAAAATCTGTCAGGGGACAGTACTTGGTCCTGCTAGTGAAGGCAGGGGACTGGACTCTATGACCTTGAAAGGTCTTTCCAGTTCTAGGAGATTGGCATATCTCCGTTTAAGTAAGTTTAAGGGAGGATGCCTTGAGTCACTGAATTTCCAGTTAGGGCTAGTTTGGATCTCTCTTCAGGCCTGATCCAAATCCCATTAAAGTCAATGGGAATTTCTCCGTTGTCCTTAATAAGCAGTGGATCATGCCCATTGTCATTAAGTTCAATCTATTACATTTCCTATACTGTTTTCTGGTATGCACCTTCTTTTGGATATTTCCATTCATAGTGCCTAGCATAGTTCCTTATGCTATATCTAATCTAATGTTGCTTCTCCCTACCTTTCACAGTGTGTATTGGTCAAAGTAAAACCTCAAATGGCAAATAAAAATCAGAAATGCTAAGAAAATAATAGAACCAAGTGCTTGGGATTTGTAAATAACTGCAGTCAAAAAATCAATACAAAAAGAAATAATAAAAAACATATTTGTAGACAGTTGGCATTTCTTAGTTCCTTGTGAAGCTGCCGAATCAAGTTAAATCAATGAGGTAGTGTTAACATATTATCAATCTGAACCCTATGAGTACGACTAATCCTATCCTGACTTTTTTCCATGAGTCTGAGGGATTCTCATTTCTGGGAAGAGGCAAATGTCAGGAGCTAAGCCTAATTTGAATGAAAAGTGTGCATGGTGATTTAATAACTGAAATTGTGCAATACAATAGCTACATGGTTAATGTTTCCTTCTGCTAAAAATCAAGTACAAAGTATGTGCAATGGCCTTGCCCAACATTAACAGCTAAAGGGCAATGAAGTTGCACTCTGACTTAGTTCATCATAGGAATCAGAGAGCATCTTGTTCACATCACTGCCAATGCAGGATTGTATGCTACGTATTTTCTTGACAGATTCATCCACCGTAGCTTTGAATGACACACTCCTCATCACTTGAATTACAACTAGACTGACCCTGGAACAAAGCACTAGAAGACAGAGTACAGTGAACAATTTTTCTCTCACTGGCACAGGGGACAGTTGCCCAGTCAGCTACATTAGGGTCTCCACAATTTGAGTTAAGCTCTTCTTGCAACAGCCTCATCCCAGCTATATTTTATTGTTGATCTATTGAAACTTTGAGGGCCACAATGTAGGGAGGAAGGCCAGGGAAGAAGCAGTAGCAAGAGGCAGGAAGAGTGGAGGGGTGCGGGAATCAGTGATATATGGCTCCCTTTGTCCTCTGGTTGGCATGTGGGAAAGGGAAGAAAGCTTTAAGGAGGGTCTGAGCATTTGAGAGCTGAGTGGCCAGAAAAACTTGCAGAAGGAAGCAGTGTGGAGAAAGAAGGGGCATGCATAGTGTGATATACTTTTTGGCCAGGGGGAAAGAAATTTTGGGATGGACAAAAGAAAGAGATTAAAGGAGGCTGCTAGAAAAAGTGAGGTCCAGGGAAGTGGCAGGGGAAGTGATTTAGAGCATGGTAGAAAAGAGAGAGGAAAGCATGTCAGAAAGGCAGGAAAGAAAGGTATAACAGATGCAATGAAAGTAAAAGAGCAAAAGATCTGATGCCAAAAGGCAAGAAGGTAACAATGAAGTAGGTGAGTAAAAACAAAAACAATAAAGATTTATTGAGTTTTGATACAATTTTGCAATTTCAAATCACCAAAAAAAGTCACAAACATGCTTATGAATTTCTTCCCCTTTTGTTTCAGATCATCTCTAATATTCTCACATTAGGCCAGATCTTCAGATGGTGTAAATTTGACTTCAGTGGAGCTATGTCAATCTACACCATCAGAGGATCGGACCTATGGTAGGTCCCTAATACAAAAGGGGATATTCATCTTAAACCTTGGGAAGGGGGAGACTCTTTTAATGGATTGTGGCCTGAAAAGGGGTTCCAAAGAGGATGGATCTAGACTGTTCTCATTGGTACCAGATGGCAGAACAAGGAGTAATGGTCTCAAGTTGCAGTGGGGAAGGTTTAGGTTGGATATTAGAAAAAACTTTTTCACTAGGAGGGTAGTGAAGCCCTGGAATGGGTAGCCTAGGGAAGTGATGGAATCTCCTTCCTTAGAGGTTTTTAAGGTCAGGCTTGACAAAGCCCTGGCTGGGATGATTTAGTTGGGGATTTATTCTGCTTTGAGCAGGGGGTTGGACTAGATGATCTCCTGAGGTCCCTTTCAACCCTGATATTCTAAGGTAAAAAAGATATGTCTTTCCCCCTTGCCTCTCAAGTTCCAGCACTGGTATCACTTGAGTGCAAAATCTATTGTATGCCCAAACAAGCATAGAGGAAAGAGCAAACTTAAATGGGTAGACCTGAGTGAGTGGCCTTCTATTAAATCCGCATAAGTATATTTTCAAGAGACGATATATGTGTATTATGCTCCTACATTTAGCTGAGAGATTTTCACATTTAGGAAATTAAGAATTATTGAAAAGCAAATTATCCTAGAGTGCATACAGTGCACTAGGTTAGGAACTCTGCTGTGCACAAGAAACTGTTTTCAGCTGCACCAAGAACTTTGGTTTTTAGAAATATAAGCAATCTATGATTTTGCATGTACTGTTTGGCTTGCCTAAGGCTCTAAGCTGTGCACTTAAAATGCATTCTAAAATTTGAGCACAGTGTGGCCTTTGTGCAGTCTTCTATACCAGCGCAAAGTGACTGCAAAGCAGGCTACCACTGGGTAGCAAAATAAGTGTAAAAGGCTACCGTTGGAATTTGGTATTATTTTGCGCAGTCAGTGAGGCAGTGAGGACTCAGGTCTGTCGAGCACCACCTTACTTGGCAAGAAGTCCTTTTGAAATCAGTGGGACTACTTGGCGATGATGTCTGATCTTAATCCAGCTGAAATGATGCAGGGGCTCCCACAGCCTCCTACTCTCCTTAGAGTGTGTGGGTATTTATATCCGGTGCTTGGTTTGTTCTCATCCCTAGATGTAAGTACTTCATAAGGGAGGGCTCTGACTCTTTCCTCGCATGTGCTGATTAGACCTCAGCTGGAGTGTTGCGTCCAGTTCTGGGCGCCACATTTCAGGAAAGATGTGGACAAATTGGAGAAAATCCAGAGGAGAGCAAAAGAAAAGGAAAAAAAAAGATTAAAGTTCTATAAAACATGACCTATGAGGGAAGAGTGAAAAAAAATTGGGTTTGTTTAGTTAGGAGAAGAGAAGACTGAGAGGAGACAGGATAACTGTTTTCAAGTACATAAAAGGTTGTTACAAAGAGGAGGGACAAAAATCGTTCTTGTTAATCTCTGAGGCTAGGGCAAGAAGCAATGGGCTTAAATTGCAGCAAGGGCTGTTTAGGTTGGACATTAGGAAAAACTTTCTGTCAGGGTAGTTAAGCACTAGAATAAATTGCCTAGAGAGTTTGTGGAATCTCTATCACTGGAGATTTTTAGGAGCAGGTTATACAAACACCTGTCAGGGATGGTCTAGATAATACTTAGTCCTGCCATGAGTGCAGGGGACTGGACTAGATGACCTCTTGAGGTCCCTTCCAGTCCTATGATTCTATAGTTCATCTGAATTAGAACTAGATTTCAGCATGGTGAGCTGAAATTCCTTCATAATAATAATGAATAATCTCTTGGCCTGATTTCCAGAGGCACTCAACACCCCAAAACGTTTCTGGAGTGAGAGGTGTTGATTCATTTAAAATCCACCCATCCTTTTGTTGTAGTTTACAAGTTAAGTCACCTAGCCCATCGCTGTCTAGGTGTTTTTCTCCCTGACTTGTTTCTTGTAACCAGTCTGCTGATCATTATTAAAAACTCTTTTGTTTGAAAGATGTTACATAATAGGCAATTATTTTTAAAGGGCCATTGAGGCTTTCAATAGGACAGTTAAGACAATACATGATGATGGTCCTAATTCTGCACCCGGTTACACTGGCGTAAATCCACAGTGACTCATACATTTTAGTTCCCTCTACTGTGAGTCATGGCAGTTAGTTGCTGAATCTTCCAGCTGAAATCACTGTTGATTTTCTGTCAGATACCTTTTTCTCAGCCCAATCCCTGCCAATTTTATGAGACTTTTTCACCTCTCTTAATATTAACCCTGAAAGAGAATTGGATCCGTCCCATCCCAGACAGCACTCGTGTAGCTTGCTAGAATTAACTCTCTAATCTGGGGGATGGGTGTTGCTCAATTTGAGGATTTTATTATGATATAATAAATGCCTCCTATTAGTGAAAGTTCCTTAAGGTTTCTGTAAAAACTACTCTTTCAATACGTACCTCAGAACGTGGTTTTGTTTCTTTAAGAAAACAGAATCATGCTGTACACAGTGACTTTCTACACTTCCACTAGGAAGACCTTTTAAAGGTTTTGTTGTGGTAAGCAGAAAATAGTCATCCTGGGACTCATTGGCACCGCTCAGAACAATAAGTTTCTGTCTGCTTGCTAGTAAAAGAAACCGCAAATGGCATCAGAAAACCAGGAAGACCTCCAGATAATATGGGGTGATTAGCTTTTCCTTGTGAAATACTCAGGGAGGGGCGGTATTACAAGTGGAAGCACAATAAAAACCTGCTTTACTACACCTTTTTTAAAAGGTTCTCTTTGGAATGTTCACCACACACACCATTTTACAGCCTTGAAATGATCTTTAAGAGGCCCAGATAGATGGACTTGCTGACGCTGACAAGCTGAAATGAGACCTGGCTGATCTTCAGCTATCAAAAAATACATGCTGTCCTGCTGACTTTCCTTCAGTGGGAGACTGGTGAGCTCATGAGGGGGTGGTAGGAACTGGCTTTACATCAGAGGAGAGAGACAATTATGTGAGGATGGCCAAAAATGCTCAGTGGAGAGGTGTAGGCCGAGCAAGTCTTGGAGCACCTCCCCTACTGTCATGCACTAGATTCAATATAACCCATTGATCTCAGCCTTTTCAGGCAGCAGCATGAGTCTGAAATCAGCATAGCCCTTGTATTGCTCTCCATAGGAGGTATCCTATATTGCATCTGATCCCAGATAATGGGAGGCTTCATTAGGACAGAGTAGCAGGAAGGTCAAACACTGAAATGCAGATGTTGCAGTCCTGGAGAGAGATGCAAGCATCCCAAAGGGTTGGGGTGTTTGGATCCACTGGGATGGTTCTAGCCCATCTCTACTCAGTGCTCAGTTTAATGGTATATAATCCTATTGGGTTATAACTTTTATTTTGGAGAATTTATAATTAACTTTTTAAAAAATTTTAAACCAATTTTCTCAATGCCAACCCAAAGGGTGAGAGTTGTCCTGTGCTAATGGGCACACAGCTTGGCCAGAATGGAGCCAGTGGCAGGATCAGGCCCCTTATTTATAAGGATTTCTTTTCTGTTGTGAATTAGGCTATTCTGTACCTGATAGGAATCCTCTTTACTTCATCTGAAACATTCTCTTGTATTATTTTATCAAAAAGATGAGTCTCGCCTCTGAGCTTTTTTGTTCTACATAGTTTCATAGATTATAAAGCCAAATTGGACCACTGTGATCATCTAGTCTGGCCTTCTTTATAACACAGGCCATAGGACTTCCCCGAATTAATTCCTGTTTGAACTAGAGTATATTTTTTTAAATAAAAATGTCCAATCTTGATTTAAAAATTGCCAGTGGTAGAAAATTCTTCACAACCCTTGGTAAGTTGTTCCAACAATTAGCTTTCCATTTAGTCTTTCTTCCAGTCTTCTAAAACTTCCCCAGTGTTCCAAGAGCTGTTGAAAATTAACATTTAGTGAGCTTCTTGGTCAGCTCTTCTAAAACTGGACTAAAGGGTGAGAAATGTGAGTAGCAAGTAAGGTAATAAATGGTTTACTCTTACATGAGTATATGTGAGCTAGTTGGCAGGCAACAAATGGAAATATATTGTCAGGTCTCAGGTATTTCCTAGTGAGACATCTGGTCACATCACAAAATTACTATACGTGATTCCCATGAAATCACTTAATATGACTGTCAATTACTGTACAAGAGCAGAATCTGAATGACAGGGCTGTCTCATTTCTAGGGATGAGGTGCGCTAGCAATGTGGCTTGGTAAAGATGGTATAGTGCATGGTGTCATTGGCTTCTGCATTTCATGAGCATTAAGGTCACCCCAAAATGTTTTTATTTTAGAAATCTTTTGTACTAAAGTCAACAATGAGCCAAATCCCTGCACCATGCGTTCTGTGTTATGTGCAACTGGTAGAGCAAAGGTAGCTTTGTCACCTTTATGCCTCCCTGGTCTTGTGTGAGTGATAGTGAATAGTCCAAAATCACATGACGAGCCAGTGGCAGAGCTGGGAAAGAAAAAGCTCATTTGAATGAGAGAGATTGTGACTTCTCTATAGGGTTCTAAAACCGTATAGAATTTAACAGAGAATTATTTCCCTGCTATTGAATTTTACAGGATGGTTTAAAGAGTATCATTCTCTGTTAAATTCTATAGATTTTAGAATAATTTTTATAGACTTCCTTATTGTTTTCGTCTCTATAAAATTCTGCGGGACATTTCCATATGGGTAGAACCTAGGTCTTCTGATTACCATCCCCATCCCCTACTAAACCATGCTGACAGCTCAAAGGAAGAGGCAACAAATACTACTTATCTGTTCCTTGGAGGTTTCACATCCATGAGGTATGCTGGGATCACAGAACAAGTTATTATGATTGCAGAACAAAACCAAGCTACTGCTTTGAAAATCATTCAATTATTATGGTCACATCTATACAGTAAAAACCAGGCAAATGTATATCTTCTACCAGGTTGGAATGTTGGAACAGTTCTTATAGATTTGTTTCCATTTTTGTAAGAAGGACTTTTCTTCATATTTCTGATGTTAATGAAATCTACATAGCAAGCAACCATAAACTGCCATAAATCATGTAACTATTGCACCTCTGAGATATTGGAGTTGAGTGCCCATGAAGACACATAAAGGCTTGAAAAAGTCCACCATTTTAGCAGGCATTCTGACAGATGGATTCTGTATCCATACATATCATGTTATTGCAACAATTAGTTAATAGTTTATTATAACAGTAATCACAGTGAAAATTTCCCAAAGGGCAGCTTTAATTTTTCAAGCCTGAAGCCACACTGAAGGAACAAGGTCTGGTTTTATTATTAGTGTCTTACTTTGAGACATTCCCTACCTTCTTGTGCTCGTGAATGGACATGAATGAAAATGGAATGAATTAATGAAATGCATTGCTCACAAAAGCAACATGCACTTTTTGAGTTTAAGAAGCGAAATCTCTTGATTAACAGCCTGGTCCTCCATTCCTTACACAGGCAAAATTGTGTGACTTCAGTTTACCTGAGTAACACCTGTAGGATTGGGTCCTGCCTGTGTTCTAGTTTAACCTTAGATTATCTAACTGAGGAGAGGTTGCAAGGATAGGACATTTGGTCTTATTACAGTGTTTCTACTCCTGCATTGTAGACCCTCCAGCATTGAGTCATAAAAGCTGATTGGGTTGAGCTTTAACCTGTGTGTCACAAGACAACAAAATAATGTTTATTAGTTTCCAGGCCAACCAGCTCAGTATTAACCTGGCTGGATGGAACATCAAGCAGCCAGCAACTGTCAAATATTTGGACAGCATCATACACAGCACTGGAGGATGCTTGAAAGATGTGTATGCTCTGGGCAGGTCTACACAACAGAAATACTTCAGTATAACTATGTTGCTCAGAGTTGTGAAAAATCCTCCCCCCTGCGCCCGACATGGCTACTGCCTCTCGCAGAGGTGGTTTAACTACGCCAATGGGAGAGTTCTCTTCTGTTGGCATACAGCGTCTTCATTAAAGCGCTGAAGCAGCTTTTTAAATGTAGCCCTGCCTTCATATAGCAGCAGCAACTGTCGGGTTTTGGGTCCGTCACTGGCCTGCATTGGGATGTCAGTACATCAAGGTTGCCACAAAGTTGCAGGTCTATAGGACTACCGTTATGCCAAGTTCATTGTATGAAAGTGAGATGCAGGTGCTGAGGAAAGCTGAAGAACACCAGATCACTGGTTTTTTTTTTTTATTCTTTTCATCAGCTGCCCCATATTATGTGGCAGGACAAGATCAGAAATGAGGATAATCAAAGCTGAACCCAGCACCAGCCTCCATCAGCAGTGGTTCGGTTTCTTGGTATGGACATATTCTTAGAATGGAAGACCAACAAATTCTGAAGCGTGTGTTTGTGTACCAAGGAATGCTGCTACATGGCCAGCAATCACATGGACATCAAAAGCCCCAGCGGCATGATAAGATTGCCAGTGATGGACATAAAGTGAATATCCAGCCAGAGCATCTCTAGGACCTAGACACAGATTGATCCATGTGGTGCTTGAGCTGCAAGGAGGCCATGTCTCTTTGGGGTTTATCATCATGATAAACCATTGTTTATACCATTGATATACCATTGTAATTCAATGCTGAGCCAAATCCAGTGAAATCAGTGGGAGTTGTGCATCATGTAGGAGAGGCTCAGCAACTCATAAGCTCAGGCCTACCAATAGTTTGAGTGCCATGTGGAATTCCATGGGAACTTGGCAGACACTACACTGCTGGAGTCGTTACTTACCTTGAATTACATGAGTAATCCCACGTCACCCTGCATGTGCCTCTGGTCTTCTGGAGGAAATGGTTTCATGGTTCCATTCTTATAAACTAGTCTAGCTCTAAGGATGTTCTCCTGGGAGCTGATTCTCTCACTGAAGGACACTAGTATGTTCTGAGATGGGCACCAGGGTTGAAATCTTGGCGCCAATTAAAACAATGGGAGTTTCTCCATTGATTTCAGTGGGGCCAGGATTTTGCCTATGTCACTAACAGCTAATACATGTTTTCAAAAGTCCGGGATGAAAGGGCACTGCCATGGCTTTACTTATTTTGCCATTTTTTCATAGAGAAGACTAAGGGCCAGATCCTCAGCTGGTATAAGTGGGCATAAAATAGCTGTTCACTACAATATCTGTGTAACTAAGACGGTTGTAGATTCTCTCTGGCCAATTATTTGGAGTAATGATAATACAAAAATAATCTTTGCAATCTCCTTTTCTATCTGTCAAATCCTCCACTAGTGCTCCCAATGCTATTCAGCGCACTAGTCACATCCATAACAACAGGGAAATGTCCCAGTAATTAAATTGTCACTGCAGCTGAAGAAGATTATACTGAATTTGATATCTTTGCTTTGGTTATTAATGTCTGCTGTTACTGATCATTTGTTTTTAAGCATGATTGAACATGGAGAGCAATGTTCAAAGATGTCTTGCCAATTTCTTTGCATTTACTTTGACAGGTCCCCTTAGCAATACAATACTGCTTTCCTGGTAGTGTCCTTTTGCTTCAGTTCACTAAGAAAATTTAGATGAGATGCTGTCAAGTTGGGCCCAGTTCTGCTCCCATTAAAATTAATGGAAAAAGTGTAATTGGCTTTAACAGGAGTGTGGTTTGATTCACTGCTAGAAAATAGATTTAAAAAGATTTTTATTTTTTTCACGTCTCCTATTTCTTGTCCTTCTATGAGTCATAAGGTGTCAGGCCATCAAAGATGTGTCACATCCCACCTCTTCGTGCCAAGGGTCATTGTGTGACAATAAAAATGCCCCTGCTGCATCATCATGCAATTGTTGTTTTATTTCTACAGTGCCCAAGTGTGCTAAGTGCTTTATAGTATAGACAAAAAGACCTGGTCCCTGCCCAGTGCTTAATTTGTAATAAAAGAGGTGCTAGAGCTCAAGCAATTAGGTGCTGGGATTTTTTACTTTCATAACTGACACTGCAAGCCCAGAGATGCCAAGGCTCTGAACTGCCAATCCTAGAGGTGCCAGGGCTCAGTGCTGGGAAGCCCTGGCACAAATTAAGCACTGTCTCTGCCCCAAAGTGCTTACAATCTTCTGTTTTTTGTGGGGGGGTGGGGTGGGGTTGTGAATCTGGGGGCTTTGTCCCACCTCTTTTTTATCCCATGGGAGGGGAAAGGAGTGAGGTTGTGCTATGGTCAGGGACAGGCATTTAATTGGCCTATAATTTAGTTTCTTATATCTTCCCCTCCCATCCCCCCTTGCCCCTCCCAACTGGTTACTTGACCTTGCCTTGAGATAGGAATAGAGGCAGTCTTCAAGTGTGCGCTGGTATATTATACTCCAACCATACCTAGTAACACTTTAGCTCTGTTCTTATCTGTTCCCATTATATTAACAAACCCATCTGGCTAGGCAGAAGCAACACAGTGTCTTTGTTCTTTGTTCACACACATTAGTAAGGATATAAGTGTATCAAAAATCAAATGGGCAAACAAGACCCAAAATTCTATCTTAGGCGAATAGACAGGCCTGAACCCTACATTATCACTAGCAGTCCTAACAGCACCTATCAAATCTGAGTGAGCTCAGCATATTTGAAAACTGGGCCACTTATTAAGATGCCAAAATATAGATTTAGGCCCAGATCTTCCCGTTGGGAGTTAGGTGTGTAAATACCTTTGAGGATCTGGGCCTTAGGGCTTACTGAAGTCAGTGACAAAACTCCTGTTTTGGTGGTGTGGGATCAGGCCTTTAGAACGTAATTTTAGGTCCCTATTTTTGAAAATGTTGGCCTTGCCTTTCATTTGAGATAGTTGGAACTGGTTGTGGGGGACTTGATTCTCCATTGCCCTGAACCTTGTGCAACGTGAGGGTGAAATCCTGTTGTTCTGATTCGACAGTGTTTTACACCTACTTTTCACTCTGCACAGGCACATGGCAACAGATTCAGGCCTGTGGGATGGACTAGATGACCTCTTGAAGTCCCATCCCTTCCTACATTTCTATTAGAATAAATTGGGGGTTAACTGCTGCTGAAACACCTCAGAGAGAAGAACCCTGATCGCAGAGGGCATTTCATCTGGTGGCGTAATGGTTTGAACAGTAGATTATGGTGAAAGGATTGGAAGGCATGAGATGCACCGTCCTAGGGATGGGGGTTCCACGACCACCACTCCCAAGAGGAGGAGGGTGGTGGTGGTCGGGGACTCTCTCCTCAGGGGGACTGAGTCATCTATCTGCCGCCCTGACCGGGAAAACCGAGAGGTGTGCTGCTTGCCAGGGGCTAGGATTCGTGATGTGACGGAGAGACTGCCGAGACTCATCAAGCCCTCAGATCGCTACCCCTTCCTGCTTCTCCATGTGGGCACCAATGATACTGCCAAGAATGACCTTGAGCGTATCACTGCAGACTACGTGGCTCTGCGAAGAAAGATAAAGGAGTTTGAGGCGCAAGTGGTGTTCTCATCTATCCTCCCTGTGGCAGGAAAAGGCCGGGGTAGAGACCGTTGAATCGTGGAAGTCAACGAATGGCTACGCAGATGGTGTCGGAGAGAAGGGTTTGGATTCTTTGACCATGGGATGGTGTTCCAAGAAGGAGTGCTAGGCAGAGACGGGCTCCACCTGACGAAGAGAGGGAAGAGCATCTTTGGAAGCAGGCTGGCTGACCTAGTGAGGAGGGCTTTAAACTAGGTTCACCGGGGGAAGGAGACCAAAGCCCCAAGGTAAGTGGGGAAGTGGGATACCGGGAGGAAGCACAAGTAGGTGAGTGCAAGAGGGGGGGGGCTCCTGCCCCATACTGGGACAGCAGGACTATCAGTGAGTTATCTTAAATGCCTATACACAAATGCAAGAAGCCTGGGGAACAAGCAGGGAGAACTGGAAGTCCTGGCACAGTCAAGGAATTATGATGTAATTGGAATAACAGAGACTTGGTGGGATAACTCATATGATTGGAGTACTGTCATGGATGGATATAAACTGTTCAGGAAGGATAGGCAGGGCAGAAAAGGTGGGGGAGTTGCGTTGTATGTAAGAGAGCAGTATGACTGCTCAGAGCTCCAGTATGAAACTGCAGAAAAACCTGAGAGTCTCTGGATTAAATTTAGAAGTGGGAGCAACAAGGGTAATGTCGTGGTGGGAGTCTGCTACAGACCACCAGACCAGGGGGATGAGGTGGACGAGGCTTTCTTCCAGCAACTAACTGAAGTTGCTAGATCACAGGCCCTGGTTCTCATGGGTGACTTTAATCACCCCGATATCTGCTGGGAGAGCAATACAGCGGTGCACAGACAATCCAGGAAGTTTTTGGAAAGTGTAGGGGACAATTTCCTGGTGCAAGTGCTGGAGGAACCAACTAGGGGAAAAGCTCTTCTTGACCTGCTGCTCGCAAACAGGGAAGAAATAGTAGAGGAAGCAATAGTGGATGGGAACCTGGGAGGCAGTGACCATGAGATGGTCGAGTTCAGGATCCTGACACAAGGAAGAAAGGAGAGCAGTAGAACAGAGACCCTGGACTTCAGAAAAGCAGACTTTGACTCCCTCAGGGAACTGATGGGCAAGGTCCCCTGGGAGAATAACATGAGGGGGAAAGGAGTCGAGGAAAGCTGGCTGTATTTTAAAGAATCCTTATTAAGGTTGCAGGAACAAACCATCCCGATGTGTAGGAAGAAAAGCAAATATGGCAGGCGACCAGCTTGGCTTAACAGTGAAATCCTTGCTCGTCTTAAACACAAAAAAGCAGCTTACAAGAAGTGGAAGATTGGACTAATGACCAGGGAGGAGTATAAAAGTATTGCTCAGGCATGCAGGAGTGAAATTAGGAAGGCCAAATCACACTTGGAGTTGCAGCTAGCTGGAGATGTTAGGAGTAACAAGAAGGGTTTCTTCAGGTATGTTAGCAACAAGAAGAAGCTCAGGGAAAGTGTGGGCCCCTTACTGAATGGGGGAGGCAACCTAGTGACAGAGGATGTGGAAAACGCTAATGTACTCAATGCTTTTTTTGCCTCTGTCTTCACAAACAAGGTCAGCTTCCAGACTCCTGCACTGGGCAGCACAGTGTGGGGAGGAGGTGACCAGCCCTCTGTGGAGAAAGAAATAGTTCGGGACTATTTAGAAAAGCTGGACGAACACAAGTCCATGGGGCCGGATGCACTGCATCCCAGGGTGCTAAAGGAGTTGGCCGATGAGATTGCAGAGCCATTGGCCATTATCTCTGAAAAATCATGGTAATCGGGGGAGGTCCCGGATGACTGGAAAAAAGCTAATGTAGTGCCCATCTTTAAAAAAGGGAAGAAGTAAGATCCGGGGAACTACAGGCCAGTCAGTCTCACCTCAGTCCCTGGAAAAATCATGGAACAGGTCCTCAAGGAATCAATTCTGAACCACTTAAAGAAGGGGAAAATGATCAGGAACAGTCAGCATGGATTCACCAAGGGCAAGTCATGCCTGACTAACCTAACTGCCTTCTATGATGAGATAACGGGCTCTGTGGATGAGGGGAAAGCAGTGGATGTGCTATTTCTTGACTTTAGCAAAGCTTTTGATACAGTCTCCCACAGTATTCTTGCCGGCAAATTAAAGAAGTATGGGCTGGATGAATGGACGATAAGGTGGATAGAAAACTGGCTAGATGGTCGGGCTCAACGGGTAGTGATCAATGGTTCCATGTCTAGTTGGTAGCCGGTATCAAGTGGAGTGCCCCAAGGGTCGGTCCTGGGGCCAGTTTTGTTCAATATCTTCATTAACGATCTGGAGGATGGTGTGGCCTGCACCCTTAGCAAGTTTGCAGATGACACTAAACTGGGAGGAGTGGTTGATATGCTGGAGGGTAGGGTTAGGATACAGAGGGACCTAGACAAATTAGAGGATTGGGCCAAAAGAAATCTGATGAGGTTCAGCAAGGACAAGAGCAGAGTCCTGCACTTAGGACGGAAGAATCCCATGCATTGCTACAGACTAGGGACCGAATGGCTGGGCAGCAGTTCTGCAGAAAAGGACCTAGGGGTTATGGTGCACGAAAAGCTGAATATGAGTCAACAGTGTGCCCTTGTTTCCAAGAAGGCTAATGGCATTTTGGGCTGTATAAGTAGGGGCATTTCTAGCAGATCGAGGGACGTGATTATTCCCCTCTATTCGGCACTGGTGAGGCCTCATTTGGAGTACTGTGTCCAGTTTTGGGGCCCACAGTACAAGAAGGATGTGGATAAATTGGAAAGAGTCCAGCAGAGGGCAACAAAAATGATTAGGGGGCTGGAGCACATGACTTATGACGAGAGGCTGAGGGAACTGGGATTGTTTAGCCTGCAGAAGAGAAGAATGAGGGGGGATTTGATAGCTGCTTTCAACTACCTGAAAGGGGGTTCCAAAGAGGATGGATCTAGACTGTTCTCAGAGGTAGAAGATGACAGAACAAGGAGTAATGGCCTCGAGTTGCAGAGGGGGAGGTTTAGGTTGGATATTAGGAAAAACTTTTTCACTAGTAGGGTGGTGAAGAACTGGAATGGGTTACCTAGGGAGGTGGTGGAATCTCCTTCCTTAGAGGTTTTTAAGGTCAGGCTTGACAAAGCCCTGGCTGGGATGATTTAGTTGGGTTTGGTCCTGCTTTGAGCAGGGGGTTGGACTAGATGACCTCCTGAGGTCCCTTCCAACCCTGAGATTCTATGATTTGAGATTCTCCCCATTACCCTCCAAGCAGAAACCCTTGTACAAGCCTGTATAGGCATGGTGACTGTCAAAAGGTATATTACAGGCAGCTTTGCAGCCTCAAACTAGTATTCTAGGTCAATATCTTAATATAAAGTTGGAACCCTTTTCTCTTTCATATCAGCACTTAGAAATTTTGAAATTTTACGCACGTCCCCCTCTAAATTTGGTAGGACTATTAAATATATAATGGTACTCTACATTGTTTCACTGTGGTCTTGCAGTGCCATTCCTAAGTGAAATCTATTGTGGTATCAGTTTATGCATCATATTAGAAGTCCATATCTTAGTGTTGGTTTTAGGATTATAACCTTTAATATGTCAGTGGTTATTAAGTGCAACGCTCTATTATGTTTCCTAAATGTACCGTAGTAGTCAGGGCTGAGTACCACTTTGAATCTTATACTGTACCTCACATTATATTTGGCAAACCTATCAAATCAGAATAGACAAAAGGAATCAGATTCTTTGCAGGGTATAAGTTGGTGTAGTTCCATTCTTTTCAAGGGAGCTCTGCTGATTTACACCAGCTGAGAATCTGGCTGAAGCTGGGATAGTGCCTATTGTGTATTATGAACTACTATTTCATGCTTTAAAACAGTCTGTGGCAGCTATTTTTATTTCCAGTTTCTAACGTGTGGGTTTTAAAATAGTGCTTGTCTCAAATGTAAAGAAACCACAGAGTAAGATTTTAAAGGATTGTTTTAAAAGACCTCCAGAAGGGAAACCGCATGGACTGGGATGCTGCCCCAACAAAACCCAGCTTTAGAGAAGAAACTGAGACATCTTAGGGAAAGGGAATAGTCCTTTGGCGGGTCTCCAGCAAACACTACGGATCCAAGGAAGGTCAAGATGTCTGATCTGCATGTTCCAGGAGATCCTGATGTACACTTTGAACTGATCCTAGTTATATATAGTGATTTTTAAGTTTTAATTATACAATTGTTAACCAAGATGGCCTTGATTTACATAAATAAGGAATATCGCCTAAAACAGGGGTAGGCATCCTATGGCACGTGTGCCGAAGGCGGCACGCAAGCTGATTTTCAGTGGCACTCACACTGCCCGGGTCCTGGCCACCGGTCCGGGGGGGGGGGGGGGGGGCTCTGCATTTTAATTTAATTTTAAATGAAGCTTCTTAAACATTTTAAAATCCTTATTTACTTTACACACAACAATAGTTTAGTTATATATTATAGACTTATAGAAAGAGACCTTCTAAAAACGTTAAAATGTATCACTGGCACGCGAGACCTTAAATTAGAGTGAATAAATGAAGATTCGGCACACCACTTGTGAAAGGTTGCTGATCCCTGGCCTAAATGGTAGTAGTAAGAAATTAAGACTATGTAACTAGGGGTACATCTACACTTAGTTAAGGGTATGATTCCCTTGCTCATGTACACATCCTCATGGAGCTCTCACCGAGCTAGCATGAGTATAAATAGCAGAAGCACTGGTAGTGGCAGCAGAGGCATGGCTGAGCCCTGCCAAGTACAAACATGCATGAAACTGGTGGGTATGTAGCCTAGCTTGTAGTGTAGACATAGCCGAAGGGTATGTCTTTTTGTTGGCCAGGGAGATAGAAAGCTGTAATTTATAGCTGTTGCAGTAAGTGTCACCACACTCCTCTTGCACTCAGCTCTGATCTATGGCCATTAAGTGTATCCAGAGGTCTGCAGCCCTAAAAAGCATTTTACCTTATGGAAGAGGACTCTGTGTAGTCCATGTCATTCGGATTGAAATGCCCTGGCTAGCTAGGCTCTAGACACCTGCCCTTCTCTGCTACTTCAACATTGAAAGTTGCTTCACTTCTTTGAGATGTCTGACATTCCAAAGCACTCTGAAAACACTTGGGTTGTGGCAAAACAAGATTCTCCCAAGAAGAGAATGGTGGGGTAGTACAGTGACTAGTGGGCCTGGAGTAGGACACAGGGGGCCAGAGTTCGAGTTGTGGTTCTGCTATTAGCTTGGGGACTGAAGAGTATAAGTCACAAAAAGAGAGGTTTCCTTTCTTCAAGGGTAGACTGGCATAGGGAAATGGAAGATATAGACACACATGTAACAATCTTGACTCTGGCACTTAGGATCAGATCCTGAGATGGTATAAATCAGGATAGAAAAACTTGTAGCACCTTAGAGACTAACAAATTTATTTTAGCATCTAACACGGCTACTACACTGAAATAAATCAGGATAGTTCCATTGACTTTATCAGAGCTATTCCACTTTACATTAGGCAAGGCTTTAACCCTGAGTGCATAACTAATGTCCTTAACATTGTCTTAACAGCTCCGCCCCCCCCCCCCCCGCTCCCAGGGAATAGTCACTACTTGTTTTACTATTAGTCAGACATGACAATACTCATAGGCTTTCTTTAAGTCTATAATATTAATATTCCTGCTGTCCTAACTGTACCATTACTCTTCAGTATGGAGATGAATGAGGAGTTAAAAAGCATCCCATGCATAATATGAAGTAAACATAACTGATTAGAGATCTTGTTTTGCAATTGAATAAGACAAATACCCCCCCCCCCCACTCCATATGGTTCCAATCCATACTTTTTCCTTATGCCCTTTGCTTAATGTGCTTCTGGCATTTTAATGCCTTAAATTAAAAAACATTACAGTATATTTTATAATAACAATAGTGAAATAAATTAATCCTCTTTTCTTTTTTAATAATGCAGTGACTAATTGGGCTGATCCAAGAAGAAGTGGAGATTAATACTGCCAATCTTTAGCAGGTAGATTTCTACTTAAATAAGAAGCATACTTCTCCCTTGCTAACCGATGGCAAAAGATACATTGAAGATCTGGGATGGGAGAAATTGAAATAAAGAAGATTATTTATAGGGTCTGATCAAAAGCCTATTAGCCAATGATACTCCTTCTGTTGACTTAGTGGGCTTTGGTTCAGCCCCATAGAGAGTGGCTATTATATTTTTATTACCCTTTTTGGGGAATTAAAAGTGTGTTGTTTTCGTTTGTCTTTAAAAATCATGAATGAATTTAGCAGTCATGAGAATGAATCATTTATCTGAGCTAGACATAGTGTGCCTATAGATCAGGGGTGAACAAACTTTTTGGCCCGAGGGCCACATTGGGGTTCCAAGACTGCATGGAGGGCCGGGTAGGGAAGGCAGTGCCTCCCCAAACAGCCTGGCCCCTGCCCCCTATCAGTCCCCTCCCACTTCTCACCCCCTGACTGCCCCCCTCAGAACCTCCAGACACATCCAACCCCACCCTGCTCCTTGTCCCCTGACTGCCCCCTCCTGGGACCCCCCTGCCCCTAACCGCTCCCCCTGGTACTCCACTCCCTATCCAACCCCCCCTGCTCCCTGTCCCCTGACTGCCCTCTGGGATCCCCTGCCCCTTATTCAACCCCCCCCCCCACTCCCCGCTCCCTTACCATGCTGCTCAGAGCAGCATCTCTGGCAGCTGCGCCACTCGGCAGGAGCCAGCCATGCCAGGCGGCACGGCAAGCTGAGGCTGTGGGGGAGGGGGCACAGAAGGGGAGGGGCCAGGGGCTAGCCTCCCTGGCCAGGAGCTCAAGGGCCAGGCAGGACTGTCCCGTGGGGCGTAGTTTGCCCACCTCTGCTATAGATTCTATGCAGACTTCCACACTCAGCCCTTCCAATGTACTCCACTTCTGTTATGTAAAATGAAAATAAGAAAGAAAAACTTGTAGCACCTTAGAGACTAACAAATTTATTTCAGCATAAGCTTTCGTGGGTTAGTACCCACTTCATCGGATGCATGGAATGAAACATACAGTAGACAGATATTTGTACAGTCAGAGAAACATGATAAGGTGGAGGTGCATAGACCAACCTTAAGAGGCTAATTAATTGAGAGGAACCATAACAGCAGGGGAAGAAAAACCTTTGACGTGATAAACAAGATGGTCACACAGGTGTGAATGAGGATCGTTAACTTAAGGGAAATAGATTCAATTAACGTAATGGCCGAGCCATTCGAGGTCCTTATTTAATCCTGAGGTAATGCAATTTAGATTGCAATTTAGATTGCAATTTAGATTGCATTACCTCAGGATTAAATAAGGACCTCGAATGGCTCGGCCATTACGTTAATTGAATCTATTTCCCTTAAGTTAACGATCCTCATTCACACCTGTGTGACCATCTTGTTTATCACGTCAAAGGTTTTTCTTCCCCTGCTGTTATGGTTCCTCTCAATTAATTAGCCTCTTAAGGTTGGTCTATGCACCTCCACCTTATCATGTTTCTCTGACTGTATAAATATCTGTCTACTGTATGTTTCATTCCATGCATCCGATGAAGTGGGTACTAACCCACGAAAGCTTATGCTGAAATAAATTTGTTAGTCTCTAAGGTGCTACAAGTTTTTCTTTCTTATTTTCATTTTGCTGACACAGACTAACACGGCTACTACACTGAAACCTTCTGTTATGTAGTCTCCATGCTCTCCCCAGGGGATTGTACCAAACTTTGCATTCATTTGTGGCATGCACAAAGGCTGGGGGAGACTAGGATGAAATCATCAAACTCATTGCCATTTGTGATCTCCTAAGCCAGCATTGTATGCTGAAAGACACTGGGCCAAATCCTGAAAAACTTAGCAAGACTCCCAATGAACTTGGGTGGGCCTAGATCCCTGAAATCAGGTAATGAACTACAACAATTTATACCTGCTGAGGCTCTGGCCCAGGGAGTTCTACTTGAATTTGGATTGCTGCACTGGGCCCATTATATCTACAATGCAGAGTATGGGTGGGGGCGGTCTTGACTGTTGCGTTGCCAGCAGATATTTTTGGTCTCCCCCACATCATCTGTTGATTCCTACTGACTGACATTCACATAGTCTTTTCTTATACTAAAGGCTGATAACAGGAGTGGTGTGGCTGTCCTGTGTAAGTATCAGGTAGAGCTAGAAGTGGTATGGTTGGTACAAGAGAGAACACTATGCTGGGTTTCCTTTTTCCCCATAAGCTGAGGGGGCTGGGAGAGGAGCCGGGAAGGCAGAGAAATAATGGTTGTAGAGTGGAGCTCCATCCATGCAATGAATGCTTTGAAGTTGGTGTATTAACTGGGATGTGAGATTGCCAGAGAAAAAAGTGGCTGAATTTGGCGTTATGGTGGGGAAAACAATGTGAATCACTGACTTAGAGGACAACTGCCTAAATTTAGGGCTAAAATATACTTGACATTGTCTCTTTGAAATGCAGTAAAAGAGGCAGCCTTTGTTCAGGGTAACTTTCCTCACCTACGTACTCTGGTACAGTAAATGAGGTAAGCAACACAACCAGTGTGCAAACACACTGTAGCTGTGAAGATTATTACAAGTGGTCTTTCCTTCACTAACTTGCTTTATAACTGGGATGTCAAAATATGCTGGGTACCATGTAACTCTATGAACTCTTTTGTCACAGTTGACTTTTGTACTGTGATGTCTAGAGGCCATTGTACTAAGCACGGTCCACCCATAATGGCAAGACCTCTCCTACCCCAAAATACTTGTTACTTTAAATAAAAGATATATGGAATCCTTTCATTGGTTGTTTGTGAAACTTTCATGCTGGTCAGGAAGAATTTCAATTTCTGATTTGGTATGAAAACTAAAACTTGGGCACAGGTTGACTAATCAACTGCTTCCGTAGCTGTATATGTTCACCTGTGTGTAAACAAAACTTCTGAAAATATCACTGAGTGAATAATTCACAGAGCATAATTTATTTTAAGAATTGAGCCTTTTTTACCTTTTGGTTCATGAATTGTCCATGAGCAGTTCATGATTTTCTCAAATACATCCATGATTCTAATTATTCACCAAAGAATTTCTATACATCACTCTTGGGCTATGCATTGTTCCCGAGTGGTTTGAACTGGGTAATGAATTAATTTTGATTGGCCCCATTGCACACAACTGGTGAGATGTTACTTATCCATGTAGTCCCACTGACTCCAATTGGACTATTGAGGTGAATAATTGCTTATGAACATGAGTAAAACATACACAGTTTGGCTCCATGTTTAAGTACCAATGGGTCAAATTCTGGTGCTGGATACAGGGACAAATGAGGGCAGACTTTGGCCATATGATTTGTTATATTACTAGGTAGGCAAATCTAGAATAAGAACTGTTTTGCATGAAAAGTTATGATAGGGCCTGGAATGATTTTGAAGGGTGTGTCTACACTCTATCTGGAAGTGTGCCTCCCAGCTTGGATAGAAAAACTCGCACTAGCTCAGTTCAAGCTAGCATGCTAAAAATAGCAGTGTGGCTGTTGTGGGACTGTCCGAGGCTTGGGCTAGCGACCTTAGCTCAGACTCAAGGGATTAAGTGGATCCCAGTTTGGGTGGCTAGCTCCATCCTCTGTTGGTCCCACAACATCCACATTTCTATTTTTAGTATGCTAGCTTGAGCTGAGCTAGTGCGAGTTTCTCTACCAAGGTTGGGCTGCATGCTCCCAGCTGCCGTGTAGACAAAACTTTGCGTGTGTGTGTGTGTGTGTGTGTGTGTGTGTGTGTGTGTGTGTGTGTGTGTGTGTGTGTGTGTGTGTGTGTGAGAGAGAGAGAGAGAGAGAGCAAAGAGCCTCCCCCGTTGTTAGCCAGTGTAAGGGTCAGACAGAATTCCAGTCCTTGCAGAGCTGGCCAACCATGTAGGTGTGTAGCAGTGGACATATGTGCCTCTAGTCTGATGCAAACTGCCCTCAAAACAAGGATTTGCCTACGAGGCTCAATCAAGCCCTTAATTTATTGTAGCTTACAATGCATGGCACAATTGTTTCCTTTCCTAATAAAAGACTTCTGAAGAACAGAATAGGGCCCTGCAGCCTTACCAACTCGTGTGCTGATCCTAGCACACCTTATAGGATGCTTGATTCTGCTCCCATTGAAATCACAGTAAAAGTCCCATTGATTTCAAATGGAAGCTGGATCAGGCCCAGTTAGGGTGACCAGATGTCCCGATTTTATAGGGACAGTCCTGATTTTTGGGTCTTTTTCTTATATAGGCTCCTATTAGCCCCCACCCCCTGTCCTGATTTTTCACACTTGCTGTCTGGTCACCCTAGGCCCAGTCTGAGACCCAAAGTCAGTATTTAGATAGGAGACCTCCAAGACACTGCAAATAGGTCATGCCCTTGGATGAAACAATCATCAAAGCCAGGAAGGGTGAATGTTTTCAAGGAAGAAAAATCCAAATAAAACAAAGGTAATTTAAGCTGTCTCAAAATAGTCTGGCCACAATATACATAGACCTTAACTGATGGATTCAGGAAGAGGAACCTGCTAAGGGGATGCAGAATTTCTGCTTTAGCTGTTGAGCAGTTACAGACTGTCTCCTCGCTGCAGCCAGGGTTTTAGGTAGTTCCTTGCAATTTTTCACAAACCTCTACATCTGCACAAGGCCGCATCTTCTCCGGATAAACCTACTTAGCGGCAGGCATCTCCCTTCCTATGGGCACTTGGCCATCATCTTATTTGGGGTCTATTCCCTCTTTTTGGCTCTTGTTTCTAAACAAACAGCTTAAGAAGGGCCTTAGAGGGATCCACATACAAAGGTATGAATTCTGAGGGTGTTTCTCCCAAATTACCAACCTCTTGGTAGGTTAGTTTCATTTCTAAAAACTGAACATACACTGACCTTGACCAGCTGCAGAACTCCCATTGACCTTAAGTCCCAAGCTAAGATACAGGCTGTTTGTTCATAAAACAGATGCACAGATGGACCAATTTGCTCCTGGTAGTTCTAGGCACACTGAGAGATGATACTCCCACCTCAGATAAGGATGGAATACAACAGTGTATCACTGTTGGATGGATTTCCACTATGTAGCCTAGATTAGCATCCACTAGGTTATTTGGCTAATCTATTGACTAGTGTTTCATAAATTTGTAAGAAAGAGCTGTGTTGTAACAAAATCATGCAACTACTAACGAATGCTCACACATTAGCTTCCTGAAATAAATACTTCTTATCTCACCATGCTTACGGAAAATATGTGTTTACGTTAACATTTATGGTTCCATCCTTGAGACGCTGCCAAACCATAATCTTCGTTTCTGGATGATGAACACATGGCTTCAGAGTTCCATTATCTTAACAATGGGACTAAATCAAACATTGTCTTATTGGCTTATTTGTTTGCTTGATAATGAATGTGAAAGCAAAGGCATTATTTATAGGTTATTTTATTGCTGGATGGATATACATGTTTCCTTTTTCTCCCGTTGCTTTATTTCTGGCTGCTATTCCAATGTTTTCAAAATTCAGGTAAAGAATTAATTGTTAGCTAATTTTTTTGCATTGTCTTCTTCAACTCTCAGGGTATGTTTATACTGTAATGGGGAGGTGTGATTGGAGCATGTGTAGACATACCCAAGCTAGCTTTAATCTAGCTAAGACAAGTACCAATTGCAGCGAAACCATGGCAGTGACTGATCAAGTAGGTGCCCAGAGTCCCAGGTGGATAGGGCTAGCCCATGCCATCACCTGTGTTGCTGTGGCTTCACTGCTATTGGTACTCAAGCTAGTGTAGATTTAGCTAGTTCAAAGTTAGCTCAGGTGTGTCTACATGTGCTGCAATCACACCTTTCATTGGCAGCACAGACGTAACTTGAGTGTGGGATTTTCGAATGTGCCAAAGTGAGTTAGGTGCCTAACTCCTAATGACTTTCAATGGTAATTAGGTGCCTAGGTCGCTTAGGCGCTTTTGAAAATCCCACCCTGAGTGCTTTGTTATCTTGTTCACTGAAGCACCAAGGATTTTCATCTCTTTGCCATCTGGGACTGGTATTGCTAGTGTACAAGCTACCACATATGGAGGAAAGAAAGATTAAGACAGATTCCTGAAAAGGGAACACGGAATGTGAACACAGACAAAGCCCCTTTAACAGTCCTGTCAAAATCCATCTGAACGTGTGCAAACTATAGCTTGTCATGGTACCAGCTCTGAATGAATTTATTTCAGGGCTGAATTGTAGCTTTGGCACAAGCCCCAGGTAAGGGGCAGTCTGTAATTGCCTCGCTCCAGGAGCAGAATTTTGCTCAGCATGATCAAAGTAGTCTTCTAATCATGCCATTCTCCAACACTTCTACTGAAAATAATGAGCCCATTCATTACCAGGGTAGTGACTGTGTGAGAGAGATTCACCTGCTTATGTGAGGTATTCCCGTGGGCTTCAGGCAAAATACTTGGTTGCAGGCGTTCTGGTTCAAAGCTAGCTTTATGTTTTTGTTCTTTGTTTGTGTGTTGGAGGTGTTGCATCCTGTCTTTTGGTGGCTTCTGTATTGTGAGCTCTCAATTATTTCGTTAAAACATCTGAGCTTATTTGCCCTTCTGTCATACGTGATAAATATAAGTGAAGAAACAAACTGAACACAGCAAAGTAAACAAAGACCAGGAAGTGTGAGACAGACCTCTCAAGATGTTTGGTATTCCCACATGTTTCATATTACAGACCAGCAGGCTTGTGCTCCCCACCACACAGGTGGAAATGTGAGTGAGTGAAGGCCACTGAACACTGAATATTTACACTGTCAGATTACAGTATGATTTGTGCTGAACAGCATTGTACTGAGCCACTGTGAAATACTTGGAGGTTTTCAATAACCCCAGCACTTCTCTAGCTGGGCTAGCGTTTGTATAGTTGGCTTCAATATAAAAACATAGAGATACACGCTCAAAACCAATTAAGGTACGTCTGCACCCCAAAACAGGTGCATGCTTAGCTTGGGTTAGCTAATATGGGTTAAAATAGCTGCTCAACCCCAGGCTGCCACATGGGCTTTAACCAGAGCTGCTAAGCCAAACTAAAAAGCTGAATTGCCATGTCTTCACTGCTATTTTAACCCGAGTTAGCTACCCTGAGTAAAGAACAAACTGTTTTTTTTTCAATGTAGACTTATCCTTAGAGAGCTAGCATTTACACTGTCCAGTATTTGTTCATTGCTATACTGAGGTGTACATTGCTATACTCAGGGCCGGTTCTGGCTTTTTTGCTGCCCCAGGCCAAACCCCCCCCCCAAAAACCCGTGGTCGGAGTGCTGCTGCCAAAGCAAAAAAACCCAAAACAAAACGGCTGAAGCAGAATGTGCAGCCCTAAGATCAGCCTGAATGCCGCTCCTTATAATGTGCCGCCCCAAGCATGTGCTTCCTAGGTTGGTGCCTAGAGCTGGCCCTGGCTATACTGCTCTCACATGATGAAACATATAAGAAGCAACTAAATAAAGATGGCCGACTAATGAGAAAGCTCTGTGCTTGTGTCTCAGTATGGAACTCTCAAAATGCAAGACCGTGAACGGGTGAGACAGGTCTGCATTGCCCTGAGGACTGGCACCCGGGAGAATGATCAAGTGGGAATGAGGGTACAGAGAGAAGGTTTAAGAAGGCAGCAGGGAGTGGGGGAGATCTTGCCCAGAGCCAAATGCCTGGCTGCTTAGAGATCAAGGATGCTGCAGAGCTTGGTCTAGAGCAGACAGTCAAGATTTATGTCCCAATGAATAGCTGCTGGTGTTGATATGTTATCTCTAAAAATGAAGGCACTTGTATTATCAGCAGGTTGTATATCCATTGAAATCAATAGGAACCTTTCAACTGATTTCAGTGGGCTTTGCATCAAGCCTTAAAAAGAATAAGAATAGGAGTAACTTTATATTAGTGTTGAGAAAATGCCTTACTGAGTAACTGTGGTATTATCAGTCACCCTTCTCATCCCTCCCTAGCATTGTCTGTTTTCAACTTTGCTTCTCTCAAGTTGAACATACTGTGTATGCTCTTCTGGGCAAGAACTAAGTCTCAACTTGTTTTGTAAAGGAGATTAAAGCTAGGCATCCAAATCCACAATGAGGCCTGATTTCTGCAGCTGCAATGCATCTATAACTGGCACTGAAGTCAAAGAGAGATGAAGGGTCTCAGCACCTGGCAGGATTGGGCCTTTAGTGAAGACTCCAGTATTTTTTAAGATTGATATGGTCATTTGACACTGGAATGAGCTTCATAATTACTAAGTATGTCTCTTAGTTTCAACAGAAGCTCCAGATATGAGGAAGAGTCAGCCAAGGGCAGAGGTACAGTGTTTCTTCTTCATTTAGCATATAATAGCTTGTGAAATGTGTCTAACACAGGACTGCGCAAAAGCCCCTGCATTTGGGTCATGTGATTTTTTTTTTATGAACCTCTTTAACAGGTTTGGTTGGCTTAGCTTCATGCCTCCAAATTCCATTCTGAGTTGGCCCAAATCCCCAAATGCAGGATGACAACTGGTGAGTGTAGTTGGTTTCATTTTATGACTTGTGGGTTTTGTAACTAAATCTGACTGCTGAAGCATGCTGGTTTGGAGCAAAAATCTTTTATTATTATTTGCATTCCAGTTGTGTCTATAGGTGCCAACAGAGACTGCAGTTCAGTTTTTCTAGGACATACACATGGTAAGAGACAGTCCCTGACCTGAGAAGTTTATAATCTAAAGAGACAAGACCAACACAGGAAATATTGTCACCATTTTACAGATCGGGAATTGAGGCACAGAGAGATGAAGTGACTTGCCCGAAGTCACACAGTCTGTGGCAAAACTGGGACTTGCAGCTAGAGTTCAAGAGGGGTAACTGAGTGTCTTAACCAGAAGTCTATCTTTCCTCTCTTTTGCCATTCCTAGTCACTGAAAAACAGGCACAGCAGGAAGATTCAGTGAGTGGGTTCATGTGAACCATAGAGGGCTTTACCAGTTGGCCAAAAACCTGAAATCAGAATGCGGCAATTATTTAAAAGAAGTGAACTTCAGGCCCTTGTGGTGCATTCTCCATGTACAGCTTGGGGAAAGGAAAATAGAAAAAATTGTTAAACAGAATACCAATTGTTATACAGAAGGTAATAAAAAAATTACCGAGGAGGCCTTGGTGTTGGCATACCATTACGGCAGATCTATTGGAGTGTAGACAATTAAAATTATACATGTTGTTTTACATTTGTCTTGTACCCCAGAGCAGTGACAGGAAAATGAAGGGGGTCTTCCAAGAAATGTTCGTATGGATTGCCTTTGGTTTATTGCTGCTCATCTTCTGCTGTGGTGCATTTTTTCCCCATTCTTTTGGGCACTGTGTGTGGTACATTCCATTTACATTACATTAACTATAAATTGCTGGAGTCATAGTTGGTCTGTGAACTACTTGGGGGATGATTACATACTGTTGATGGGAGACAGTACTCCTGATAATATGTTTCCTAAAGAGTTCACAGCAAAAGCAAACCTCTATTGTGTGTTTCTACAAATGTGCTTCTCTGCATAGAGCCACCATTGCTTTTTACTTAAAGGTGACCAGAAAAAACCCCACCGGATTTGTGACTTTTTAAATTTTTTTTATGAAATCCAGGGGAAGGCTTAGACTTTTTTAAAAAAAAACTTGTTTTTTTAATTCTTTTTTATATTGGGTCATGCCTGTCTTGTTTTTGCTGGAAGTTTCTATGGATGACTAGACAACTGGTAGGTTTATGACATCAAAGGTATCAAGGAAGTACAACTAGATTGGGAGGGCAAGCAATTTTTATTGAGTGTTTAAAACTCGTTGTTTTCTGTTTAGTTTTGTTAATTTCCTATTGCATTGCAAGTTGGAATATTAATAACACCTAACTCTTATGTAGTGCTTTTCATCAGTAGATCTCAAATTGATGAAGAAAGTCGGTATCATTAGCTCCAACTGAGGACACAGGGAGACAAGTGACTTCCCCAAAGTCATCCAACAGATTAGTAGCAGATCTGGGAATAGAACTGAAGTCTCTGGTCCTAATTAAGTACTTTATCTACTAACCACACTGGCTTCCAGGTAGAAGCAGAATTTTTTTGGGGGGGGGAGCAGGGGAGGGGGAGGACAGGGGGCAGAAGCTCATTTTTATTAAAATTAAAAAAGATGTGTCTTTTTCCCAAATCCAGAAGTAAGGAACAGTGTGTAATTGCACCACCCTTTTTGGGAGGAAATGCTAATTGCTGAAAGAAATAAGGGCAGCCTGGATTTCCTGATCTGTTGTGCTAACTATCAAGCCAACTGCGTAGCTGAAAGAAGCATCAACAGGCAGCAATTGTGGGCTTCTCTGAAGTTGTACATCCTCATAAAAACAGCAAACTCCTCAGCCTAGTGCCTTACAAACACTTCACTGCCATTTCCTTCTCCAAGCACCCATAACTCTTACAGTATATACCTACGGCTGGTATTTATACCTTTGTAATTTCCTGTTACTTTTATGATTCAAATGCTTTGATGCCAAAAATCTTTAATTAAAAATGTTAACCATTGTTATAATAATTAAGAAAGCCTAAAGACTACATGTAACTCATGTGATGGAATGAGCTATGGGAGAGGAATCCTTACACGTTTTCCCTAGAAAGCAATTTCCACTTTGCTACACTACAGTAGCCAGCACCCCATGAAGTGTGGGAAAACATTTGCCCTACAGTACATCATAAATTTCATGACAGATTATAAATGTTGCTGGGCCAAACATTTAAATTAAACACATTGGTCTTTCCTGACTTCATGAAAAACTGTTCTTTCCTCTTCATTAAAGAGTATGTGAAATCCCCACTGTGGAGGAAGCACAATGATAGAGGGAAACGATATAGTGGTTGGCTGGGTCTCAAACCCAACAAAAGCTCACACCCATCTGAAAGCCAGCATTATAGATAATTAGGCAGGATCATCTTTGGTAAATTGATCATGCCTCATAAAAGATGGCCTGTAGCCTTAGCAGCGTTAATGCTACAGAACGTTGTGCAGTGGTCCAAGATCTAATTAAATTACTTTTCCAACTAACCATCATTTGTTTGATTTGCTTTTACAAGGGCTTTCGGTTACATCAGTAGTTATGTCAGATGCATTCTGGCATTTATGATTTCCCATTCTATTTTACTCTAAAATCCCCATGAACTTTTCAGTGCTTCAGCACGAAAACACTTAAAGAGGAGCAGTGATCTCTTGAAAATGAATGAAATACTTTAGGTCCCAAACCTGAAATGTGATCCCTGGATTGGTCCCCTGAGTTCTGTGGAATTTGCAGACCTGGAGCACCCATGGAAAATAAATAGTGGGTGCTCAGCACCCAAGGGCAGCCAAGCTCCCCTCCTTTCCCCCCACTCCCGTCCGCTGCCGGCCCCGCTGATCAACTCCTCCCCCTTCCTTCCAGCTACTTCCGTCTGCCATGAATCAGCTGTTTAGCAGCGTGCAGGAGGTGCTGGGGGGAGGAGTGAGGGTGTGGTATGCTCGGGGCAGGGGCGGGAAGAGACGGGGTGGGGGTGGGGGCTTGGATGAAGGAATGGAGCGGGAGGTTGAGCACCCCCCAGGAACACCGCACCTATGACATTGGATTAGATATGTTTTGCGGTTCCCTGCCATTTTTTCCCTTGGTGAGGATATAAGTCCTGTAACACCTTGTTTTCCTGCACCCTATTGCCTGCACCTGCCATGGGCCGAAATCCCTGCAGCCACTGATGTCGCTGCTTCAATCCTGAAAGACTGAGAACTGTAGTTTTGGGAGGAAGTCAAGACCTCAGCAGCGCCAGGTGTTTCTCAACACCTCACTGAACTTGTCAAGCAGCTACCATCACCATTTATGAAGAGCAGTCCTGGATGCAGGCCTTGGATTTTTAGTGTGGCTCTTATTGCCTTTACAGGGCACGAGTGCCCATCTGCATATTCATTCGACACCACATAATCCCCCTTTCCCTCAGAGCCGCCATTTCAGATTTTTTTTGAGGGGGGGCAACTTTAACTGTGATACCAGGAGCTACTTAGGCACCTGAAAATTCTAGATTTTTTTGTATCAGAGGGGTAGCCGTGTTAGTCTGGATCTGTAGAAGCGACAAAGGGTCCTGTGGCACCTTATAGACTAACAGAGGTATTGGAGCAATGATGATATGGGTATTCACCCACAAAAGCTTATGCTTCCATACCTCTGTTAGTTTATAAGGTGCCACAGGACCCTTTGTCACTTCTATAGATTTTTTTGGCAGATAATAACTTAGAAATTAGCTGACACTGCATCTAATTCCTATATAAAAAGGAAAAAATATATATACAAACACCAGTTAAAACCATATTTTAAGTCTGTATGTAAGTTTAGAACAATCAGGAGATAATACAGCTAGATAGTCACAATCCCAATCCTTGAGGTATCATAAGAACAGCCATACTGGGTCAGACCAATGGTCCGTCTAGCCCAGTATCCTGTCCTCTGACAGTAGCCAATGTCAGGTGCTTCAGAGAGAATGTACAGAACAGGTAATCATCAAGTGATCCATCCCCTGTCATCTACTCCTAGCTTCTGGCAAACAGAGGCTAGGGACACTGTCACACCCAGAGCATTGGGTTGCATCCTTGCCCATCCTGGCTACTAGCCATTGATGGACCTATTCTCCATGAACGTATTTAGTTCTTTTTTAACCCTAATATAGTTTTGGCCTTCACAACATCCCTGGAACCAAGTTCCACGGGTTGACTGTGTGTTGTGTGAAGAAGCACTGCCTTTTGTTTGTTTTAAACCTGCTGCTTATTAATGTCATTGGGTGACCCCTATTTCTTGCGTTATGAGATGGAATAAATAACACTTTCTTATTTACTTTCTGCACACCTGACAACATTTTATAGACCTCTATCATATCCCCCCCTCAGTGGCCTCTTTTCCAAGCTGAACAGTCTGAGTCTTTTTAATCTCTCCTCATACAGAAGCTATTCCATGCCCCTTCTCTGTATCTTTTCCAATTCCAATATATTTTTTTTGAGATGGGGCGACCAGTTCAAGGTAAAAAAGGTGTAAAGATTCAAAATATAAAAACATATGGAAAAAGTGAAATTACATTTACAAATGACTGATCTAAAAGCCTGTTTTAGCCTCTGGAAACAGTTCAGTTTTATAATGTAATATAGAAATCCTGAGCATGTATCTACAGTAACCCAACTGGATAATTCTTAACCATGCCTTAATGAAAATATAATATGACACTATATGTCTTAAATGTTATTAAGAAAAGTTGCCCTCTAAACAATGTCATTTTCAAGGTCATACTCAAATATTAAGGAAGTTAGGAAAGAGGCCTGTTCTAAGGCTGTAACAATCCGGTAGGAGTAGGAGCACTCCAGGAATTGTTAAAAAAAAAAAGTCCCAGGGGTCCATCGACTAATCCAAGAAAGAAAACATTTTTATTTTCTGATTGAGACGTATAGGCATGTACAATAACTTCCTTTGATTTCCATCAGGAGCAGCTGAAATGTATAACTGAAAATAAAACTGCTCAGCATTGTGGGAGAGACTTAAGGAAATCAGCACTCAACAGGTCTCTTCTCTCAGCCAAAACTATCCAGAAACTGTTCTCTCCTGGGTCTCATCCTATCAGCTGGGTGACAGGGAGCTATTTACCCACATGAAGTGCTTTGCACATCCCTCTGGTCCCAGGGCTGCTAGCGCTGCTGCTGGCCAAGGGGGCTGGCAGGAGGGGTTTCTAATGAGCACACAGGCTCTCAGCCACCCAGACAGAGGGGGCATTTGGGAACCTCATTAGACTCGCTCTGAGAAGGGGTGGGGATGGACAGAGCAATACAGAAGCTCTCCCGCTCCGGGCCACTGAGCAGGAGCAGCCACACAGTCCGGAGCCGAGGGGTAGGAGGGAGCTGCTGATACAGCTCCTCAGGGACAGCCCTTCTTACTCAACAGCAACTTCTTACTCAAATCACAGCCAAGGGCTTCAGGTTCCTCCAGTGAGAGCGTGAGCAACATTTAATTTTCCTGTTTGCTCTCCACTGTGGTAGGACACTTGGGGGTGGGGGGGAAGAAGCCCCCTCGTGCCCTCTCTAAATGGCGCTCCTGCTTTCCCTTCTGGTCTGTTTTTGAGTGCCTTAAGTGCAGGGACTCCGCTCCTGCCGATTGTATGCCTGTTACATTTAATGAATGCTAGGACTAGGGTTGCCAGGCGGCCAGTTTTCGCCTGGTCAAAAAGGGACCCTGGAGGCTCTGGTCAGCACCACTGACCGGGCCATTAAAAGTCAGGTCAGCGGGGCTAAGACAGGCAGGCTCTCTGCGCGGCTCCTGGAAGTGGCCAGCATGTCTCTGTGGCTCGTAGGTGCAGGGGTGGCCAGGGAGGCTCCGCGCGCTACCCCGCCCCGAGTGCTGGTTCCACAGCTCCCATAGGCCAGGAACCATGGCCAATGGGAGCTACAGGGGCAGGGCCTGCGGTCGTGGGCAGCGCGCAGAACTGCCTGGCCACGCCTCCTCCTAGGGGGCCGCAGGGACATGCTGGCCACTTCCAGGAGCCACGCATTCATGCCATGGGGGACCCTGAGGCACTCAGCTAGGTTCTGAAACACCTGAAGCATGTACTCACAGTTGCCTGTCCCTAACCTTCCTGCAGATAAGACGTCATCACTGTGCAAGGCAGGCCAGTCTCATGCACAATTGCCCACTCCAGCATGGAGCTGCATCTTTCAAAAGCAGTACATGACACTGAGCACCCCAGGGGCATGGCTTGATCAAAATGGTAATGGCCCTCAAATGGAAACCCAAGCAGTTTAAAGCCACTGGGATGCACTGAAAGCAACTGGAATGCAGACCTTATGTCACATTTTGCCAACAGCGCCCCAGGGTCACACTCCCTAACCATGGCTACCGCAACATCAAATGAGGAATATCTCACTGAACACAGCTGCGGGGGTCAATATGCTCATTTGCCGATGAGCCCCAGGGATAGGACAGGTGATGGATGAGCCTGTATTCCCTCTTCCCCTTCTTCGGTACTACCCCCAGGGGAGAGACACCCAGGGAGCGCAATTCTGGCACTGGAATACATCAGACGGGGCCTGCCACTCTCCCAGCTGCTACCTCTGTGGTGAACTTGGCTAAATTCCATCAACTCTGGCAGGAGTCCTCTCCTTGGAAAGGAAGAATGGTTTGCAGTTAAGGTGGTAGAGTGGGACTCAGGAAATCTAGGTTTGATTCCTGGCTCTGCCGCAGATTTCCTCTGTGACCAGGGGCAAGTCACTTGAAACCAATGGGAGATAGGCATCTAGAGCCCTTTGAAGATCTGAATCTTAGTATCTCTGTGTCTTGGTTTGCTATCTGGAAATGGGGATCGTAGCGCTTCCCTACTTCACAAGGGTGCTTTGAGTTATAGTCACTGAGGCCCAGGTCCTCAAAAGTATTTAACCTAATTAAGGAGATGGGCCTGATCCTGCAACTGGATCTGTGCTTAGGCCCTGATCCTGCAACTGGATCTGTGCATGCAAACCTTGATTGCCCTCAATGGGACTTCCCATGGGTATAGTGCTTGCTCATGTGGAATCCCACTGAAGTCAGTAGGGCTCCATGTGAGTGAAAGGATCCCACTGCACTGATTCTACTGCTTATATACCAAGGTGGGTGGTGCTATAGGTAGATAGCAGTCCCCAGGCACACTCCTTTAAAATAATTACATTATGGTGACAATGCTGTCCACACAGATTGTGAATGGAGACACAAATTCACACTTCCAAAAATGTAGCCCATAATACACACTTTGGAATAGAGGGTCATCTTATTATTGCTGTCTTGGCTATTTAGGCTGTAAGCTTTTGGGGGCAGGAACTTTGTCTTACTGTGTGTTTGTATAGTGCCTGGCATGACAGAGCCCTGAACTTGACTGGAACCTCGAAGCACTACTGAAATACAAATCATTACTAATGTACTGGGTATACGGGAAGAGTAGGCATTTTATCACGTCAAAAATAATTCTGCAGAATGTTCTGTTTTTTAAAAATAAGACAGAACATGCCCATTTCCCGGTGAGCAGAAACGTCTGTCGAGTTAAGTGGACAAGGCAATAAAATACTCCTTCCTTTTGCTCTACAAAGAAACCATATACATGTAAAGCTAAAGGGTACCAAATAGGCTTGTACTTTTTATTAAATTTGGATTCGTTCCTTTTGAATTTTATATTTGTGTTTGAAAACTGGATAGTTTTTTCATGAGGAAAAAAAAGATTCCTGGAGGTAGAACTACTGGAGGCTTCAAAAGGCTGCCAGCAAATGTATACCATCAGGGCTCCCAGTGGGTGGGAGCTCCAAGCAACATTTGATTCTAAATGCTGACATTCAGGGACTGTATCTGGATGACTGCGCCATGTCGATTTTGCCTTTATTTTTCTTGCACTGTAACCTGACTTTGGTTCAGGAAGAGGAAATCCATGGTCTTAATTGAAGCCAATCAGTGAAAGGTCATGGGGTAATACTTAACAGACAGAAATAGGGGAAAGGAAAAATGAGGAAAAGGTAAGGGCTTCACTTGCATCAAAAAGTCCGGTGGGTTTTGGAGCCGGAATGCACCTGGAAGGAAAATGCACTTGGACCCCAAATATACACAGCACTTGGGAGTTGTAAAACTAAATAGAGTTTGTTTAGATTATTTGCTTCCTGCTTCTCTTGTGACTTGTACAGCAGTAACCTCTGCTTAAGGGGGTTAGATTGCTTATTGCAAATATTCAGGTGTTTATTATCGTGGCGCCCGCAAGAGCAACTGTGGGGAGAGGGGTGTCAATGTTTCCTTTATAAGCCAGAAGAGAAGTTCGGCGGTTCCAGCTGTTAAAAAGCTTGGATTTAAATGAAATATTGCTAGCTAATATTCCATAATGTGGCTTGCTTCCTCTGGATATTTTTTATTGTTTCAAGTAGAATCACAGGATCCTTTGTTAAGATTTAACAGCTACTGCCCATCTGCAGCATTACATTCGCAGTTGAAAATTCAGATCCTGATTCTATATTCACTTACACCCATATAAGTTATCAGTAGTAGTAATGGGATTATGAGATAAGAGTCCCATTGTGCTAGGCACCGTATATAAATGTAGTAGAATACAGTCCCTGTCCTGTCAGGGAGCTAAAAGTCTAAATAATGGCAAAGGGTGGGAGAAAGGAAGTATTATTAATAATAATAATTATTATTATTATGGGTAAAAGATTAAACAAGACTAAGTTGGGAACAGGCTGAGAGATGCCGATTCACATGCTGTTTTGAGGAAGCAATTTCATGACCAAGTGGGGAACAAAGATCTTATCCAACAACTTTCCTTCTTGGTGACCTACATGGGGGTTTCAACCTCTGGAATCTGATATTCAGTATGTGCAGGTTTGCCCAACTAAATTTAAACCTGGTGTTTCAGTCCATCCATTCCATAGAATCTGATCAAGGGAAGCCAATGAAACACCACTAATAGAATGAGTAGGATCAGTCTGACAGAGAGAGTAAAATATAAGCCACTTGTGGGACATGTATTTAATTACAAACATCCATAATTCCGATCCTTGGATTTGAGCAAGCCTTTGAATACATGATATAAAATATATGCTTTTGTAACTTAAGTGGAGAGACAAGCCTTTGTCTTGGCTTAACTATGAACATCCATTCATTCTGTAACAGCAAAACAGAATTGGGGGGTATTTCTGACCCTTCCTGTGAATGTATATGTTTAAACAGAAAGCCCAAATTATGTACATAGACAATAAAGCAGTCTCAGTGTCTTCAATAAATAGCTCTCATGCTTTAGCCTCTGTACAGAAGAATCAATTTTAAATAGCAAGTATTTAGAGGCTACCAGAATCTTAAAAAACTATTTTTAAATGGCATCAATGAAACAAAAGGAAATGTGCTGAACCAGCATAACTAACTTCATTATATGTCCAAGGCCACCACACTAATAGGGCAAAGTCCTTCTTTTCTTCGCCACAACTAGTAAGGAATTTCAGATTCAGCATTCTATCCTGTGCAGCACAGACTTTGTGGCATCTTGGCTAAACTGTCTGCACAGCATGATTAATAGTATAATGTGTGGGTAAAACCATGAGACCATTGAAAAGAAGATCAGCCAAAATTTTTATACAGACACCTACAGACAGTTATTTTATAACTGTAAAATATTTGGACTAGCTGATAATTTAAGATTCCAAGCAGGATCCCAACTTGCAGGATTGGTCCCTCAAGGATAGGATCCAAAGCCCACTGAAGTCAATGGAAAGACTCCCATGGACTTCAGTATCTACACCCATTACGAATCCTGTGAGGCTGCCCAAACTACCATTTCACCACTGAAAAGTTAAAACTAATTCCCATTGCACATCATTTTAAGTTTATTATTAATGCTGTGTGCATTCCATCTGCACCAACAACTTAGCTCTAGGTCCTTATCTGTCTCTACTGTTATCTGTAGTATCTGAACACCTCACAGCCTTTAATACATTTCACTCTCACAACATGTCTGTGAGGAATGGAAGTGCTATTATCTGTATTTCACACATGGGGAACTAATGCACAGAGACGAAGACATCGATCTTTACAGGTATTGAGATGCCTACCTCCTGTTGATTTGCCCAAGATAACCCGTGGCAAAGTGGGGAATTGAACTGATGTCTCCTAAATTCCACACTAGTGCTTGAACTCCTGGACCATCTTTCCTCAGCTGGATATATGTCCAAATGTTCTAATAATTTGCATGGATATGCCTTAGAAATAAGAGCAAACTTTGAATATTTAAATAGATTCACTGGGTAACTGGGACATTTGCTGCTGTCCTTAAAAGTTAAGGATGGGATTGAAAGGGTTGGATGTTTTCCAAAAACCTTTACACTGCAGCTGCAGTGATTCCGATTACTCTTTTAAATGTTTCTAAAAATGTTGACTTACTCTTCCTGTGCCGTACAGTGATATCTGCCATCTAAGCATCAGCACAGCCAAGCAGACAAGAATATGGCTTGTTTAAATTCTTCCCCTATGAAAAACACTGAGCTCAAAAGAGTGCTATTTGGGAGGAAAAATCACACATCTGCTACCAAAATTCCATGTAGAGTGTAATGATCCCTCACACTTTGCTTTGACCTGCGGAATGAAAGATAGATTCACACTGTTTTGGAGAAACAGTGGATAGACGCAGAAGAGCTCAGACTAACAGGAACACAAAGTAATGACAACAAGTTATAAGGTAACATCAAGTGCAGGTCTTGGTTACCACATAAAAGTTCTCTGGAACAATCACTTTTATTGCATTGGCCTGGCTTAATGGTCATTATTCTGGGTATTGATTATAATGATACCACATGTTTATTGCTTATGTCACTTTACATTAATTACCACCCAATACAATGAGATTGAACTCTGACCTTTCTATGTCTTTTAAACAGTTGTTTGTTATATGATTTACCATTATGTGATATTGAATTTTAATAACAAGTTATTGGTATAAGTCTGTCTCTGATTGGGTGTAAAACCCCATGCTAGTCAAGAACAGGTTAATGAGAGCCTGTGGGCGTAATCAGCCCCACCCCACTATGCTGGCAGTAGGCGTCAGAGCTGGAGCTAAAATGGGAGAATCCAGCTTAGCTGGTGGTTGACTGGGCAGGGAAGTAGATCTTCAGCTCTCATTGGGAGGGAAACCTGGCTGAGGAAACTGAGTCAGATTGCTGGCTGTTAGAACCTCCCTGTGGGAAGGAAGAGCTAAGACAGGGAGCCCAGATGAGTGCTAATTAGACAAGGCAGACTCTGAGGAGGAGGGTTGGGTCCAGCCATTGTTTGAGCTGGTTGACCCTCCCATTTGATTTTGTTATATGTTTTTGAAGCTTGGAAGGGGCGGAACTTTGGCTGCCTTAGCTGGATGGCTAAGTTGCCACAGCACTGGACTGTTCTGGATATGGCTGCTGATCACTGAAGTCCTGGAGGGAAACTGAGGCAGAGTGAGTAGTGCCCTGGTGGGCCACAAGGGGGTGCTGTGGAGACCGAGCCTGTCACACTTTCAAATACTCACAGTCCGGAGAGGGATTGCACCTACTGCACTTCTGCTTGCCAGAAGACGTGGAGCAAGCTGTCTGTTTAAAGCAGAAGCCCCCTGCTAGTGGGATGTTGAGGATGAGAGATTATTTTACAGATCATGATACTTGAAATACTCATTCTCACTGCAGCTGTACCTTAACCCCACATAAGATGATTTGTCACTGATGCTGCTCATATGTCAGCACAGCTTCACTGACTTCAATGGCATTAGTCCTGATTTCCACTGGTGTAAGTGAGTAGAGACTCAGACCCATGGTATTTCCTTTTGCAAGGGTGTTTGTTATGGCTTTGAGTGAAATTGCCACACAAAGCCAGAGTAATTGGGCTCTGTGCAAAGATCTAAATGGGGGTTCTGAGGATGGAATCACGGCTACAAGTCACAGGCAGGCAGGCCATGAGGCAGGTGCGCCATGAGGCAGGTGCTCAATTTTTCCACAACTGGAGTAAAAATCATGTCCCTTTCCACCCACTCTGCACAAGATTTGAGCTACTATATCTACATAATTCCAGTGCATGTTGGGGACCAAGGGAGCAATTCAGATAGACTGGATGATCAAATAGTCATTTTCCATCCCTAACTTGTATGATTCATATCAACAGTGAGAATGGAAAAACATCTGAGTGGTTGTGATTCAGGTGTTAAGCCTATTAAGGAAAGTGATTAGAGCTGGTGGAATGCCTCTTTCTGTGTGAGTCATAATCCTTTCACCTCCACTCCACAATGAAACTTTACTGCCGTTGTTGCATGAACACATGCAAAATGAAATACCCCTAAGTAATGCTGTGATTACCTGTTGCTAACTCATCTGCAGCACTAGCTGGTTGCTATACTTGGAATGAGTTGGTGGGGAATCTGTTAGGAAGTGCACAGACTCAGCATACGCAAGACATTGCTGCTTCTGTTTTTTTCTTCTCTTGCCACTTGTCCTCCTTCCCAGGATGACAGTGATTCTGAATGTTAAAACAGTATAGCTCAGTTACTCTTTTTTGTGTGTGGCTCTCTCACCTAAGAAACATCCTATCTTTTTGTTTTCCGAAAAAGTCCCACTAACTTAAGGATATTAGATTTCCAGTAACTGATGCACACGCTTCTGAAAATGAAGAGGAAGATTTCCAGTGAAATCCTAATTTAGATTATGGCTGTATTAAGGAGACAAAGCGATGTAATGGCCACTGTAACAGTACTTGGGGCAACAGAAATGTGGGTAGTTCTGCCAATAACACAAAGCTGCAAGGGACCACTTGTTCTATATGGATCTGATCCAAGGCCCATAGACCTTGTGGGCCATATATCCACTGTTACTATACTGTGCTCTTTGTAGGTGGATACACCTGGAGAGTCCCAGTGACATGCCATTGATGGCTGTTACCAAGCCTCTGAATTCTCATGAAAGCATGTTGCTATTGGTTTTTGAGCTTGGATAACTTTGTCATAGAAGAAAACTAGTTTTATCCCATAGAAAGGCTTTTCCCCAGCTCTCTGACTTCCAGTGACGTCCAGCACAGAAACCAGTTAGTACACTTAGTCCTTCTCTCTATGCTTATAGGTGCCACATGTGGCTTTGTGGGTTGTCATCAATCCAACTCTGAGGGATGGCTGGATGCCAGGATCAGACACAACAAAGAAGTCTTGAGATGGGAAGTACCTATTTAGATCATGTTCTCCACGCCTCTACGCAGAGTTCTCTACAATATACTCTCAAGTTCCTTGTCCAATTCAATTTTAACTGCCTTGAGAAATGTCTCTCACTTCCCTAGGGAGGCTAGTTCACAGTATAACACACATTGCTGTTGTATGTTTTATCCTGATATTCAGCCTAAATTTTCCTTGTCTTTTATTTCATCCCATTGTTTATAATTTTGCTCAAGGCCGCCTAGGGGTATTTCTTCTTCTTTGGTGTTCAAGCAACATTCATCTCTAATAAATTTGGCTATTTTCCTTTATTAATCTTATGGCACATATACCATTCTTGAAGAGACACTACCAGTCTAAGCGGCTGATCCAACCCCACTGAAGTCAATGGAAAGACTCCCAAAGATTCCAGTGAGGTTTTGATCAAGCCCATAGGGAACTTGTCAAGAAGCAGGGCCTGCAGCAGAATTAGGCTGGAAGCAGGACTTACAACAGGGCCAGTCTCTGGGCAACGTAACAAGAGCAGCTGGCTTGGAGTAGGCTGTCTGATTGGTTGGAAGGATCAGCTGACTGACTCTTAAGCCCAGCTCCAGGTGTTCAGCAGCTGCTCAAAGCATTAGCCCATGTCTAAAATAGTGCCAGCTTTGTAACCAGCCCTTTGCCTGCCTTGCCTAACTCCAGACTCTGACTCCTTGCTCCTGTTTCTGGCTCTGACATTTGACTCTGGCTCTGATTCCTGGCTACTGATGCCTGCTCTGACTATGAGGCACGACTGCCCATCTCCTCATCACTGGCAGAACTAAAGCTAAAATCATTTAAATAGCATATATTTAATTGATAATTCTGTCAAATACTAATAAGTTTTAAAAGCTAGATTACCTACTAATTTGGGTATTTTATTCTTTGCTAGTGTTTTTTATTTCTTGAAGATTGTATGATTTGAGGATCTTGTTTAAAAAAGGCTTAACTCAATCAACGGACATCGTTATGTTAGCTTTTTGATTTGATTCCTTATTACGTGTCCTATGCTGAGTTATTTTTGTAATTGTCCCTTTCTCTTTTCAGTATCCCTGTGTAACTAGGTCTGTGGTTTTCAACTTTTTTGCATTTGTGGACCCCTGAAAATTTCAAATTAACGTGCAGACACCTTTGGAAATCTTAGACATATGTTGCAGACCCCAGGTTGAAAACCACTGAACTAGGTTGTCTGAGCAGCACCCCCTTGTGGCCTGTGATGGCACTACTCACCCTGCTGCAGGTTTCTGGATGTCACCCCTCATAGATTTGGGGTAGTGGTGCCTCAACCTTCCAGGTATTCCCTTCTGGGGATGCCAGAGTCCAAACAAAAAAGGAAAACAGCAATGTCAGAATCAATGTCTACAGGTTTGTCAGAAGGACCCTTGTGTGTTTCTGGGAAGCTAGTCCCTTTCAGTCAGTCCTCCTGGGCCTACTTGTCCCATCCTCCAAATAGCTCACACATGTGGCAAGCTGCCTTAGGCTCTCGGCTGGAACCAGGCTTCCCTCCTTGAGGAAGTAGCAGACTTCTGCTCTCCTTCCTGGTCAGCCCTGGACTGGGCTAGGTCTCCCACTTTTAGCTTCTCTCTCCATGCCTGACATTGACAGCAGGTGTAGTGGAATGGGTTCAGCAGGCTCTCCTTATCTGTCCTGTTGCCACTGGAGAGTCTTTCAGTCTCCCTAACCCTCTTGTTGAAGAAAATCCCCATCACACCTTGTTATACAAATAAGGCCTGATTGTATCTGATCCCAGTTATACAGGTGGAGACTGGTGTAAGTATACATAGTTCATTGAAGTCAATGGAGCAACACTGACTTGCACCAGCTGAGGAGTGTACCTGTATGTTTCACTAGTACACAGGCTGTGCATATAATGTATATAGACAGCAAGACCCCTTATGATACAAAGTTTACATTGGAGGACAATTCTCGCCACATATATTGGATCCACTATTTGTATTGTGGTAGCACCTAGAAGCTCCTGTCATGGACCAGTGCTAGGTGCTGCACAAACAAAGAACAAAAAGATGGTCCTTGCCCCAAAGAACTTCCAATCTAAGTAAGAAACAACAGGTGGATTCAGACCACCAGTCAAGGAAAGCACAGGGAAACAATGAAACAATATTGTTCAGCCTGATAGGTAGTGATCTCAGTGCACGAGCTATCGAACCATTTAGTTTTTTTGTGGATAACTTTCATTCTTCTTTTAGACAATGAGGCAAATGGCCTGATCCTTCTTGCCTTACTCACATGAGTAGCCCTTTTGGGTCAAATACTTTGACTTACTTTTGGGCCAAGATATAAGAAATAGCAACCTTCATATAAGAGCCGTCTCAGTCTGAAAGAGCAAGCTGATAGTTGTGCAATACGTTTTCTGACAGAGAGGTGACCATGGAAAGCAAACCATCTACCATTGTCTGACAAAATCCATCCACTGTTTAATTGCAGCTCAGCTGCAGCCATCCAGAGACACAGTGCTATACAATTTGATTATTTTAATAATGTGCACACCAAATTTCAGTAAGAAGTGTCTGGGAAAGTGTGCTTTCCTGCTGTGTGCATGAGACATCACCATTTGGAACGAGCTGTGTGTTAACATCATATGATTTGGACCATGCACTGACTGAGCATCGTATAATAACACTTCCTGATAGTCATTTTAACTGTGTTTTGCAACCATTTACATGGAGCTAATTTCATGGAGTGTTGCTTTTCGAGCTGGTTGGGAATTTTATGACAAAACGTTTTTCATCAGAAAATGTCAGTTCCTTAAAACCAAAGAGGCTGGTTTTGATGTCTACATTTATTTAAAATAAAGTTTCAAAAATTTGAAAACAGGATATTTCAACAGTTTTGAAAAAAAAATTCAGTTCAAAATGAGTAATTTGAAATGTAAATCTATACTTTAAAAAAAGTGAAAAATCAAAATGAAACACTTCAAAATTATTAAAACAAACCACCTTTGACCCAATCTGAATTTGTTTTGGATTACTGGGTAATGGAAACGTTCAAGACTTCAACTCCCCCCCCCCAGCCCATCCTGAAATGGGACAAACTCTTTACATCTCAAACTCTCATGAGATGGGAAAACCATTTCCCATCCAGCTCCTGTTGCTTTAAGCATGTTTACTTGAAAACACAGCTACTGCAGCACCAAGGCCAGGCCAGTAGAATATGAATGCGATAAACTTCCCAGAAGGGACTCACATATAGGACTGGTTTAGATCTAGCTGCACATTATAGCTGGTACTTGCTAAAAGCAAGGTTGAATAAAGTTACCATTATAACCACCGATTTCACAAACTCATAACTTTACAAAAAGTTCCAGGTTTGGGCTCAAATTTTGCATGAATGATCTCTGGTTAAAAGTGAATTTGTTTAGATAGTATCAGCAAAATTCCTTCCTTTTAAAAACACATTTGAGTGAGAGTGGGGAAAATATATTTCTTGTGTTTTAAGAATGCCTCTCCTGATCTCAGTGTGGAGGGGGATATTTGATCAGACCGGCAGCAGAAGGACAATCCCTGAGGTTCTGGAGAAGGAGGGTCAGGCTTGGCTGCTCACCCTGCTCCCCATCCAGAATATTATGCGGAGATCCAGCTTGAGCTAGGAGATGAGTGCAGGGGACTGGACTTGATGACCTCTCATGGTCCCTTCCAGTCCTATGATTCTATGAGGGTCGGGGAGGAGGAGAATGTCTGCCATTTCCCCCCTCCTGTATGTGAAGCCCTCAAAGCCTGCAACACCTATTCTTCTGCGCTTGCTGCCTGCCGTCGCTGCTGTACTGTAGAGGTACAGTTTGAACTGTGTTCTCAATCTGCTGTAGATCACTGGTCACCGGTTTTTGGTATCAAGAAGGAATTTTTCCCTAGAGATGAGATTGGGAAAGTGTTAGGTGGGGTTTTTTTTGTCTTCCTTGAGGTATCCTGGGGGCCTGATTTTAGGTTCACAGGCATTAGGAGAGGATTTAACAGATGTAAGCTTATAAGTGGAGTTTGTATTTTTGTTTCAACTTATGGGTGAGAGGCTCTAAGGGGCCATCTCCCAGAGACACACAGAGCAAGAGCCTCGGGATCTGGCTGGTACCCTTCATGTGTAGCCTTGTTCCTCCACTAGTATTTTTGGGAGAGCAGTTTAGTCTTCCACCTCACCCCTTTAAAGTTGCAGCCTTCTGCTTTAAAATCAGCCCATGTCTGTTTCTTTGTTTCTTCCTCCGGCATGTTGTGATCAGATACAAGGCCTCAAGTGCACACGAGTTGTGTTTATCATTTTACAAGAGGAAGAGCCTTGACAATGCTAGACTGAAATGGCAATTCCACCAAACTTGTTCAAGAAATCCCCTCAGTTTTCATGTAAACTGAAAAAAGGGCATCTTGGGGCATTGTAGAGTGCTCCAGCCAGCCTTGGTTGCAGAAGGCCAACTATGATAGAAGCAGCAGCACTTTGCATTGGCCTACACTGTACAAAACTGACATTGCAGACTCTTCAAATAGCTGATGGGCTTGCAATTGCCACCCATGAAAAGCAACTACAGTAGGTCAAGAACAGAGAAAAAAGCAGCTAAAGTGGACTGCTAAAGGCTAAAGTTTGGGGCCCCATCGTGCTGTCCAAACGCATTGTTAGCTCCTGCCCCAAAGGGTTTATGGTCTGAGCAGAGAAGGCAGACAGTGGGAAGGACACAGAAGCACAGAAAGGTGAAGTGACTTGCCCAAGCTCACATTCAAGACCCATGGCAGAGCTGGAGTTAGAACTCTGGTCTCTAGCTCTCCCTGCCTCCCTGGAAGCCTTGTGAAGATTCAGTGACTAAACCGGTTTACACGAGACTCATGTCTAAATAGATCATTTTCCTATTCACTTCAGGTCACAGCTAAGGGAAATACATAACATGAGGTGCAGTAGCACTTTTCGCTATCTTGTGTCATTACGAAGTCATACAGCAATGTGCATAGAATAAGTGGGATTAAAAAAATACACTCTGAATGAAATTCCATGTAGCAACAGATGTAGGAATAGACAAAATAAGACTTTTTGAGTATTATTGCTTCATAACTTGTTTGCAGTACAAAACCCATCCCTGTTGTATCTTGACTGTATTCTTACAGCAGCAACAAGATGTTGGCATGCAGATCTGGTGAGGAAGGTCTGCTGTCCCTGCCACTGTAATTAATCATGCTTAATATGACTGGAGATTAGAAGGAATCTAGTAATACTGCACATGCATGTCGTAAGTATCCATTATCCACGGGTAACAGAGGGGTAAACCTTTCCTACTGCTACTCCTTCCAGGGATGAGGGAATTTCCATGTACCCTATCTGGCAATCTTTGGGTGGGTTCATTTTCTTTTCCATGCTGAAGAATCCAAGACATGCTTTAAAGAAAAATATTTCTTAATCTTATAAAAATGATATATGTTGTAGCAGATTGGCACCTCCTTCTTGAAGCAGGCTCTATTCCAAGCCTTGGGAGGCTAATATAGATAGCAATAGCTTGAGTGACATTTAAACTGATACCACCTGAGGCTGATCTCTTGAATTTCCCATTGCAGGAGTGTGCTGCCAGAAAGGCAGCATAGTCCACTGGCTAGGACACTGGATTGGGATTTAGGAGACCTGAATTTTATTCCTGGCTCTGTCTATGACCTGTTGTGTGACTTTTACCTCCCTGCCTCTTTCCTTTCCCTCTCTTCTTCCTGTCTTGCCTATTTAACTTGAAAGCTCTTTGGGGCAGAGACTCTCTCATATGTGTTTGTACAAATCCTAGGTCAATGGGGCTTGATTTTGTTGTTGAGCATCTAAAGGTACTACATTAATAATCATAAACTATGCCACCAGAGGAATGTCTGTGGGTGGAGGTTTGCCATGGCATTTGTCATGGAGTTGACTCTTGCATCATTGTATTAAAGCCAGATAAAAGGCAGAGCCATTTGGGTGCATGAGCAGAGTTTATGTTACATGGCCCTGGCTCTGGCATTTGGCAGCTGAAGTTTGCATCCGGCAGTGAGCTTAAATTTATCATGGATATTTCCAGTGGGCAATGTTTTGCGCTTACATTCCGAGTCTTGGGAATGCAGAATAATAGCTAGAAGGGTGTAGCCAAGAGTTCATTACATAGAAAATTATGTTTCTTGATTTCTCTCATATGATTTCCAGTTTGTAAGCATCAACGAACATGTGATCTTTCAGCCAATTAATTTGGGGATCATTCAAATAGGCAGATTCAGGGCTGCTGCTCAAATTATTTAAGGGAGCTTGTTATGAAGTTCTTGCTGTTTACCACATCGTTTAGATCCAATCAAATGTCTGGGGCAGAGTCTCTTTTTAGCTTTCAGTAGTCTCATTTTGGATAGCTGGCACAAGATGAGGAACAGCCTGGCCCCATCCAGCTCTGGAACTTCCTTGGATGATTGGTCTTGCACGTAATAAAGGTCAGTGAATGTATTTGAGTACATAATAAAGGAGCCATCAGCATGGCTACGAGGAATAAGCAAAAGTGGACTCAGAAACATTGTTCTGGCAGTTTAAAATAGAAGCCTTTGGCCTCTCTTTAACACAAGGTTGCTCCCTGATCACCTTACCTTTCTATGCTTTCTCTGCCTGTTGTGGTTATACATACCACAGCACGCCAGACACTGTTCCATTATGCCACAATAGGTATTATGAGCAGAGACGTGCAGAACCAAAGCCTTAGCATTCAGCAGTCAGTGTCTGCTCAGTACCTGCAAAGAGAAGCCACATTAATGTAAGCAAATCTGTTTCAGCACTGAACTGAACATGAGTGGCCATGAAAGGGGGGAGGGCAGAGATAGGGTATGTTTAAATGGAATCCAGTGAATGCTACTGATGTGCAAAATATTTTAAGAATGTTTAATTACTGCTGCGGTCAACCAGGAATGGTGGATTATTCATGGCACCTAGAACCGCACCTAGAAAAAAGTATGAACAAGGATAGTCTAAAGGTCCAGCCGCTGCCAAAGGCATGCCTGCACTTCAAGCTAGGGATATGAGGAGACATACCTGTGCTAGTGCTGATCTAACTAGTGGGCTAAAAATAGAACAGAGCTGTTGTGCTAGGAGGAGCAGCAGAGGCTAGCTGCCCAAGTACGTGCCTAGCATCTCTGACTGGTTTGATTAATTTTGTGACATTAATTTTTTCAAATGTCAATTTTTTTCAAATTTCAACCACTTGCATTTTTTTCACTAGAGCTTAAATTTCAAAACAAAGTTGTTTTGAATCAGAAAGCCAGAAATTTTTGTTTCAAAAACATCAAAATGGGATGTTGACAATCTTTAAACTTTTTTCAAAAATTCTTTGAGTTGAGAAATTTGTTAAAAGCAATCTTTTCCCGCAAAACGTCTTCCCTTTGACAAATTGGCATTCTTCAACAATTTTTTTATATCAAATTCTCAGCAAGCTCTAGTGTACTGGGCAAAGTTTGCTTGTGGGACCACTGGCCTGCAGTACACTGTCCTCTTAGATTCCTTTGCTTTCTTGGATCACGAGTAACCAAGCACTATACTCACCAACCCTACCTGTGATTCAGCAATGGTATCTCATCCTGTGCGGGTGTACAGAGCCTCAAGCCTGTTATGTCAATGGAATGTATTGACATCAGCAGCTTTTTCGAAGTTAGTTTTGAGTGTTTTTTGTCATTATCAATCACATAAGCTAGTAGGCCACCTTCATCTGTATTTGAAAGGTCCTAGTCACCTGTCACAGAATACAAATTCAGTGGGAATTACTTGTATCGAAAGCAGGAGAATAGTACCCGAAGGTACCAAAATACGGCAAAAGACCATGACTGGAGTACTGTGTCCAGTTGTGGTGTCAACAGTTGAAAAAGGATGTTGACAAATTGGAAAAAGTTAAGAAAAAATCTCTACAAGAATGATTTGAGGTCTTACTGTGAGAAGAAAGAAGCTTTAATTTAACAGACAAAGGCATAACAAGGTCCAGTGGCTGAAAGCTGAAGGTAGATACATTTAGACTAGAAATAAGGTGCAAATTTTATACAGTGGATCTTAGGTTGGCACCCAGGCTCTGAATATCTCAGAGTTTAATGTGTTGATCCTTACAACAATCCCGTGGGGAAGGGAAGTGCTACTATCCTCCTCTTACAGATGGGGAAGTGAGACAAAGACTAAATGGATTTTATGCCTGGATGGCTTTTATGCTATTAGCTAGGATGGGCAGGGATGGTGTTCCTAGCCTCTGTTTGCCAGAATCTGGGACTGGATGACAGGGGACGGATCACTTGATGATTACCCGTTCTGTTCATTCCCTCTGGGTCACCTGCCATTGGCCACTGTCGGAAGACAGGATACTGGGCTAGATAGACCTTTGGTCTTACCCAGTATGGCTGTTCTTATGACATTCTCAAGGCTACATAGAAAATCTGTAGCAAAGCTAGGAATTGAACACAAAGCTCTGAAGTCCCAGGCTTATGCCCTAAACACCAGTCCACCCTCCTTCTTGTGAGTTTGACTAATCATTAACTTATGGTGGCCTTTAACCATTTAAACCAATGGCAATTAACCACAGGAACAATGTAGCTAGGATTATAGTGTATTTTCCATCACCTGAAGCCTTTATATTAAGATGGGATGTGTTTCTGAACTTAGTGCTCACCCAGAAATTTGAGGCCTGATTCAGGAATCACTTAGTGAAATTCTATGGCCTTTGTTATGTAAATCAGACTGGATGGTTATAACAATCCTTCGTACGCCTAACATCTATGAATCTATAATCTTTTCCAGCTGTTGCTTTCTTTAGTAGTCTTTTAACAGTCTTCAGTGGCTTTCTGTCCAAACTGTTTGGTTGTGGATATCTAAGTGATATACAAGAGCACGTTTGAATTTCAGCTCTCATGGAATTATTCACTTACTATGGAGGCGCCAGTCAGAGTTCCATAGCTGAAGGTTGAGTTAAGTTTTGCAGTTAAACTGTAGTCCATTGACTGGGCTTATCTCTTGACATATACCAGGCCTTCCTGGGACATTTTGTGTAATTAATCACAGTGTTGCACATGGTATTCTGGGTCATATGATTTTGTTAGGAAAAATTACTCATTCCTATTGCCAGGCGGACAGGTCTGTTCCCATGGGTTTCTGTGGAACATCTATAGTCTTCACTGATTTGATTTCCAGTTAAGTTTTGTTCGTTCACAGGAATTATTTTAACTTGCCCACCCAACTCTCCATGTATCTAACGTCAATAAGTGTTCCCCTTCTACTTATGTTACTTCGGCCTCAGGTCTTCCCTGCTATGCCTACTTTCTCTTCCATTTGGGAGTTTAATCAGTGCATCTACATAGCTGCAGATCCATAAGGCTTGCCTTTCCAGAGACTCCCTTGAACCAAAATTATCTTTGTGGAAGGATCCCCAGAAGGTCACTGCTATGCCTTATACAAGGAATGCAGACCCCTAAGTGAGACGTCACATCCTTACATACACATTTTCTTTGCACCACAGCTGGCCTTAGGTGCAATTCAGGCTACAAGGCAGTTGAATATGAAGCTAACTTAGCTAAAAATATGTGATTGATTCATGCATAGTAGTTTTCACTATTACTGTGTTATATTTTATTGAAAGTTGTGTAAGAACAGCTTAATATGTACTTTCCTATATATGTTTCTTGTGGATTCTATATGACTGGCAGCCAGAACAGTACTAGAACTTATTAAACATATGAATGTATGGTTGTAGAAAAAAAATACATATTGCAGTGTATTATTTGAGAGTATTTTTGGTAGAACAGAATAGTAATTTTCAGAAACCATAAATCAGAGCTTATGGATAACATGCGGAGCTGATTTTTGTCATATTACACAGTAAAAAAATCCACAAGTAATGTCTCTGACAAATTATTCAACTATAAAATGATTGTTTCAAGAAACCATGTTTGAAGCCAAACATTTCATAGTACGTATTTACTCAAGATCTATCTCCCACCATAGATTTGTATTCCAGGGATTTTACAATTTGAAAGTGGTTTCTTTTTACAGCTACAGAATAATTATTACATCAGTGATCTGAGTTCCAGAGCAAAATGAAGAGTGTAGAGTCTCCTTTAATATAATCTCTTATCTAACTTTAGTTTATCTACGTCAGAGTGCTTTGATTTCTTAACATTAATTACAATCAGCCCTCTTTGCCTCAGTAAGTTCCCTAAACATCTATGCATGAGTGTGCTCAATGTTCATGTTTAAAATGTGTTTGATATTTTTAATTTAACAACTAGAAAAGTTTGGTCTTCATGGACTATTTATGTGAATAAGAAGCTCTGGATTAGGTCTGTAATATGTACATAATGGTAGCATGCAGACACTATTCACATGGAACTCTTGGGCACAATTGTCTCCTCCAGACTGAAGAATAGACTGCAAAGTCCAATAACCAGTTTGAAAAACAGCACAAAACATCCCAAATGGGGAGCAGGGTTATCGCCTTACTCAGTGCACTGCAAGGTTGTCCCTAATGTGGGCAGGCAGTGCACGAAGGCAAGGTGTACTGGACCCATAGAAGTGCCTTTTAACCATCAGATGAGTTCATGGAGGATAGTCCATCAATGGCTATTGGCCAAGATGGCCAGGAACTCAACCCCATCCTCTGAGTGTCCCTAAGCCTCCAAATGCCAGGAGTTGGGACTGGACAACAGGGGGTGGATCACTTGAAATGGCCTTGTTTTGTTCATTCCCTCTGAAGCATCTGGCATTGGCCACTGTCGGAATACAGGATACTGGGCTAACTGGACCATTGGTCTGACCCAGCATGGCTGTGATTATGTTCATTCAACACCCATGCTTCTGTAGGTACAGTACAGCTTGCCTTTGTGCATAAGAGAATTACGGAGAAAGTGCAGGCTAAGGCTATGTCTACACTTACAAGCTTACAGCAGCACGGCTGTACCGATACAGCTGTGCTGCTGTAAGATCGCTCATGTAGCCACATTATGCTCTCTCCCGTCAATGTAATAAAACCAACTCAATGAGCAGCAGTAGCAATGTCGGTGGGAGAGCATCTCCCACTGACAAAGTGCTGTGCACATGAGCGCTTACACCGGCAAAACTTATGTCTCAGCGGGGCTGTTTTTTTACACTCCTGAGTGACAAAAGTTTTGCCGACATAAGTGCTAGTGTAGACATGGCCTCAGGAAGCTCAGACTTTGATTTCTTTTTCTGTTTTCATAGGTCCCATGATTGGTGTTAATTCATTTCTTAATAATAACAGCACTGGTATGGTTATGCTGGCTAGACATAGTGAATCCCAGCCAGTCAACATGCACTGGGCTGTTTTTTGGGGCGAAAGAGGGAGAGTTAATCATTATATCACTGATAGCAGCATAAGCTGATAGCAGCTATTTTGTGTGGAATAAGAGACAGGCCCAGGAACTAAATTCTGTTCTCTTACCCTTATATAACACTACAGACTTCACTGTATTTTATGGGGATAACCTAAGGTGACGTTTGACCCATATTATGTAATAACACCAATATGTATAATTTGCTATGGAAGTGGATTCTTGTGAGTGATTTAACATAACTTTTATGCAAGAATCTATACCAATGGAATGAATAAAATACCCAAGATTTTTGGTTATACATATTTCAGAGAATAATATTTTTGTGCTTATGCTGTAAAATGTCTTTCATCTGTGATCAAGCTCTTGTACAGATGTTTGCAAGTGATAGCTGACCATCCCACTGACAAAGTTATACGCTGAGAAATATGGCTGCGCTGTACCTGTAAAGATAAATAATCACTAAACTGAGGCTGAATGGCAATGTTTGAATGTGAACGTCCCCATAATTTCTTTATCTGTGGCTGTGGTTTGGCCCAATAATGAAACAGGGACAAACTGAACAGTTCAGATCTGGATCCACTTTCCCAAAGTTGAGTGTGTTTGCATGAAGGATTTTGGTTTGGATCTATTTCTAAAAACTTTTCTTTAGGAGATTTCAGAGGAATTAAAGCTTCAAAAATCAAGACTTGTATTGAAACAAAGAGGCTAAAGGCAGCATGCTGATGTTTTCATGGTCTTCTCTTTTTCTAAAATCTGATCACAACTGGAGACTTAAACAGAGCATTACAAGACAAAAGCTGCAGGGTGAACTGAACTGCAATATCATGAAAACTTGGCCAAAAAGCAAAGATAAGAAGTGCATTAACGCAACGATTTGCTTTTTGTCCGAGGGAGTCTTTGCAATCACTGTCTACAGCAGCTTTTTTCTTTTTCACTTTTTACCCATGGTGTCTGATAGACAGCATTGCAATTCCTACTTTACTGCATATCATTTCAGCTGTTAAAGGAAGCACAAGATAATGAACAAAAAGAGCTTTGGTAGTGACTAGAGCTGGTCAAATAGCATTTGTTTGAACCAGAATAACGTGAGCTTTTTCAAATTTTTGCTTGTAAATCATTGCAAAATGGCCCAGTTAGCTGCAAAAGTATTAGTTTTTAAGTGTTCTATGAGCTCTATTTTTTTTTTATTACAAATTTTCACTCTGAGTTGCTGGCTTCAGCTATCTTCTGTTCACAGGGCAGGGATTAATTACATAATGCTGTTTCTGCTCTCTGATTTGTGTATGGCAGACCATAACTCGAAAAAACATTGTCACAGCCTAGGTAGCAATGCTAATGACTTAAAAATGATTATAGAAGCAGAAAAATCCCTCATAGCCATTTTAAAATACATCTGTCATTCAGATTATTTTTCATTTCTGAGAAGACTTATCCAAATTACATGTTAAACGTCACCTATGTCCAATCCTCCTATTTTTTTAATTTGAAAGATCATTTGCATCAGAACACTAAATAGAATCCTTTGACTTGTTTCATGCATTATAGTGTCTAAGAAACCTATAATTCTTATGCCAGGGTTGGTGGCAACAACAAGGGTGGGGTTCATGATATCTAGGGGGTTGCTTTTTTTTGAAAATAACAAAAATATGGCCTGAGTTACCACCTAGAGTCTCACTTATATCTCTGCTGTTTATCTCATTTTACTTCATTTTCCCTGGTTGCCCTTACTGGGAAGCAATTCTTCACTCTCAAGCACTCTTGACTATTTTGGAACAGAGGACTTGTATTGAAAGGACAGGGAACGAAAACAATGGAGCATGGTACACACAACCTATAGATATCTTCAAATTAAAGATTAAGAGAACCCACTGTAACTCACAGAGAGTTTATTCAAGTCTTCCCCAACCTGGTACCCCACTCATGATATGTCAGTCAGTCTCAGGGTAGCCCAGGTCATCTGTGGGTCCCGTCTTCTCCTGTCACAGTTGCCTGGTCGTGGTCCTACCCTGTGCTATGGACAGCTGGTTCAGTTCTCTGGTTCAGCTTGCCCCAGCCTCTGAGTGGGTCAGGGCCCTGTAAAGGTGGCTTAACTCACCCTCTGCCAGTCCTCACTAGGAGTCCTTTCCACCACCACTGGTCCAGAATCCAACCTGTCACTACCAGTCCACATCGCCTTTTTTGAAGAATTGTCTCTACTCTGCAGGTCTGGTTGGGCCACGTCAGCAGCCACTACAGCTAGAATCTGCATGACTGGACTTCCTTCAAGCTGCTGGCTTTCCAGCTGGGGAAATCAGAGCAATAGTGGATCCCTAGACAGACTCCTCACAGGGAGAGAAGAGAGAGCCCTTTCTTCCAATTTTTCCCCTTTGTGTTCAAACTCCACTATCCAACTGTGCAAGATTGGGATTAGGTTAGGGTGACCCCTCATCCAGGATATATTTAGCACAATTATTATGCCCTTTTCTGATTCAATAAGAACAATTATTACCCCCAAACTCAGAACTTAGTCAAACTTTAATTCAAGCTACAAAACGTTCATGGTGGAATTATGGGTAACAAAAATACAAATGAAGCTAGTTTATTCTATCTTTCCTCTGGACACCAGTTGAGAGGAGTAGAGTGCTTTATTTCTCTGAGCCTATACCCTGGAGTTTACAATTAAACCATTGCATAGCTTATATATTGGTACCTTACAACTCTGTATCTAATACACAGTGTGGCCAAGTTATTAAAACATGAGCGTCTAAAATTAGGCCCCTACGTCCATATTTAAGTGCCTGATTTCAAAAAATGCTGAGCACCCATAAGCTCCATCAAAACACTAGGTGCATAAATATGAATTTAAGAGCATAACTTTAGGCACTCTTTTTTAAAAATCTGGCCTGTGTATTTATGTAATATACTATTGCTATATATTTGTATGTGAATTAAATATTTGAAGGAGTTTGCCTTTTGGTTTGAATTAAAGTGCTGTGTTTGAATTAAAGTTTTAGTTAATTCGCAGTTAAAGTAATAGGCTGTGCATTTTGTCTCATTAAAGGAGCAAATGGACCTTTATTATTCTTATGAATTTTGCAGGAGAGAGCTGGACATTGCAAAGCACCTAGGTTTGGGAAAGTTTAGGACTGGGGGTGTGTTGGGTCACCGAGCCTGGTAAAGACAAGAGTGTGTCCATGACAACTGCTGGCTGGCTGTTGGATTCAAAGTGGTTGAGTCAGAGCTGTACAGTATACAGAACACAGAGTGCATGCTGGCTGTGTGTGTGTGTGTTCTAGACAGAACCTCGAGGGAGGTTATAATACAAATGGTGACACAATCTCTCATTGGTCTGAATTGTATCTCAGAATGTGACAAGGGTGCATTTACTTAAAGCAAGACTCAGACAACCATTTCTAACATAGGATACTTTCCAGTTATTAATTCCCTCCCCTGATTTAGATCCTGCTCCAGCTCCTATTGAAATCAACACCCTCACTCCTATTTACTTCAGTGGTGGAGGATTGGGTCCTTAAAACTGGTAAAGTGAAAATCTAAACCTGTTTTAACCCCCAGTTATTCCAACTCACTAATGCTCCACATATCTGTCCCAGAAACCCCAGAGGGCAAGTCCATTTCTCTTTTCTTAAACCTTGGGTTTGATAATGGTTGTTAATAATAAAAGACCAAGGCTCTGATCCTGCAAGCTACTTTATGCTGGGTCCCATTAAAGTCAGTGGGGCTCTGGGCAGGCATAGGGATCCGTTAACATGCAACAGATTCCTGGGTCAGAACCCAAGACTTTTGTAAGAGTGAAAACATTTTTGTCTGATCAGCTGAGAACTGGCCCATTGGTGTAAATCAGTGTAGCTCAACTAAAGTCAATATAGCTATGCTGCTTTACACCAGTTGAGAATCTGGCCCAACATATTTTATTTGCTCTCTAACCTGGAAAAATAGGTGAATAGAACTTTGTAAGGCTACTTTAAACAGGGCTGCATTAAAGGCATTTGGTCTACAACCGTCAGAACATACAAGCTAAGCAGGTTTAACCTGGGCAGTAGGTGGCTGGGAGACATTCAAGAAATACTAGGTGCTTGTGATGGAGTATGGTCTCCACACTAGCCCTGCAAGAGCTGATGTAGGCCAGGTGGGTCCAATCAGCTAATTAGGCTGGAGGCAGCCAATTAGAGAGAAGCTTACCTGTGAGGGACAGATGGGGCGTCTACAAGACAGGAAACTGGAAGCAGAGGGGGGCTGCAGGAAGGGAGTCTGCAGTCACTCCCTTAGAGAAGGGACTAGTGTTTGAGGGGCTGCAAATATGAGTTGCCTAAAGTTACTTCCTGGGAGGAGGTAGTGAAGAGACTGTCAAATCCAGAGGAGTGGGGAGGGCCAGGAGCTATGGAAGTGGCTCAGGGAAAGGCAGCAAGGTACAGGGAATGCACCTTGGCTGTTGTGTAGATGGAACCTGGAGTAGAACATGGGCCTGGGTTGTCCTGCCAGCCAATGCAGGAGTGGCACTGGGAAACTGAAGACTGCCTGAGACTAGTGGATAATTTTGATACACTTCTGTCTCCTCTACCCCAACCCTGGAGGGGGAAACCACAATAGCGACCTGGCGGAGGGCTGAGTCACGAAGAGAACAGCTGTGGCTCCTGAGAACGAAAGAGGGGCAGCAGAGGAGACACTGATGGGGTGTAGCTGCTGGAAGGAGAGTTGGCCTGACCAAGCTAATCCCCAGAGCTGCCAGGAGGTGGTGCCATCCAGCGGTGAGTAGAGCAACCTGTCACAGTGCTGTAAGAAGTGATACTGCTGCATCAGTAGGTGACCCAGTCTGCATGCAGCACTGCCCCCATGGCATTGGAGGAGGTAGTTTACTATATTTCACTTGTTCATTTAATCATAAACATTAAAAATCATTTCAGGTAATTCTGTGCATTCAGGATAATTATGTCCTGATAGAGAAATGAAGGTGGTAGATTGGGGGAGAGAGGAAATGACATGGTGGCACCTGTGTGGTTAATCAGTAAGGCCTGGTCCAGCTCCACTGAAGTCAATGGAAAGACTCCCCTGGACTCCAGCTGGAGTTAGCTCGGACCCTGATTGTGGCTTCAATTCAGCCAAGCACTTCAGCTTGTGCTTATCATCTTGCTGAATAGGGATGGTTGTCTGAAGTGGGCAGTGTATGAGTAAAATTCCAAAGGCCCATATTGAAATTTTTGACAAGTTATATTCATGTTAAATGTCTAAGGGTGGGATCATCAAAGGAGACTGTGGGAGTTAGGTGCCTGCCTCCTACTGAACTTCAATGGCATTTGGGTGCCTAACTTCTTTAAAGGCTCTAGAAAAGCCCAACCTAAGTGCTCCAGGGATGTTGATATCTGGGGTTAGTTCAACACTTCACATCACTAGTCTGGGAACACTTAAAAAGTGATATAAGAACAGTTGTGCTAAGAGCAGCTGAAGTAATGGTATTTCATGGGTGAACATGATAATATTGAAAGCATAACACAAAACACAAAGCTCCTAGAATGGCTCCGGCTAATATTGGGAGCAATACTTTACCTTATAAAATGAAGATGAGAACTTACAAGTTAAGTTTTTTTTGTGACTGCCATTATGAAGAAAAAACATCAAATAAATGAGTCATCTAGGGACCTGGAAAGAGTTTGGAAAACAGATGTTCTTACATTCAGTACAGATGTTTTGTGATAACAGTTCTTTGAGAATAGATGCAATAAGAACCCACTCTAATTGAAAAATGCCGTGGGATTTTACCAAAAAAGGCATTAATCAAAATATATGAAGACAGATTGTGATGTTATTGTATTATGTAAATGATGTGGCCAACAGATCACAACAGTGAAACCTTTGTAGGATGGAGGTATAGATTAGGTACTTGTAAATTAACATGAGGTAAACTCGCAGAAAAGGCTTTCAGGGGGGTTATGGGAGAGGTGAAAAATGAGGCTGAGATGCTAAGTGGAGTGGTGCTGTAGGTTATTTATCGCACTGCCAAGAGATTAAATGATAACTACACGGTACCTATAAAATACCTTTAATGGAAACAAGCTTAACGACAATGCTGCTGTTTAATAAACGCATAGTGCCTAGGGGGCCTGATGCAAAACCCCTGGATTGGAAAGACTCTGTGGACTTTATATCAAGTCGTAATAACTCTAAAAGACACAATCTATGGAGTTACATTGATGTTCATGACAGCAGTAGAATCTAGACCAGTGTTGTCACTTATTATTCTCTGCTTATTATTATTCCCTGATCAGCTAAGTCTTAACATCCGCTGTAGATAAGGACTAGAATAAAAACAAAGGGTGAGATCCTCACCTCTCTCTGCTTCCCTTTATGTTGAATGAAATGGCTGACACAAGGTTTTTAGGGCCCCTTTATGCTGTATCTGGCTTGAAGAGGTTCCCTCAGTACAGGCATTGTGGGAGACACGCCTGGGGCAGGGGTGTGCTGAGGACAAGGCTGGGGGCAGGAGTGGTCTGTTATCAGCAGGGCCATAGCATGAAGTTCTATAGAAATTCTGCCATAACTTAAGCAAGCCCCATGGCAGTCTGTTCTGTCACAGGCCTCTCCAGCCCCTGGAGCAGCCCAGGATCAGGAAGGCACAGAGATGGCTTAAAGCACCATAGCCCCCCAAAACCTGGCCCCTGAGCTGTGAGTTCTGCATTGCACCTTAGAGGCACAGCATGGAATCTCATCCCAAAAGACCTGATCTACTCCTATATCAAATGTGTCTTTCTGTTCTTCAAACCAGCACCCATGGGCAAAGGCTTCCAAAGAAACTCCAAGAGATGCAGAGTTCTGATCCACTATAACATGATTCAAACAAGGTCTCTTTTGTAAGCTCCATGTGATAACGTCAATTCAGTAATAAACTGGGCCACAATTAAATTAGGCAAGCTGATCTTCTTCTGTCAAAATTTCACATTGCAATGAGTGGATCCTTAAGAGAGCAGCAACATTTTGGTCCTAAGAGAATTTCTAATCACAAAATTACCAAACGGTTGGCAGGATGTGCGCTAAATTTACCATGAAACCAATTATAAAAATAATAATCGTGTATAGGATAAGGACATTCATTATTACAAACGAGGATGAATATGTTCCTACACTGTGTTATTGGATTCTTTGCTGACTTTAGAATACCAAAGAATCCAGTGGAGTCCCATAAGATGTAAGTCACTGAAAAAGGCAGTCACTAGATTCTAATGGTAGTTTTAATTTTATACAAAAGTACAGATGATTTTTCTATATAATCAAGTCGATCACCTACTATACTTGGAGCTGTCGCAGTGCAACTGGCTGAGTTAGGAGAGGCTGCTGTAGTTTTCCAAAAGCCACAACAGCAGAACAAAACCCAACCTGCCAGACACAAGTTTTTGCAGATCATTTTTAAAGCTGCCCCTCTAAGTTAGCTTCTTGTTTTCCCAGTGTCAGTGCTCCAGTGTAATTAGAGACCCTGTAAATACAGTCTGTAAACTGAAGTGTCAAGTCTCAGTTAAGCACTTGGGGATTATCTTGTACCTTGATCCAGAACAAGATGGTTATTTCCTTTGTGATCCTTTCAAATGTCTGCTCATCAGCAATCAGACAAAACACACTGACTTTCAAATATCAGTTCCAGCTAGTTAATATTTCTAAACATGCATGAATATTAGGCAATATTTTTCTGGCAAGCGTTTGACTTGGACTGCCTGCCCATGCAGGGATGTGACTGAGAGTAGGCTACCTGCTAATGCCCCGGCACAGAAAAGGCCCTCACTTTGGGTTCGATGTACAGGGTGCTGCAGGCCTACTTACTCTACCCTCTCCCACCAAGTGGAGGTGATGCGGAGGGGTATTGAATGAGAGCTCAACTAAAGTCAATATAGCTATGCTGCTGTACACCAGTTGAGAATCTGGCTCATCATCGTACCCACTCATTCTACTCCACACCTGAACATAGCCATTAGATATGAACAACTTACCCTCATATCTCAATCTCTGTACTCTGACCTGTTAAGCCTTTACCCCCAATTGGGGATTTTGCAGATTATGTATTTCTTACGCCATCCGATCCTAAATCGAACTTTGCTCCCCTGGATAATCTGTACCTTATTCCCTGATAACCAGAAACTTCTACGCTTAAACTCTGTATCGTTGTTTTTATTTTTAACATTATCTTAATAAAATTCTTAAATATAGTCCAGCAGCAAGCTACCAACTCTTGGAGCCAGGGGAGCTGGGGGGAAAGAGGGGGCATGGGAAAGTAACTCTGGTTCTTGTTCCAGGGATGATTCACGGGTCGCACAGAAACTCACCGCCCTTTCCTATGAGCTGTGTCCTTGGCACCCAGTTTAGCCCATAGTTGTTAATCATGCCTCTGTGGTGTTAATGACTATAAACAACACCTGTAAACATTCATAATTACCATGTAAATAGAGGCAAACCCTTTGCTGGGTCAAGAACGAGGAATTGGGTCAGATTCTGCTCTCATGCCTTGTTCTAAACTGGGGATTTTTCCACTAGTGGAAAAAACACTAGTATAGAGAAACCTTTAATTACACCAATGTAAATTATGCAGGGAAACTCTCATTTTTAACAAAGGGGTAAAAAAAGAAGTTGGCCAAGAACATAAGTACTCTTTCAGCATACTAACAATGAATCATATCTGGCCTGAACTGGCCATTCTTATTCGCGTTGAGTGGTGCCGTACTCACACAAACACCTAATTAAAGAAAAACAAACAAACACTTGGAGAACATGGAACTACTGGCATAGTGGGAGTTAGGGCCTAACCTGTTTAAACAATTATGTAAATCCCAGTAAGCACTTATTTGCATCCTTAGGTGCCTTTTAAACCTTTGGAAAGCTGTCCCTGGGTGCCTTCTATGTAAAACAGATTGGTTATAATGAAGTTCCTAGTGCACCTTATTGAGTCTCTGGCTTTTTACCCTTTTCAGCCTATAGAAAGCTTTGCTTTGAGTAGGTTTTATTTTTTGAGCAGGGCTGGTGTGAAGGGATAAGAGGAATAGCTGATACTGTAAATTTCACTGTGGCTAGTGGAAAAACCTTATATAGTATAACGTTAAATGTCATTGTTTGCAGAGATAGGAAGGAATAAGAGAGCAGAAATACATTAACCTTGTTGTTAGATATTTACTGAGGGCCAAAGTCAGTTCTCAGTGACACCAGAATGAATCAGGAATAATTGCATTTAATCCAATGGAGTTATAACAGCATAAAACCAGTGAGAGTGAGATCAAAGTTGGGGCCAGAGGATTTACTCAGAATTTACACCTGAGTAACAGCAGAATAGAGTCCTTATATTTTACAATTCATCTTTCATTTGATGACCTATATAATTGTGAAGAAAAAAATAATAAAAAGGCTGAAGAAAACTTCATTTAAAGGTAATCTTCTTTTCCTGCTGAGGTGTTAGATCCAATGTATGCCTCAGATAGGCTTTAGAACCCTTTGGCTGCTACAACATGATGGCCCATTAAACTGAACATAGTAAGAAACAGGAGGCTATTGTAGACACAGAAGTTAAAACCTGGAGCCTGAAGAACTAATCCCTTTTCCTAGAAAATCTGTACACCATGTAAATAATTGAAAGACATCTTAAAAGTATTTTTTTTTCTAATAATTTCCAGGAGATCCATGGAGTTTTTTTTGGAAATGACTGATGTTCTGGGATTCCTGTCAGTGACTAATCTTTGCATGCACTTGGCCCTAATGTAGCGAGACCCAGAGGAAGAAAGCTATTCATTCAAAGTTGTCAGCACATCTAAATGAATTACTCTTCCTAACCTACGATGATTTTTCGTGGTATAATAAAATACTTTGTGTAAGAATGAGGCCCTGTTCAAGGTTTGCCACCACAAACATACATTTCCTTGTTAATTCAGATTTGATGCAAAACGTACTACTTTGTAAACAGTAACTGAAAGCAAAAGAGAGAGTTGAAGTAGAGAACATAATCCTCTGGGTTTCAGAATATGGCTTTTATTAGCCTAAGACTCAAGCTCATATACTTGGTTCTGGAAAATGCTTGTGCATTGTACTTCTGCTTTGAAAACAAATATCAACTCTTGCTATCCAATTCTGAGTTAGAAATGACTGGGGAAGAGCTGGGCAAATGAGTTGAGGCATGTGTTAGCCCCAAAGGGCCAAATTCTGTTTTCAGTTATGCTGATGGGATTCAGAGTAACATCTGGATATACACTGGTGTAACTGAGAGCACAATTTGGCCCAATATACTTGCAATGACCACAAGTCATTGATTTCAATGGGGATTGAATCCATATGATTGTTAAAGCTGAAATCCTGGTCCACTGAGTTCAATGCCTGAACTCCCATGGACTTCAGTGGTAGGTGTGATTCTCAGCTTGCATAGACATACCTCTGTTAGCTCTGCTCTAGCTAGCATTCTAAAACTAGTAGTGTAGCCAGGTTAGCAAGGGGGGAGGGCAGCTTGGACTAGCTGCCAGAATAGATACCTGCCCAGACCTCCCCAGCTATGTACTCTGGTGGCTGCCAGAGCCATCACCCCTGCTACCCTGGCTATGCTGCTATTTTTAGCATGCCATCTCAAGAACAACTAGCACAGGTATGTCTACATGAGCTGGGAACCACACCTGCCAGCTCAAATGTAGACATACCTTAAGAGTCTGATCCTGTGCCCACTGAAGTCAAGAGAGAGCCTCTCTGGTTCTGATCCTTTGGCCACCACTGAAACAGGACTAATGATATGCTCAAAGCTAAGCATATGCATATGTGTTTGCAGGATCTGGACTTTGGGTAAGATTGCCAACAAGGGTGCCATTTACAGCCAAATGTGGGGATGACTTTTTTTATGAAGTCACTGAGTCCACCAGTTCATTTCTGGGCTATTCACTCAGTCATTAGATGATCCTATTTTTGTCTCTATTGACCCAAGACTGGTTTTCAAACCTAAAATGATTTAATGTACGTTAGGTTTATGTTATTCCAGAGTGTTATAAATTACCCTATAATTTCTAAACAATATTCATATTTATTTGTAGGTTCTCACAGGCAAATGAATTCTTTCTCATTAAGCAAGGGAGAGGGGAAAACTAAGCTATTGCATGAATTAAAACAAGTACAGGGAAATGTGTGTATTTAATTGAGGAAGAAGACTATAAAAATAAACCAAGTTTTCCTCTGCCTGTCAGGAAGCATGGGCAAATTTTGAAGTAATAAATCCAAGGTATGTATCCACCAAAGGGACTGCATAACAAAATGGTGCAATAAACAATTTTTGACAGAGGTCGTAAAGGTCAGCAGCACTTTGTGTGAGTGAAGAATTTGGATAACAGGATTTAATTTTTATAGGGTAAAGTAGATATTGGCTGAGAAGAGGTAAGCATGTGCACAGGATTGTGAGAAAATGGGAAAACAGTGGGATCAAGAGAAGGGGAATTGTCTTAAAATAAGTTTGAAAATCTTGTGACACAGAAAACAAATCCATGAAGATGCTACACCTGGACAAGTGAAAATCTGGGATATTCCAAACTAATAGGTTGTAAATCAAACTAGGAAATCTACTGGTATGTTAATGAATGTGGTGGTTGTTCTTGTTAAATATTTATATAATGGCTTCCCTAGCAATCCCAATGGTATGTGCCTTAGAAACCTCTAACATAGCCAGTTAGTTGAGTTGGGTGAAATCTCCTTGAAGCTGGCAGCTGCCTTTCATTCAGGGTAAATGTAAGAAAGAATGAAGCTCCTTTTTGGAATGAGATAGCTGAAAGAATAGAAGACACTATCCAAAACATAGGCTACATGGATGCGGGTCAGAATCTGAGCTATTTGGGCAGAGGGATTTCAAGAGGAGCTGGGGGTGAGATTGGGGGTGGGGGCGGGGTATTTTGTTCAAACTGTGTGTTTCTGCTGTTTCTCTTCCTACACAACGGAGAAGCAGAAGAAAGCCAAAGACTGCCAGAACAAGGATTGGGAGCATGGCCCTGAGAAAAAAGCCTGGAGAAAGCTTTTTCTTGGTAGAGTGCTAGCTGAAAGAGGCTGAAAATTGTGAGTAAAGAAACTGTCTCCTACTGCTGGATTCCTACTGTATTCAGAAATACAAGATTTTTTTTTGTACATTCTTTGCAAATAAACAGGATTACATCAAAGAAACACCCAAGTCCATCAGGTTCTCCTCCTAACAGAAACAAGCCTCAAGACCCTAAATATAGGCTATCTGGTCAAGTCAAAAGGGGAAACAATAGATTAGATCAGACACTGTATGAATAACATTGTACAATGGACACAGTTCCTCCTCTGGTGCTGATCATGCAAAGAATTATGTACATGCTTAACTTTGCACACTATGAGAAGGTCCATAGTCTTCAGGGCCTAAGGCCCTTCACAGAGGCCTCAGTTCTCAGCTGCACTCAATATCTACTCGGCACAGCTGATGGGGAGACCCATTTTGGCTCCAGGGAGCAGGTCCGGTGCAAGGAAGTTTCGCGCCCTAGGCGAAACTTCCTTGCACCAGCCCTGCGCCCCCCCCATCCAGCTAACACACACACCCCCGTGGCCCCCCATGGGTCGGAAGCTCAGCCCCCCACCCACGGCAGCCTCCCCCCACCTACGGAGCCTCCACAGCTCCCGGCTCAGCTGTGGAGCCGGGAAGCAGGAGGCAGCCACGCCGAGCCGCCCTCCCGGCTCAGCCGCGGAGCCAGGAGGCAGGAAGCAGCCATGGCGAGTTGCCCCCCAAATCCTGGTGTCCTAGGCGACCACCTAGGGTCGTCTAGTGGATGTGCCGGCCCTGCCAGGGAGTTATCCAGCAATCCCCAGCTTGCAGACAATATAAATGCTCTGTCAAAGCCAACTCTTGCCTCTGGTATGCCTCAAGCTGGGGGCTTGGAGACAGCTTCTATAGTCTCTCATGCCAGGCGAATGATCTACCTGCTTTCCATCTCACAAACGAAGCAGAGGGAGGCTCAGGACTGAGATCAGAAACTATTCTATATTGATCTTGCTGTTCTTCTCTCTGGCTTTACATGCCTCAAATACTCACAATTTCTTCAGCTGAACCCACAGACCTTTCAATACACTGGAGTACTGGTAAGTTGACTTTTCTATTTTAGTGTTCAGAAAATACAGCTAACTAGAAACTTGCATGACATTTTTGTCTGAAATGTAAGAACTTGCCTGTGTTCTACAATATCAACAATAATGTTACTGACCTCTTGGTCTTTGTTTCTTCTCTTACGATGTGTTACCTGTTCTTGTGGCACATTTGATATGATCTTGGAAACGTCTTACATGAATTCTTAGGCTTGGAAGGTCCCAAAGTTTTGACAGTAATTGACTGTTTTCCCTGACACTTCCCAGAATAATCCTCTGTGAGATCTTGTTTCAATATTTTTATGGTAGGAGAAATTTTTACAATCAGATGAAAAAATCAGATTTTTTTTCAAGAGCATCTCTTGCATTGCTTCATGTCAGATAATGAACAAATTCAGGCTTCATTCTCATCTCATTCATGATAGTGTAATTCTATTGATTCCAGCAGTTATTCCTGATTCTCACCAGTTAAGTGAGAACAGAATCAGGGCCCAGCATCTTTTGGAAAAATAACAATTGAATAACAAGCAGGAGACTTCCTTCGGGATGCCAAGTCATAAGTGGAAAAGGTCTTAAATTAGCAAAGAAATACAACCTAAGGATCATACTGTTTTCTTAGACCCTGAACAACCTTGCTCCTAGGGGTGACTGGGTCAATGACCTTTTGCATCTTGGGCTTACTCAAAATCTTTGGATAGCATGTGCAATTGGAGATTTGCAAATACCCCATTGCACTCTAGGGCAGATCAGCCACAGAGTGCTTGAAGGGGGAGGGATAGCTCAGTGGTTTGAGCATTGGCCTGCTAAACCCAGGGTTGTGAGTTCAATCCTTGAGGGGGCCATTTAGGGATCTGGGGCAAAAATTGGGGATTGGTCCTGCTTTGAGCAGGGGGTTGGACTAGATGACCTCCTAAGGTCCCTTCCAACCCTGAGATTTTATGATTCTGGCTCTCAGAGAGTTTCTGGTTCCATAATGAGGAATAATGGATGGTCAATTTATCCAAAATCCATTAAAGATTCTGATCCTAGCCCGGTACAACTCTGAAAAGGGAAGCATCAGGTAAATAGAGGGTGGCCAGAAAAAGCCATGTTCTAAATATAATGAACAAGTGTCCCTTCCCTTATTTAGTATTCTAATATTATTAATGTATGCATGTAATTTCTAGACGTGCCCACAAGTGCTAGGCACCTTTCACACGTATATGAAGATCTTGACTCTTGGATGCACAAATCAAAAACCCATGACTGTCATTTGCATCTTAAGAGTTCAATGCATAGCAGTAGTCTTTCAGAAAGACCTGTGGACTAGACTGTCAATTGGTGTACAGTGGAATAACGCTATTGATTTCTGTGGAGCTATGCCGACTTATATCCACTAAGGAGCTGGCTAGGCCTTGTGGCTTCTCTGTGTAATATCAAAAATTATAAAAGTTGGTTTGTGTCCTTTGAACCAAAACCACAGAAACCTCAAATTGGATGACTTGGATTCACTGCTTACTTACAGAGCAGTCTCTGAGAACAGAGTGGTGAATCAGAAGCTACATTAAGATGAAGTCACTGAAATCCAGTGCAAAACTGAGTACAGTCCAAGAAGTCATACTAGGAGTGGAATATGTGCCTGTAACTGAAATATGTGAGGTGGGGAATCATAATGATTTTTTAAAAATCAGATAATAAACATAATATACTTCTGTGCATTTGTGAATCCAGGCTTTGCATATCTTAATATCAACAGCAAACACACTCACTATCTGTTATAGGTTACAGAATAATTTAAGTTTGAAGAAAACACACAAAATAGTAGCTCCAATGGGCCATCAAGATTTTATGGTTTGTCAAAGATGCACAAAAAAGGACCACCCACTAAGTTTACTGTTGCGGAATGAATCCAAATAGCTTGAATTGCTATAACAAAGTGTGTCTTAGAGTTTAGACACAGTTAAGGAGCTCTTTAGATTTTGCTGATTTTTATCCATGGAACAAGCTGTCCTTCCAAGAACCTTCCCAATGGGCCTGCCTAGACTGGGATAAAAATTGTGTGATTTAAAAACAACAACAAAAACATTTGCCTAATATAGTTAAAACTCTATAGTAGATTCAGGACAAGATGTATTTTAACATACATTTACCTGGTAGAGGAGAACCCTAGACTGAGCACTATTAGGCTAAGTCATAGAGGCATGGTCATAGAAATGTAGGACTGGAAGGGATCTTGAGAGGTCATCTAGTCCAATCCCCTGCACTCATGGCAGGACTAAGTATTATCTAGACCATCCCTGACAGGTCTTTGTCTAACCTGCTCTTAAAGATCTCTAGTGATGAAGATTCCACAAACTCCCTAGGCAATTTATTCCAGTGCTTAACCACGCTAACAGGATTTTTTTCCTAATGTCCAACCTAAACCACCTTGCTGCAATTTAAGACCATTGCTTCTTGTCCTAGCCTCAGAGGTTAAGAAGAACAATTTATATCCCTTCACCTTGTAACAACCTTTTATGTACTGTGACAGACCCAGGCCAGTTGGGTACAACAAAGTAGCAGCATGCAGATATACTGGCCACTGGATTACCAGTTTTCTGTTCCCTGACTGACCAGAGCAGGGACTGCTCCAGGCTAATGAGGACACCTGACTCTAATTAACTTGTAAAGAGTCAGGTGAGGCCATTAAGGTGATGTGAACACCTGACTCTAATTAAGGCTCTTCTGAGCATATAAAAGGGCTCACTCCAGTCAGGCTGGGGAGAGTCAGGGAGAGGAAGTGCTGTTGCTACCGAAGGACTGAGTAAATGAGAACACGCTCGCGCCATCAGTAAGGGAGCCCTAAGGTAAGGGTGAAGAAGTGAGAAGCAGGAGAGCTGTGGGGAAGTGGCCCAGGGAAACATAGCAACTCTGGCAGTGAAAGGTCAGCTGCCAACAGCTGCTACCACTAGGGTCCCTGGGCCGGAACCCGGAGTAGAGGGCGGGCCCGGGTTCCCCCCAACCTGTCACTACAGAAACACCTCCTGGGAGGGGAAGACAGGCCCCTATCAGGACAGGAAGCTAATCTGTTCTGAGATAAGCTCATAGGGACAACAGAGACTGTGGGAGTTCTCTCACCAACCTTGTGCTGGCTTATGATGAAAAGGACTCAGTAGACTGTAACCCTGGTCTTAGAGAGAGAAGGGCTACGTGGAGGATTGCAGTGAGCCTCTGAGGCTAGTATAAACTGCCTAGAAGCGTGGGACTCACCGGGACAGGGTCGGAGCTCTGCTACAGTACTTAAAACCTGTTATCATGTACCCTCTCAGTCTTCTCTTCTCCAGACTAAACAAACCCAATTTTTTCAATCTTCCCTCATAGCTCATGTTTTCTAGACCTTTTATCATTTTTGTTGCTCTTCTATGAACTTTCTCCAATTTGTCCACATCTTTCCTGAAATGTGGCACCCAGAATAGGACACAATACTCCAGATGAGGCCTAATCAGCGCAGAGTAGAACAGAAGAATTACTTCTCATGTCTTGCTTACAGTACTCCTGCTAATACATCCCAGAATTATGTTCATTTTTTTTGCAACAGTGTTACACTGTTGACTCATATTTAGCTTGTGATCCACTATGACCCTCAGATCCCTTTCTGCAGTACTCCTTCCTAGGCATTCATTTCCTATATTGTATGTGTGCAATTGATTGTTCCTTCCTAAGTGGAGTACTTTGCATTTGTCCTTATTGAATTTCATCCTATTTACTTCAGACCTTTTCTCCAGTTTGTCCAGACAATTTTGAATTTTAATCCTATCCTTATCAAGCTTGGAGCCATTGCAAGGGCTTTGATCACCCAAAAACTTTATAAGTGTACTCTCTATGCCATTATCTAAAACATTGATGATGATATTAAACAGAACTGGACCCAGAACTGATCCCTGTGGGACCCCACTCAATATGCCCTTCCAGCTTGACTGTGAACCACTGATAACTACTCCCTGGGAATGGTTTTCCAACCTGTTATGCACCCACCTTATAGTAGCTCCACCTAGGATGTATTTCCCTAGTTTGTTTATGAGAAGGTCATGAGAAACAGTATCAAAATCTTACTAAAGTCAAGATATACCACAACTACCACTTTTCCCTATCCCCAAGGCTTGTTACCCTGTCAAAGAAAGCTATATGGTTGGTTTGACACAATTTGGTCTTGATAAATCCATGCTGACTGTTACTTATCGCCTTATTATCTTCTAGGTGTTTGCAAATTGATTGATTAATTATTTGCTCCATTATCTTTTCAGGTACTGAAATTAAGCAGACTGGTCTTAATTCCCCAGATTGTCCTTATTTCCTGTTTATATATGGACATTATATTGCCCTTTTCCAGTCCTCTGGAATATCTCCCATCTTCCATGACTTTCTGAAGATAATCACTAAAGGAGCTGACTCAAGAGGTATCTGAGCCATGAATATTCTAGGATGTATTTCATCAGCCCCTGGTGACTTGAAGACATGTTAACTTGTTCTTTTCCTATTTTATCCTTGATGCTAACTCATTTTCACTGTCAGTCACTACATTAGACATCCAATTACCACCAACCTTCTTGGTGAAAACTGAAACAAAAAGTCATTTGACACTTCTGCCAATTAGTCCACGTCATAGAGAGACAAAACAACTTTACTGGGTTCCCTGAAGTTTCAGATCAGCACCACAAGCCCCTCAGCTCTCTACAGCAAAGGGACATCACACTCTGTTTATCCAACCACCAGACTGGATTGTTCTACCACCTGTTTCCCCCCCTGGCATGTGCAGACTGGCTCGGTGCAGGGTGAGGCCAGGCACCAGGGACAGGGATGATAAAAAATTTGTAATCTTTCAAGGGAGAGACTGTTGTGACTAACTTTTCCTCAGACAACCATAGTGTTCCCTTCCCCTTCCTGGACCTAACCCTCCCTCCACCTCAACCCCCACAACCGTCCCATTCCATGCGGCTCCTGTTTGCAAGAGGATGGGAAGATTGGGGAGTGGGAAGAAACACTGAAATGATGTAATCTTCCAAGGGACAAAAGACAGCTGTCACTAACTTTAGACAAACAGCTATAAAGTTTTCTACAACTGTACCATCCCCAACTGGGACCTTTCTAAACCCACTCCCTCCATTCCCCCAGTCTGTGTCCCGACCCCGATTACATAAAGCACTTTGGTCTTCCACATAGAAATGGCTGGAGAGGGAAATTTTTCAGAATTTGATGGTCAGCTGTAGTTGATGCTGGGGGGGCCAAAATTTGGTCACTTGCACCCCTGCAGCATTAGTGTGTGTTGATCCATATTTTTTGGCAGAGTGGCTTTTTCTAGATCACTGGGTCCAGTACTAATAAACTTTTGTACTGGGTTCAGATACCTAGTTATTGACATTATACCAATGTATAAGTAAATATGCATGTGCTAGTACCTGAATGTCCCTCTCTTGTAGCGGTATCTAAATATATGGAGATTTGCCTATCTCATAGAACTGGAAGGCCCTTGAAAGGTCATTGAGTCCAGTCCGCTGCCTTCACTAGCAGGACCAAGTACTGTCTCCTGACAAATTTTTTTTTGCCCTAGATCCCTAAATGGCCCCCTCAAGGATTGAACTCTCAACCTCTGGGTTTAGCAAGCCAATGCTCAAACCACTGAGCTATCCCTCCCCCATCTAAGCTTTTAAAATTTAGCATTTCACTTCACAACACTAATAGGACTATTTCATAAAGCTACTGGTGATTGGAAATACAAGTCCAGGTCATGACTTCAGTTACATGAGTGAGTCTAAATCTGGAGTAAATTCTTTAGAAGTCAGTGAAGTTGTTCCAGTTTTATACTGGAGTAATTGAGATCAGAGACTGCCCCAGTATCTCTCTTTGGTCACTTATATAATAAATAAATATCTATTATGCAGTGGATAAGCTACAATAATTATGCCTTCAGCTGTATCTGGGGAAACACAGGAACATATTAAATATTAGAGAGAGAAAAACATAGCCTTTAACACTGCATTAGAATGACTTTGAGATTATTATCTTTGGAGAATATGGGTATGGCTGACAACTGGAATGGGGAATCAGGTTAAAAGTGCTTAATATTGAAGTGAGGAACATAAAGATCTGGAAGTTGGCAGGTACAGTTCTCTGAGCCAGGTTAAGGCCTCTTTAAAAACTTGGCATTACCTTTACTGGTTTTATTGCCTTGAAAGAATGATGAGCAAAAATGAGTGGTTGGGAGAGGGAATTGTCCTGTCTGTTAACTATATGTGATACAGCGGTGGTAGAACCTTTTCTGATGATGTAACTTCCTGGTTCCTAGTAATACTTCTTAGTGCAGGATGTCCTTTTTATAGGATCTTGTTTTCCAGCTTGCCTGCCTGGCAATGGCCCTTTAAGTCTTGCAGAACCCAACAGGGGCACCCGTAATGGGGTTGTTCTGTAAATAGCAGCATCTCTCTCTTCCAGCTGGTAAGAATTTGTTGTTTTCCCTGTTGCTCAGACGATGGCACTTTCTCACACTACTCTCTCTATTTCATCCACTGGTGAACTAGGTTTGATCTTCTCAGGAGGGTAAAGTTCCTTCTGGGTTTACATTAATGAAGGATGTGGCACTAATCCTGGACTTGCTTCAGTGTTTATTATAGTTTAAAACATGCAATTTTGGATTCCAAAGAATCCTGTATTTAACAGAGTTTAGTGAATTCTGTTAAATATCTGTCTCTTTATAGACTTGACTACAGAATTCCCCAAGTGCCTTGACCTGGAATAAGGGCAGGTCTACACTAGAGCTAGGATCAACGCTCTGAGATTGATCCACCAGCGGTCGATTTAGCGGGTATAGTAAAGACCTGCCAAATCAACTGCAGATCGTTCTCCAGTTGATCCCTGTACTCTACCCCCAACAAGAAAAGTAAGGTAAGTCGACAGGAGATTTTCTCCTGTTAACTGTACCTACCTGTAGACCCCATGGTAAATCAACCTAAGGTACGTCGACTCCAGCTACGTTATTTACATAGCTGGAGTTGCATAGCGTAGGTCGACTTACCACGGTAGTATAGACATAGCCTAAATTGTCCTCAGGAAGAAGAGTGTTTGGAATACAAAAGCAATAATATTCTTTATTTGAGTCATCTTGTCATCATCAGTAACAAACAGAAGTTTCTAGAGAACCACGTAGATTATGAAATATGGGTTGAACCAACTTCCTTTCCATGCTAAATTCTGAGCACTTTTATATTTTCTGCCACATGTGGAATATGATAGCGATGTTGCCTTTGAAAAATGTCTTTGTTAATCTATTACCAGGAATATATCTGGCAAAGGAAATACAGGGATGGCCAAGTCCTCCCATGCATTGGTCAACTATTGACGTTAAATCTAAATGGGAGAATGAAATGTAAGTGACAATAGCTAATGGTGAACAGGTAAATATTTGGCTGCGTATTAAGAACGTAGCTAACTCTCTGATCTGTAGGTTATGCCTAAATAAAATTCACAAATGTATGAATTTAGGGTTGGCATTAGAGCTGACCAGAGGATGATTCCATTTTGTGGCAACTTTTGAGGCTGTGAAATTTGTTTTCATCTACTCTGGAATGGAAAAAAAACCCTTGTGAATGTTTACACAAAAATGGAAGCGCATGTGTGTCATACACTCCGTAGTTGGGTGGCTAGGACATTGACCTAGGAATCTCAGGTTCAAGTCCCTGCACTTCCTAATTCAGAGCAGAGTTTTTCTTTCCAGGTTACTGTCTCAGACAGAGCAGGTCTTTGAACCTGAGTCTCCCACCTCCCATGCTAGTACGCAGACCTCCAGTTAGTGTCACTGTCTTGCTCCTTCAACCCAAAAGCCTTCCCAATTAAAATTTCAAAGAAGCTAATGTCTTGGCTAAAGGTTTCAGCTTAGATGTGTGATCGGGCAAAGCAGAGAACTAAAACTCCCCTCAGCAACCTCCCCACAGCACCTCTTTCCCTGGCGAAGTAAGGGGAAATGTCCTGAAGGAGGAAATGGCTGGCTCTGTTTGGAAGCTGAAGCAGCAGCTGCATGGCAGATGGTTGCTGGAGAGAAGCTGGAGGCTGGAATGGATGCAGATCCATGTGCAGAGCAGGCTGTGAGTGCTGGGCCTTACAGCTGGGTGCAGGTCTGTGTGGTACGTATGGGGAATCAGCAGCAGCTGGGCAGGGAGCCAGTGCAGAAGGGCCTCAATGAGAAACTGAGGCTGGCCTGAATCCTGATAGCTCCTATTTGCTTTGAATAGAGACTGGACTGGAGATGGCACCCCTGGCACTAGGCCTGAAAAGCCCTGACTCACACTAGGACTGCCAGGGACCCAAACATTTATCGATATTGCTCGCTTTGAACTGTAACTGTTTAAACCTCTGAACCTAGGGTATCTGTAACCTTCCCCTTTCCTGCCAACCCCCGTGAAAACCTTTCCCTTAGCCATGCTACTGTGCATCTGGCTTGCTACTGGCATGCTATGGGTTTCCAGCACTGAGCAACACCGATGATTACAAATGAAACACCGTATTTCATATTTGGCAAAAATGAGTTGGCAGTAGTGGCAGTAACAGGTTGCTAATATCAGGCCATTACTTCTAACGGCTGGTAGTTAAAAAGAGTGGTAGTGGTGGGAAAATGGATAGGAAATGGAACATACCATGTTGGGCTTCTCCTTTCATTCCTGGTGCTTCCAACCATTCCTCCTTCCGACTCTCTCTTCTTTGACTGCTCAGCATCCAACTGTTCTCTCCTCTCCCCCTCCATGTTGCATCATCCACTGCCCACTCAATTCCTCCTTCTCAGCCTTCCTATCTGACGTTGAATCCTGGCTATCTCTTTTCATCTCCTCACAGTTTCTCTCACTCATCCACAGTGACTTCAACTTCCATGTTAATGGCTCATCCAACCCTTTAGTTGCATTGATCCGTCTCCCTTCCCTCCTCACGTGACCTGCAACACTGGTTCAACTCACCAAGAACTGTTCACTTGACTTGGTCTTTGCCACGCTCTGATCTCTCTGCTGCTGCATTCCTTCTCCAACCATCATGGTCTCTTTTGGCATCACCCATCAGCTCCCCCTTCTCGGCCCATGTCCAGTCACCGTGCCTTTCTCTGACTTCAATCCATCAGTGGCGATGACTTGTCATCTGCTCTCAGCCCTCTCTTCCCTGCCCTCCCTTCCCTTTCTTCCACTGATATGACTGTTGAATCCATGCTTCATTCTCCTCCATGCTTGACTGTTTTGCTCCTCTCTCCTATAGAAAGTCCACCTTGCCAACCCCCACCCTCGCTGACCCCCAACATCCATTTCTTCTGCTCCTGCTCTCACGCTTGCCCCAGTGACCCTGTAGAAGCATAGAATGCAGGACTGGAAGGGACTTAGAGAGGTCATCTAGTCCAGTCCCCTGCACTGAGGCAGGACTAAGCATTATCCAGACCCCCTGGCAGGTGTTTGTCTAACCTGTTCTTAAAAACCTCCTATGACAGCGACTCCACAAGCTCCCTTGGTAATTTGTTCCTGTGCTTAAGTACCATTACAGTTAGGAAGCTTTTCCTAATGTCTAACCTAAATCTTCTTTGCTGCAATTTAAGCCACTACTAGTTGTCCTGTTCTCAGTGGATCAGGCAAACAATTTATAACTCTCCTCTTTATAACAAACTTGTATATACTTTTATGTAAGATTGTTATCATGTCTCCAATCAGTCTTCTCTTCTGCAGACTAAACAAACCCAGTTTTTTCAATCTTTCCTCATAGGTCATGTTTTCTAGACCTTTAATCATTTTTTGTTTTTCTACTCTGGACTTTCTCCAATTTGTCCACATCTTTCCTGAAGTGTGGTGCCCAGAGCTGGGCAAAGTGCTCCAACTGAGGTGCTAAGTAGAGTCCTAAGTAGAGTGGAAGAATTACTTAAGTGTCTTGCTTACAACACTCCTGATAATAGATCCCAGAATGATGTTTGCTTTTTTTGCAACAAAATCCATCCCATCTCCTGAATTACCTTGCACCCATGCTTTTCCCCTACCTTACTCTCATTCTTAACCTCTCACTCGCCTCTGGCTCTTTCCCCCTCACAATATAAGCATGCTCTAATCTCTTCCACTTACAATAGAAACAAAACAAAAAAACCCTCCTTTTCTTGATCTCACTTTCCTGTCCAGCAACTCCCCATCTCCCTTCTGTCTCTAAGATCATTGTATGCACTGTCTGGAGTTTCTCTCCTCCAATTTCATTCTAGATCCCCTCCAATTTGGCTTCTGTCCCTTGCACTCCACTGAAACCACTCTTGCAAAAATCTATAATGACCTATTTCTAGGCAAAGATCAGAACCAGTACTTGGAAACCATCAGCCATGCTTTTCTTGAAATTTTGCCCTCCCTGGGCTTTGTGACTCTGTCTTCTCTTGGGACATTTCCACTGCTTGCATCCGAAGAAGTGGGTATTCACCCACGAAAGCTTATGCTCCAATACCTCTGGTAGTCTATAAGGTGCCACAGGACCCTTTGTCGCTTCTACAGATCCAGACTAACACGGCTACCTCTCTGGTACTTGTGTCCTCTCTTGGTTCTTCTTCTACCTCTCTAATTGCTTCTTCAGAGGATCCTCCTCAACTTGGATCCCCTCCAACTTCCTGTAGTGGTTCCACAGCTCTGTGTCCTTGTTCCCCTTCTCTTCTCCCTCTACACCTTGTCACTGAGTAATCTCAACTGCAAACACACATTCAATACCATCTCTGCTGGTGAATCTTAGATCTACCTCTCTGCTCCAGACCTGCCTCCTTCTGACCAAACTAAAATCTTGTGCTCTCTCTCTCTGACATCTCCTTTTGGATGTCTAGTCATCAGCTCAAACTCAGTGTGGCTACCCTCTCAAATCCCACCCCCCATTCTTTTTTCAATCATAGTGGACAACACCCCCAGCCAGCCTGCCTGCCTCTCAGGCCTTTAACCTGGATGTCATCTTCAACTCATACCTCTCTCTAGGTCTTCACATCCAGCTGATGTCTAAAGTTTTCCAATTCTTTGAGATACAGCCTCTCCTATTCACCCATACAGCTAAAACTCTTGTTCAGGCTCTCATCTCATGTCTTGATAATTGCAACATACTTCTCTCTGGCCTTAACAAATTTAACTTTGGCCTGGTCATATCCATTCAGAATGCTGCTGGAAACATCACTTTCCCAGCCCGTTGCTTCAACAATGGCACTCCTCTCTGTGAATCCCTCCATTGGTTCCCCCTTCTCTATTGTGTCAACTATAAGCAACTTGCCTTCGCTTTCAAGGCCCTTCATGGCCCATCCCCACCCTACCTGTCACCACTGTTCCCTCTAAGCTGTGTGCGTGTGTGCGCGCACACAGATCCTAAACCCTGCGCACATGGCAAAACATCGCGCGCACAAAATTTTGCACAGAAGCACAACAATTTGCATAGAACAATTTTTTTGCGCACACAGCCTGTCAAAAATTTGCACAGAAGACATTTTTTGTGCACACGGCCTGTCAAAAATTAGAGGGAACATTGCCTGTCACCTCTCATTCACAGTGACAGGATGATGACTCTCCCCTCTGATTGGTCCATGAGGTCAACCTTCATCACCCACTTGTTAAATTTTCACCTCTATGCTTTCTCCCATGCTGCCCCTCATGCGTGGGAATAGGTCCCTGTAAAAACTGGCAAAGCTGCCTCTATCTTCCCTACCCCCCCAAAAAAACCCCTCCTTAAAACTTTCCTTTCGCTGATTCCTACAGAAATTTGACAACCATGCTGCTGGTGCTTGAGACCACTGCCTATCATGCTGACCAATATAGTCTCATTGTTTCTTTGTATTCCCCCATCTGTCTGTAGCCATCTGTTGTCTCTTGTCTTAAACTTAGATTGTAAATTCTTTGGGATAGGGAATGTCTTTTTTGTTCAGTGTTTGTGCAGTGGCACAATGGGTCCTGGTCCATGTCTAGGCTACTAAGTCGATACAAATAAGTAATAATAATGCTTTCTCTCACATAAATCATTGTCTGTTACTGACTCACTATGTGGCCTTTGCCAAGTCACTTAACCTCTCTGCCTCCTATGTATAAAATGTGCTAAATATTCCTCTGAGCCTGGTTATTAGGGGCATTCTGTGCATATTTATACTTGTATAGTTACTGGATTTCAGAGCCTTAGCCATGTAGGTCACAATTCTGAATAGTCATTAGCGCCAGGTGAACAATTTTGTGGACTATTTGGAGAAAAGGGACAGCAGTTTTGGATTTTCTGACTCAGAACTGGGGAAAAAAATGAAGTTCAAGGCTGGCTTTCCCAGAGGAAGCCATATTCTGCTATGAGAGCTGAGCTGCCATTCCTTTTAAGTGGCATCTATAAACAGAATGGTGGCTGGAGATGACGTCACATCTCTGAGAGTTTTTGGGGATACACTCAAACCTAAGTGAACTCAAGTGACTTCAGAATTTTCAGCAAGCAATCCACTCAATGTTAATTGGTGGTCTACTTTTAGAAATTGGCTCTCTGTTGTCAAAGTGTGGACTGCACCCTTAGCAAGTTTGCAGATGACACTAAACTGGGAGGAGTGGTTGATACGCTGGAGGGTAGGGATAGGATACAGAGGGACCTAGACAAATTAGAGGATTGGGCCAAAAGAAATCTGATGAGGTTCAACAAGGACAAGTGCAGAGTCCTGCACTTAGGACGGAAGAATCCCATGCACTGCTACAGACTAGGGACCGAATGGCTGGGCAGCAGTTCTGCAGAAAAGGACCTAGGGGTTATGGTGGACGAAAAGCTGAATATGAGTCAACAGTGTGCCCTTGTTGCCAAGAAGGCTAACGGCATTTTGGGCTGTATAAGTAGGGGCATTTCCAGCAGATCGAGGGACGTGATTATTCCCCTCTATTCGGCACTGGTGAGGCCTCATTTGGAGTACTGTGTCCAGTTTTGGGCCCCACGCTACAAGAAGGATGTGGATAAATTGGAAAGAGTCCAGCGGAGGGCAACAAAAATGATTAGGGGGCTGGAGCACATGACTTATGAGGAGAGGCTGAGGGAACTGGGATTGTTTAGCCTGCAGAAGAGAAGAATGAGGGGGGATTTGATAGCTGCTTTCAACTACCTAAAAGGGGGTTCCAAAGAGGATGGATCTAGACTGTTCTCAGTGGTAGAAGATGACAGAACAAGGAGTAATGGTCTCAAGTTGCAGAGGGGGAGGTTTAGGTTGGATATTAGGAAAAACTTTTTCACTAGTAGGGTGGTGAAGCACTGGAATGGGCTACCTAGGGAGGTGGTGGAATCTCCTTCCTTAGAGGTTTTTAAGGTCAGGCTTGACAAAGCCCTGGCTGGGATGATCTAATTGGGTTTGGTCCTGCTTTGAGCAGGGGGTTGGACTAGATGACCTCCTGAGGTCCCTTCCAACCCTGAGATTCTATTATTCTATGATTCTATGAAAGCACAATAACTCATCCTTGATATTCCATTCAGAAACTGTAAAGAATAGAGGGCCACATCTTCAGCTCGTGCAAGTCAACATAGCTTCATTGGAGTCATATCTATGAGTATTCACACGTGGATTTTGGCCCAAATTTTCAGAAGCATGTGCAGCACTTAACTTGTATGTGAGTGTATGGATATGTGCGTATGGCTATGTACAAACCCTGACTTGTGTACTGCATTCATGGCTTTATGTGTGCAAGTCAGGCTAATACACACTTGAAAATCTGGGCCTTATTTATTCAGATTCTTTTCATTACCCACTGCCTGCTATGCACTGAAGATTTAATAGATTTCCATGAATCGCTTTTTTTATGCTGAAGATGGCTTTGATTTGCCTAATTTTAAGGGGCTTGTGGCTGTTTGAGGCCTCATGGTGAGAGCTGTAGAGACAGTTGACTTCTCAAATTCTGAGTTCATGCTCTGCCTGAACCATCAATTAATTATACAAGGTTTATACAATTGTACATGGTGCCAAATGAATTATGTGAATAATGGCAAATCTCCAATCCTGTTAATAAGTGTCTATTACTTTTGATATGGATAAATTTACACCAATCACTTGACTGCTCAGTCAGTAAGCACACCAGTGATGGTGGCTGCAGCATTTACACATGGGGTATCTGCCACACAAAGTCAAACAGAAAACAATCTCATTTGGGAAAGTGGAGCATGCAATACCTAGTTGTCAGTTCTCTTAACTGTACAAAATTTTGCTAAAATTATTCTCAGCAGCAGATACAACAAGGAAAGATTATTTTTTTTTGTTCAGCTAATGTTCTTGGATATTTGTGTGTTTTTTTTAATTGCAGATGGCTAGCTGTAGATGTGTAGATAGATAGATTTGCTCTTTGGCCTGTGTGGAACAAAGCTGGCAGTCAGCAGTACTGGCTTTTTGCCCAGGTAGCTGTGCCATTTATTACCACTCCTGAGACTTCTGGCTTGACGTCTGTCCTGCAGCAGGGGAAGTTTTATCACTGAGGAAATGAACTAATTTTGTAGTGGCCTTTTTCAGTTCCAGCGGGGGAGATAGGTCGGTCTGAAGTTTGTTATGTGCAACTAAGGTTTCAGGAACCCCTCTAGTGTGTGATAAAAAGGAAAAAAAAAACGCAGCTGACTGAAAATGCAGAGCTGCATTGCTCTAAACCCATTGCTCAAACACAACAAATGAGGAAATGATTGGAAACTCACCAGTGTTGGAAATGCTCTGAAATTGTGAAACTAAATTCTCCATTCAAGGAGCTATAGTGAAAACACTGCTAGTAAATAATGGAGTACTTTTGCTTTTTCATTAACTGCCACTATTGTCAGATAATTTGATTTTCACTTTGCTTGGCAATAGGTGGATGGTCCTTAGCCATGTATATTACTAATAATTTTGTGTATTAACTCTTTCCATTGGAGGATCTTGCTGACCTTAGTTGATGAAGCCTCAAAACACCCCAATTAGGTAGTGTGGTGTTCTTTTCAAAGAACCCAGAACCATAAGCCATTGTGTTAACCCTTTGCCGCAGCAGGTGCAATCTTTGCAGATGATTAGACTGTATCAGCTCCCTGCCCTATTAGTCTGTCCGCTTCACCATCAAACTCAAGATTGCCAGGCTTGATGTTGCCTTGCAGGCAGAATACAATGAATGCCAATTCCCCCGTTAGGGTTGCCAACCCTCCAGGATTCTCCTGGAGTCTCCAGGAATTAAAGATTAATCTTTAATTAAAGATAATGTCATGTGACAGAACCTCCAGGAATAACAGAAATAACTACTTATGCTAAACGATCTGTTCCACCTTGTATTTAGCTGTGCCACTCTGAGTACCTTTCCCAAACTTAAGAAGTGCTCTGTGTAAGCTTGAAAGCTTGTCTCTTTCAGTGACAGAAGTTGGTTCAATAAAAGATATTGCCTCACCCACCTTGTCTCTCTAAGGTTAGAGGGGACTACAGGCCACAGAACTTCCCCAAAGTAAGTCCTAGAGTATGTCTTTTAAAAAAGCATCCAACCTTGATTTAATAGTTGTCAGTGATGGAGAATTTACCATGACCCTTGGTAAATTGTTCCAATAGTTAACTACTCTGTCAAAAAATTACATATTATTTCCAGTCTGAATTAGTTTGCCTTCAACTTCCAGCCATTGGATCATGTTACATCTTTCTCTGCTAGATTGAAGAGCCCATTATCAAATATTGGTTCTCCATGTGGGTACTGATAGAGTAACCCTTTCTTTGCTAAGCTAAATAGACTCAAGAAGCTCTATCTATCTACAAGGCATATTTTCTTTGATTATTTTTGTCACTTTAATCACTTTCATCATCTTCTCCCTCTCCAATCTGCCAATGTTCTCTTGAATCATGGGCACCAGAACAGGACCCAGTATTCCAGCAGTGCCAAATACAGAAGTAAAATAACCTCTCTTTTCCTACTTGAGATCCTCCTGTTTACATATCCATTAGCCTCTTTGGCACAGTCACACTAGGGATTGCGGGAGGGGAGGGGGGTTTCTTACGGAAACTTAGTGATTTTTTTTGGGTTGGCCCTCTCCCAATCCCAGCAGAAAGGGGAAGGGCCAAAGAGGAGTCATGATCCTGAAGGCCAGCATGTTAAATCAGCCGGATTGACAGGCTGGGCAGGCCAATGAGGGAGTCGAGAGCCAAGGGCCTGTCCTCCATGTGAGCTGGGGGCTGCCAGGGCCGAATAAGGTATGAGAGGGAGAGTGAGCAGTTCATAGCCAGGGATCCAGAGCAACAGAGACCAGCTGTGCCCATGGTGAACCCGAACCGAACTGCAGTGGAGAGCTGTGGGACCAGAACCAGGAGAGCAGAAGGCCCACTATGACACAAGTAAACTGGAGCAGAGCACAGTGAGCAGCTGGGGAGAGCTAGGTGGGGATTCTGGGCAGAGAGGACCTAATGGATAGAGATGGTGCCAGATGAAAGGGCCTTGAAGGCTGGATGCAAAGCGAGGGATGTATGGAAGGGCCAATCCTGGGGAGAAGGGTCCTGCCACCTAGAGCCTGAGAGCATGTAGCCACCACCAGAGCAGGTGTCTTACCCGCAATATCACTGCAGCGCATCCAGGTCCTGGGATATGTAAGGAACAGGCTCTCACATTTCTTGAGTTCCATCAGCTATTTTTTATAGTGTTTCCTGTGCCCATAATGCAGGGTTTCTGGATCCTTTAACATTCTCAATTTTCCCTTATTTGTTTACAGTGGCTGTTTAATAAATTGTATGAGATTTTAAACTCCATGTAGTGATCACTGGGTCAAAGAAGTAGCTGGTGAGGAGAGAGTACCCTGCAACTGGGTGAGTCTAGTCCCTGTCCTGAAGAACTCACAATGAGGCTGAGAGTTAATCCCCCCAGGGATCCTGGACCCAGCCTTATTGGGGTTACAAGGACCCTGATACATGGAGGAGAGAAATAGGAGGTCTCAAGGTCAGGCAGGCATCCAGGTAAAGGGAATTGGGGAGTTTGCCATCCATTTCCACCAGGGTAGTATAAAAGCCAGGAAAATTCCCCATGATAGTGGGTACATTCCCCTAACACATGTTCAGTTGATCATCTACCAAGACCCCCAAATCTCTTCCAGAATCACTGCTGTCAGCTTCCCAGGAATGAGTCCCCCATGCTGTAAGCATGGCGTACATTCCTTGCTTCTAGATGTATCCATTTAGCCATATCAAAAGAAATCCTTTGTTTTAACTGTGGGCAAATGGGACATTTTCAAAATGACTGTGAGCATTCTCCTAACCCCAGCCTGGTACATCAACAACTGACAGGTAGAAAGTCATATCAGAGCAAGTTTGAGCCAGAAAGAAAAGAAACTAACAATTCTCAGAGCAAGGTTGCGAGTCAATGGATTCAGGAGACCGACACTACTCAAATGGGTGTCAGTGAGGCCACCCAGCAGTTAGTGGGACCTCATAGACTCATAGACTTTAAGGTCAGAAGGGACCATTATGATCATCTAGTCTGACCTCCTGCACAATGCAGGTCACAGAATCTCACCCACCCACTCCTGGAATAATCCTCTCACCTATGTCTCAGCTATTGAAGTCCTCAAATCATGGTTTAAAGACTTCAAGATGCAGAGAATCCTCCAGTAAGTGACCTATGCCCCATGCTGCAGAGGAAGGCGAAAAACCTCCAGGGCCTCTGCCAATCTACCCTGGAGGAAAATTCCTTCCTGACACCAAATATGGCGATCAGCTGAACCCTGAGCATGTGGGCAAGACTCACCAGCCAGACACCCAGGAAAAAGTTCCCTGTAGTAACTTCTAACATCCCATCACTGGCCATTGGTCCTATTTACCACTGTTTGTCCTGGCTATGTTTACCTATGTGGGTAAAGAGTATCTGCCTAATAGAGACTGTTTTTAAGTGACCTCCACATGTGAAACTTTCTATTATGAGTATTTATCTTATTGAAAGTTACAGTCTATTGGCAATATACTTCAGATAGAATGGGCTGGAGGCGTGTGTGGTGGGTATCAAAGGCCAGGGGAGGCTAAACCTCTCCTAACCCAGGCTGTGGCCCTGCTCATGCTCTGCCCCAAAGCCCCGCCCTCACTCCCCATCTTCCCTCAAGCTGGCGGGAGCTCAGCTCCAGCCGGTGGCCTGTAGTTCAGGGCTTGAGCCGGTGGCCCATGGCGGCTTGGGCTGGCCTGGAGGTCAGGCTGGCCAGCGTGGGCCAGTGGGTGGCTCAGGGCAGCTGGGGCAAGCCGGCTGGGGCTCCTCTGGTCATGGGGGGCAGAGGGCTAGCCTCTCTGAAGGGGGGGCTGTTTTCACCCGCTGCCCATGGATTGAGGGCAAATGGTTCCATACCTGGGATATATAACCTTGAAGATACAATCCCCAAACTTTCACAGATGAACTAACAAACAACATGAGGTACTTGTCTTGGTTTGTCCAGACCAACGTATGAATCAACAAGTGTCGGCGTTATAGGCACAAATGTGCTGAAATATCTTGTAGAAGACTGTATGAAGAAATGGGGTCCTGAATTCTTAACTAGGATTTCATTACCAAATAAGAGGGCTGAAATTTATAGTGAATTTTTACTCAGAGATTACAGCAAGAGGCTGATGACTGGGGTCTGTTGGCTATGAAACTATGAAAACATCACTAGCTTTGATTTTTCAGTCACTGCACGGGGACCTCTCCCCTTCCTTCATACAAATTCAAAGTGATGCTGTAAAAGAGTCTTTCTGGGATGCCTCTCCAGTGGGGTGACAGCACCTTGTCACACTCAGCCACCACCACAGGGTCAGCCCAGTCCAGGCCCCAGCCTCTTAGTCCTTGCAGTGGGCCCTCTTACTAGCTTTACAGGTGGGGGAAAAGCCAACGTTCAAACTCAGAGAACAAGTCCCTCCCAGGGTTAACTAAAAGAGAGGTCAGCAGCACCACTTGACTTCAGGGTGCCTGTGTAACAGCTTTGCTGGAGTCCTTCTGGCCCAGTAACCAAATCAGTCTCTCCTTGCTGGGCTTGCTCCCCGGAGCTGAGGGGTCTCTGGCAGGAGGATTCCTCCTGCTGCTGCAGAAGCCATTCCCTCCTCCATGCTTCCCCCTTGCTGACTGCAGTTTCCTCCTTTTAAAGCTCTCCTCCCACGCTGCTTGATTGGCAGGGGCGGGGCCTCCTTAGCCCCTTCTCTATCAATGTGAGGTCTATACACCCATCGCAGATGGGGAAATGAAGGGAGGTGAAGACAGTGGAGAAAGTGGAAATCTTAAAAAAAAATAAGTTGGTCATATCATTCATCTGCCGTGCTGACAGCTGTGATTACAGATTTTTCTCTGTTTCTATCCATTGGCCTTACAATGCTGATGATTCCTCAATGTTTTATTGGTCTTTTTATTACTTTCCATTGACCTCAACTAGAAATCCAGCTACAATTTTCATAGTCTTTTCCCTACCAATAGTTCATATTAGTGTCTTATTTTTATATGCACTGTATTTTTTATTTGAAACTAAAACTACAGTGATTTGGCATAGAAACATTTTCTAAACACTTTGTTAAAAATGCCTGGCAGATTTCAGCAAAGGGGTGTGTTTTCATTTTAATTGGGGCTGACATGCATAACTCCTTGTATAATTCAGGAGAGTTGTGTATGTAAATCCCCAAGCATTGAAACAAGAACAAATCCATAAGTATACACTGGTCACCATCAAAAAGTCTGAATTTATCTACATTTATTACATACTAGTACTTTTTAATGTTAACTGTTCTGTGCAATAATTATAATGAGTAAAAAACTAAAATCAGCTTGTTTGGTAGGCAGCTATTGCAAATAAGGCTGTAATGGTTAGTGTGAAGCTAGGACAGATTTGTTAATGTTTTTACACATGCTGCCTCACCTAATCTGATAATTTTGCCATTGTCTGACTAAAATGCATATGTAATTCTATTACCAACTCTATCTAGAATCATTCTTGTGTAATACACCAGCTTAGTGCATGTGTTCATTTCTCTTTCTCATGGTTTGTCTTAAGGGCCGGAACCAATGCCCAAAGAAGTCATTGGGATTCTTTTCAAAGACTTTAATGGGTATTGGATTGGGTCTCATGTTAAGGAGAGATCCTGGTTCTCGCTAAGTGCTAATGGAGTTACCGCTTTAGCTCTGGTGATATTGAAGGTCCCAGATTTGATTCCTACTGGTGATCATGGTGTCATATATAATGTTAAGATAAGAGCTATTGAAACTCATGTTTCAAGGCAGAAACCCCACAACAGGTGTATTATTGTACAACTGGCAAAGAGCCTGATCGAGCAAAGCATTTAAGCATTTGCTTATGTTTAAGCATGTGAGTCCCACTGATTTCAGTAGGAGTACTCATGTGCTTAAAATTAAGCCTGTGATAAATGCTGGACTAGTTTAGGGCCTGAGTGGATTTCTCCAAAAGCAGCATTTACAATAGATTCCTTCTCTTGGGATCTTGGGTCTCCACTACAAGACCGGCCAGTGGCTTGATGCACACTGAAGGCACAAGATGCTAAACGTGAGTATCTTCAGAGAAACAAAATCAAAAGCATAGTAATTTCCCCCCATATTTAGATCAACCGAATATGAAAATGGACATTTTACTACCACAGTAAAAGTAGTACTTTGTTACTTTTATCTGACCAAATAAAGGAAAGTGATCCAGGAAACAAGTGCCATATACTTTCATTTCTGCAAAGCAGTTGTTTTTGTCACTAGGTGGCAGAAAGAGAGGAGTTATCTTGTAAGATTAAAATGGTTCTTTAACATGTAAAACACACAAGGCAATGCTACGTATAGAAGATGAACAGGAAAACAATAAAACAGTATTAGAGGATTCACCACTGCACTTTTTTCCAAAACATAGTCATTACAAACTTTGCTTCAGCAAAAGAAAATTACCCAGGTTTCCACTGAGAGAAAGAGCCTGGAGTTAAAAAACAGTGGCGCATTGGTGAAGCATATTTTAAATACGGGGACTGGAGCAGCCTATTCATTTTATTTACGAGCTGCTTTATATTAACTTTTGGATTAATCTAGGGACCAACTGTACATTCATTGCACCTGCAGAATTCCCACTAAGTTCAGTGATTGTAAAAGGCATGAAGAATCAGGGCCTGATCGAAAGCACACCAAAGTGAATGGAAAGACTCCCATTGACTCTACTGGGATGGGGATGGGCCTTTAATGAGGAGGTGGTTTTTTTTAATAATAAGCATTTGTAGCCAATTTAGTTCATTTTATCATTTAATTGTTATTGTTGTAGTTAACTCACACAATTTCATATGTAACACTGGTCTACAATTTTTGAGAAGTCGTCTGCTTCAGAGATAAAATGTGCTATTTAGTATGTATTTTGATGTGCTGAATTCAAATATGACAATTAAAACAACTGATTGGCTACTGTTTCTAAGATATTTAAGTTTTTACATTTTATGTCTATGTATATTGTGTAGATAGTAGAGTTTTAATCATAAATTGTAAACCTAGGTCTTTTCATGTGTTTATGGTTGCTTTACATGATACTATTTCACCTGTCCTGTTTATGTGACACTTTGCTGATTTTTAAAGGGGTTATATAAATAACATTTATTATGAAACAAAAGGCAAAAAACTATTATGTACATAGTTTAGTCCTATTCAGTGTCTACTCGGCGCTTCTTGGCTTGTCTCTTGTATTCATTAAATGGAACATCTCTTGTCACTGTCCAGCAATAGTCTGCAAGCATTGATGGGCTCCATTTGCCCTGATAGCGTTTCTCCATTGTTGCAATGTCCTGGTGAAATCGCTCACTGTGCTCGTCGCTCACTGCTCCGCAGTTCGGTGGAAAAACATCTAGATGAGAGTGCAAAAAAATGTATCTTTAGTGACATGTTGCAACCAAGGCTTTTGTATGCCTTGAGGAGGTTTTCCACCAACACCCTGTAGTTGTCTGCCTTGTTGTTTCCGAGAAAATTCATTGCCACTAACTGGAAGGCTTTCCATGCCTTTTTTTCCTTGCCACGCAGTGCATGGTCAAATGCATCATCTCGAAGAAGTTCATGAATCTGAGGACCAACAAAGACACCTTCCTTTATCTTAGCTTCACTTAACCTTGGAAATTTTCCACGGAGGTACTTGAAAGCTGCTTGTGTTTTGTCAATGGCCTTGACAAAGTTCTTCCTCAGACCCAGCTTGATGTGTAAGGGTGGTAACAAAATCTTCCTTGATTCAACAAGTGGTGGATGCTGAACACTTTTCCTCCCAGGCTCCAATGACTGTCGGAGTGGCCAATCTTTCTTGATGTAGTGGGAATCTCTTGCATGACTATTCCATTCGCAGAGAAAACAGCAGTACTTTGTGTATCCAGTCTGCAGACCAAGCAAGAGAGCAACAACCTTCAAATCGCCACAAAGCTGCCACTGATGTTGGTCATAGTTTATGCACCTCAAAAGTTGTTTCATGTTGTCATAGGTTTCCTTCATATGGACTGCATGACCAACTGGAATTGATGGCAAAACATTGCCATTCTGCAGTAAAACAGCTTTAAGACTCGTCTTCGATGAATCAATGAACAGTCTCCACTCATCTGGATCGTGAACGATGTTGAGGGCTGCCATCACACCATCAATGTTGTTGCAGGCTACAAGATCACCTTCCATGAAGAAGAATGGGACAAGATCCTTTTGACGGTCACGGAACATGGAAACCCTACCATCACCTGCCAGGAGATTCCACTGCTGTAGTCTGGAGCCCAAAAGCTCTGCCTTACTCTTAGGTAGTTCCAAATCCCTGACAAGGTCATTCAGTTCACCTTGTGTTATGAGGTGTGGTTCAGAGGAGGAGGATGGGAGAAAATGTGGGTCCTGTGACATGGATGGTTCAGGACCAGAAGTTTCATCCTCTTCCTCTTCCTCGTCTGACTCAAGTGAGAATGATTCTGGTGCATCAGGAACCGGCAGTCCTTCTCCGTGGGGTACTGGGCATATAGCTGATGGAATGTTTGGATAATGCACAGTCCACTTTTTCTTCTTTGACACACCTTTCCCAACTGGAGGCACCATGCAGAAGTAACAATTGCTGCTATGATCTGTTGGCTGTCTCCAAATCATTGGCACTGCAAAAGGCATAGATTTCCTTTTCCTGTTCAACCACTGGTGAAGATTTGTTGCCAAGTGTTGCAGCGTATGTGTGGGGCCTACCTCTTGTCCTACTCTCCAATTTTGCAGCCAAAATAAAGGTGATAGGCTTTCTTAACCATAGTGGTTATACTGCGCTTTTGTGATGCAAAAGTCACTTCACCACAAACATAGCAGAAGTTATCTGCACTGTTCACACAAGGACGAGGCATCTCTGCTCACTTTAGCTAAACAGAAATGTGTCCCTTTGCAAAATCAAACACTGACAAATAAGAGAGCACGACACTGTATGATTTCTAGAGCTGATATAGGGCAATTTGTTCAGCAGAGTGATGTAAGCTTCGTTATGATTGCATCATCCATGACTTCTAGGAATAACATGATGCAATTCATATCATGTATGACGCAATACCAGCTTCAGATTGCATCATTCATTGTTTTGCCTAAAAAGCAAGTACTGTCCAAACCCAGTCATAGATTTATTCATAGATCCAGTCAAAGATGTATTTTAGTAATTTCTGGTTTAAATTGAGATCCCTTCCCTTCCCACTTATCCTCCGCCTTTCCCAAGTCAAGGGTCATCTATACTGACCCAATAGCATGTCTTGAAAACTAGAGCCAATCAACAATTTTAAGCATCATTTTCGTTCTCAGTGACCCAGAATTAGTAAAGTTTGACTACATTTATTTCAGAAGCATTTTGGCTGTAGAGCAGTGTAATCAGTGTGTGATAAATAGGTGAGTAGGACACAACTGTAGGAGTAGAAGACTGGCCAGTATTTAGGAGTGACAAGTATGTATTAAGGATATAAATAAAGTAAGGCTGTAATGCACAGCCTAGGAACCAAGGTGTTAGGATAAGGTGTTAGGTCTGATCAGAATAGCAATGTAAAAAAGGTTCGCTGGTTGGGTAAGTGTGGGAAGACTCCAGCAGGAACCACTCCTCTATTGATGACCACCTGTTGAGAAATCCACCAGACTACATCTTTGGGGATTTGAGTATGAATACAGGCCTGGCTATTCTTTGGACTCTGTCAGGTTGCATGGATGGGTATGTGAGTGTAACATATAATTATAAGTTATTATACAAACAAGAGTGTTTACTTGTATCTTTGTTTGTAGTCACCATATTAATTCTTCATGTGCTCTAAGAGTCTCCCAATCTAAGAGAATCATAAAGGGTAACTTTCACCCTTTAAACTGAAAAAATGTGGCTGGACAGGAGCCGAATTCATGTGAGGTAACACAGAGCTATCAATCAATTCAGTTGAAAATAGAGGCTACACATTCATTACTGAGTAGTCAGTGCAGGGTTCTGTGGTTTTTGCAAAGTACTAAACAATAACACATTCCATTTCTCATGTGCCCCAGGGTTATGTGCATGCGCCTTGCTGAGAAAACATGAAAGCTTTACCCAGGGAGGCCAGCCACACAGATTGAGAAAGATGGACTAGACGAGACTATCTATTCATACCCCTCCTATTCCTAAGGATCAGCTGCTTAGTTTCATCACATGTAAAACTGATCCAGGAGCATTCTGGGTATTTTCTTTCATGTCTTGCTCATTGCTCCGACTGGACTTTGGTAGTGAACACAACCTGAATCTTTTTGATGCTTTGCATCACACTGCATCAGTCATTTCACATTATAGTACATGATGTGGTAAAACCTGACGTGCACACAAACTGATGCGATGCATCATAATATCATATGTCAGCTGGAGAAGTTTGAAAGGACATGTTTTCCTGAAAAAAGCAGTAGGAGGTCTAGGTGGCACAATGGGTTCATGGAGTGGCCTTTCACCTCCTGGGAAAGGGGGGCTGTGTTCACATCTGGCTTCAGTCATAAGAAAAGTCAATTTTGGTATGTCAGTTGAGCTCCTAATGGACATTTGTTCACATGTGAACTTCCTAGTAATTCAGCAGAATTTGGCAATTTGTCAGTCCTGCAGGTCAGTGAGCGCGGAGGTGAGGGAAGGATATTGCCAATCGTGCGTGAGGTGCGATGGCAAAGCAGCATGGAAAGCTTGTGTAGCACCTACTTGAACTCTGCCTGGCTCTAATTAATTTACATCTAGGCAGAACATACAAGACATCTGGGTATTTTTTCATTTCATATTGAATAAATCAGCCTTAGTTAGACGTTTTACAGCCACAAATCAGCATTTGCTATGACTTTTTTTTCCTGTTTATATTAGTGCATGCAACATTTAGGTCCTGATTCTGATCTCATTCACACCAATGTAAATCAAGAGGAGTCAGAGGGGCTATACAGGGATGAAACTGGTGCATAGTAAATAAGGTGAAGATCAGGCTGTTAAGCCTTATAGTTGACTAGCATTTAAAGTGGCTGACTGACTACACAAGTGCACACATGTCTTTTCAAGCTGTTCTGACACAGTGCACCATAGGTAACATGAAATTAGATTGGATGTTTCAGTATGGAAGAAAGCATGAGGATGGGATTGCAGTAGGTAATCAGCTATCCAACTAGTATTTAGCATATTTGGGTCAGTCACAAACGTAACACACAAACACAATCTGCTGCCTTCATACCCAAATATTACCAGCTTTGTAGCCCCATTTCATCTATTCATTCTGCTTTAGCAGATGTAATAACCAGACAAATTAGGTTTCAGTTCATGTTGTGACCCTAAGAGCATCCATATAACAGAAGGCAAGGGGCTCCTTTGTATCTAGCAGTGAGTTTCACCTGGCCTGACCAGCTCAATGTACCCCAACTCACTATTGTTATAAACTGTATCTAAAAGGTGTCAGGTAACAGGTCATTAGAAAACTAATAACTCCCTGATGGTTAATATTCTTGTGTCAGTATGTATGGTCAACCCACAAAGTATTATTCAGATATGCAGAATTATGACTAAAATGTGCTTAAACCAGGTATGTTAGGGAGAGTTGATACGTTTTTTACAGACAAAGGAAAGAGGCCAACAACTCAAACCAGGTGTGGCCAAATTCAGTGGGCTATTCATTTGCATCAGAGGTTACAGGAAGAGATAATTTGCATTGTAAAAATCACCGTGAGTAGAAGACAGTATGGAGTCTACACCAGAGGCATGGCATCCACACCCAGCAGGGAAAAGGAGCTTTGTCTGGGCTTATTTTTCAAAGAATACATTTCAAAGGTTTACTGGACTATAAAGTGAAAGGGAAAGAATCCCATAGTTATTGATTACCGGGCTAGGGCTTTTGTACATCTGAGAAAAGTGGATCCTTCATTCAAGGGGGCTGAAGTCTCTGGGTCTGGGAACTGAATGTAGGTGAGAAACCTGCTTAGGCAAAGACTGCAACTTGCTGAAGTTATGTTTTAGTCTTTAAAGCTTTTTTTCCCACTTTTGTTTGGAACCCTATCTATCTTTATCTCTTATATTTGAACTCACTTAAAACTTCTCTTTTTTAATTGAATAAGCTTGTTTTACTTTTTATCTAAACCAACCCTATGCTTTGACTGAATTGAAGTTATTGTTATTGCCAGTCAAGATAACAAGCTACTGTTTCAGTGTAGTAGCCGTGTTAGTCTGTGTCAGCAAAATGAAAATAAGAAAGAAAAACTTGTAGCACCTTAGAGACTAACAAATTTATTTCAGCATAAGCTTTCGTGGGTTAGTACCCACTTCATCGGATGCATGGAATGAAACATACAGTAGACAGATATTTATACAGTCAGAGAAACATGATAAGGTGGAGGTGCATAGACCAACCTTAAGAGGCTAATTAATTGAGAGGAACCATAACAGCAGGGGAAGAAAAACCTTTGAAGTGATAAACAAGATGGTAACACAGCTACTGTTTCTGTCCCTTTAAAGGAGCAGAAAACGTAATAACTTCTCTTGAGTGTTTCAGGCACCCAGAACTGCAGGGCAGGTGGTGACACAACCCTTCATTGGTCTAGACTGAACCCCAAAGTGTCACATGTGTACATAACAATCATGGTTTAGAGGAGCAGGGAGGGTGTGATAAAAGATCATATTTGGTAACAAAGATACAGGGCTACAGTGAATCACAGTCTTCTATCCTATCGTCAAATGAAGCCAGTATGGGTATCACTAATGTGCCACTAGCATAATGACTAGCACACCTCCCATAGAGAGAGGAAATGTCTTAGTAAGTGTAAGTAGCTTAATATTAGTATTGAACTCAAAGTGATAGTTTAGAGTAACTTCAAGGGGCCACCATACCTTGTGCCTTTATTGCACTAATCCTTTAAAGACTAAAGCTCTTCAGCACACATTTAATTGCATCCTAAGCAATCTTCCTCCCTGTAATGGAATTTAAGGCAGTGACTTAGGAGCGCAGTTGGGAATAATGCTGTGATTCAAACATTTGGTCCAAATTCATCCCAGATGTAATTCTGCTGACATAATAGAGTTTCCTTGTGGATGATTTCCCCCCTCTTGCCTCTCTTTACATTTAAAACAATAAGGAAGGATCCACCCAAGATATCTGGCTGCTGGCAGGATATTGTTTAGTAAATACAAGCTGGAACACCTGTGTGTCAGATGTGCACAGCTGCATGTTCATCATGGCTGCTTCATTTGCTGTGCACTTCACACGCCGGTTGCAGTACTCACGTTAGGAGAATCCGTTTTGGGGGAACAATCACAAATCTCATTACCTTCAGCTCCCAGTGCAACATGCACTTGCCTTTTCTAAAAAACAGAGCAGAATGTTTATACATTAAAAACCCCACTACCAATCCAAAATGCTACAAGAGGAAGGAGGAGTCACATGTGCCAGATGTTAATGATGTCACTTAATACACTACTGGAAGGCACACAGATACTACAGTGATGAATTGAAAAAGCCTATATATGACAGAATAGAAGAAAACATGTTTGGTTACTCAGAGGAACTGGATTACCTCCTGGTATTAGATTAGCAAATGCAGTGCTCATGAAATGTGTCCTGGTGGAGGCTGACCTATGCACAGCAGCAGAACTATCCCCATTGTCTTTGCTCACAGCTCCCCATTAATGTGCCTTAACTATGATCTGGGTGGGCCTTTCTCAGACTGAAAGCCTCTGTTCTCATTCAGTCCTTAGCCTCTCTGCTGAAACATCTTCAAGGTGCCTATTCTGATGGGAATACCCACCGATTAGGAACTGATCTGAAATCACGGAGCCCTTTGTGCCCATGCAACCTATGTTAAAGTGGTTGCACAGGAGTAACTGAGAGCAGAATTTAGCCCACTGTTTTTGAAAGGCCTGGTAAGATGGAGACATAGATAAAAGTGGCTAGTGGAAATCCTGTTTTGTTTTTGGAACTCCTATTGTTTCTTTCCTGGCCTGTTCATCCAGTCATTTGAAATGAAAGCATGATTTTATCTTCTGAAACTGTGTGAGAACAAAAAACAGTTGTATTGCCTTTACTTAACAGAGATGTAAACAATTATTTAATATTTACTGGCATTAATTGTTACAATAGATGCTTATAGGGAGTTCTTTGTATGCTGCATGGGACACTTTAAAGATTTTGCAACCTCTTAGACATATTAAAAACTATTCTGTCAACAAGTATATGGAATGCCTACAGCTTGTCTCCCCAGCCATTCTCAGAAGGTTACAATTGTCTTTCATGCTGATTTAAATGAAGGATTATATTTATTCAGGCATAAATATTTGATGGAAATGGTACAATTTTACCAATGCAGTTAATAAAGGAGCATAGATTAAAGGAGTATTCAGGTTGTTTGTTAGCCTTTTAATGTGCTTCTGGCATTCTAACAAATACTATCAGTTTCCAGTGATCTCTCATGCAAATAATAATAATTGATTGATTTATAAAACAGAAGGAAGTTTCATAACAACAGTAACTCTGTTCCAGAGGGTGTGATTATAATAATTGCAACTACAGTAGAAATGTTCATTTAAATTGATCACTTTTCTTTGTAAAACCAAGCTTCTAAAATCCATAAACAAAATAACTGACAATCAGACACAAGGAAGTAATATCCTCTGCAGATGTTGCATGGCAGACAAGGATCTTGTCAGGTTTTGTAAGCTAAGCAGGGCTGAACCTGGCCAGTATTTGGAAACCTACACACAGGAGGAAATGGTGTTGCTGATTCAGTAGATGGTATTCTTTTCTCTGAGCACTAATGAAAGCATTTCTCAAAGTGGTATTAGGAAGGATTGTGCAAAGGAGGGAGGGATAGCTCAGTGGTTTGAGCATTGGCCTGCTAAACCCAGGGTTGTGAGTTCTCAATCCTTGAGGGGGCCATCTGGGGCAAAAAATTGGGGGTTGGTCCTGCTTTGAGCAGGGAGTTGGACTAGATAACTTCCTAAGGTCCCTTCCAACCCTGATATTCTATGATTAGAGGTTTGTCTTTTGGATGAGAGGCAGAACCAAGATCCTGAGCACTTCTGGTCATTATCCAAAGCACATTTTTCCAGTTGCAGGAGTGTTATCCTATTGTGCTGGCTACCTTCCAACACAGGTATTATATTCTCCTGGCATCAAGTGATTCCAGAAATTCAAGAAGAATTTATGGCATAAGAATTGATGGTCTGCCCCTTAATTTTTATGTGGCTTAAAGATATATGAAATTATATTGCCTAGTTTTCTTGTTTTGAAGACAGTGGTTCCTATTCAGGATACTTTCTTCCTGGGTCGTCAATGGGACAATTATTCTCATGAGTAATGAAGCACATCAGAACCAATTTCTCTTTTCTCTCTTTCTTGCTTAGAGAACTCGGAAACCAGCCAGATACTCTTCCATTGTCTATTTCAGGCATCACACGAAAAGAAATATTTCCTACATGAAGGGGAAAGACTTGCCTGAAGGACCCTGTTTACTGGTACAAGATGGCTAATGGAAACCATCAAAAGCAAAAATGCTAATAAGCTTATTTATGTTGAAATGAACAAATTACTGTTAATGTTTTTCAGCTTTTTGATCAATGTATGTAGTATTTTTTACATTAACTCAGCACCGTATGTATTCCATGTGGATAAAAAACAAACATTTTTCTCAGTGTCATATTGTCCAAGCACAGTAGGTATGGGATTCTCCGGCACAAGGCAATTGTGAGTTATGGGTGGTAGGGCAGATCTGACACTTTCCAGATGTATAACTGTATACTGCATCTCTGTGACCTCAAGACTTGACATTAATTCACTTCTCAGCAGAGGGGTTCATTAGCATGGCACCTACATACAATGGTGATGGCTATTCTACAAATACTTAAGATGATAGATCAGATAGAAAAATTTAACTTTTCATTACAGCTGTTCTTTGCATGGTGCAAAAACAAAGAAAAACCTTATTCAGTGCTTGTCACTAGTCACAGCCATTCTACTATCTGACTGTTAAAGAAAATGAAACAAAAAAGGACACCCTACCCTTCTGTATGGCTAACTATAATTAGCATTGCTTTATTTGTGTTGAGGCAAGTACGTTGGATGATTTATAGACAGATAGAGTGGAGAAAGTCCATGAACTAAAGATCTTACAATCTCAGGGCCTATCCAAGAAGTATCTGTGGTTAAACTGTTTCAGACACTGCCCAGTAAATAGATGTTTAACTTTTGTTACATCTTACTGAAAGGTTCAATTCAGTGTAGACCTTAACAGGGAAGAAAGATATACCTGCAAGCACAGCGAGGCTTGCGTCTCAGCATGTAGCAGCACTGCTTGAGGTTCTGGACTTGCGGCTTACCAGCAGCTGCCTTTGTTGTGTATCTTCTGTTACTCCTGCAGGTTCCGTACGAGGAGTAATGATTTTCTTACAAAATGGCTGCCCCATGAAGATGTTTTGTCTCCAGGTTTGGGGTGTATGTGTAACTGCCCCTGGTCAAATGTACTCCACATCCACTCCCTGCACCAATTTTCAATGTACATGCCAGTGTTCAAAGTGTGGGTGTGCAGGGATTGGGTCAGGAACTGGGTTCCCTATGCAAAGGGTGCAGAGTGGTTTTGTGCATATGTATAATATCACCACGCACTGGGTGTGGTGTAGAAATGTGCTAGACAGTGGAAGATGAGGCTCTATAGCTTTCTGCAGGATCTAGCCCATGATAGGTTGGAATATGCTTAATTACATTTGTCTTATTTTCCTGGTTCTAGCCCTGATTACTGAGGTTTATATTTTTAACAGTTGATTGTAACTTTTCTCTGGACGTGCCGATTGAAAATTTCAGTCTCGCAAAGATCTGGAATAGCCAAATACAACTATACTGATTATCAGTTTATTTCTGTTGGCTTTGATCTACTTTTTTTTGCTCATCCTCGTTCTTTAACTTGCTCCTTTTCTTTCACTGTATGTAAATGACAGGTGGGCCTAACTTGAATCATTATATGTGCATCCCATGACAAAGAGCTGGCCCCCTTTTCAAACCTATCCATTTACATTTAATGGGATACACTATGTTGTGGCATAGCTTTTTGAACAAGTATGTAAAGGGAGTCAGATGGTGTTCCTGGAGTTTGAGGCTTAAATCAAACATGGATTTAACCCTATTAAACAGATCCAAATGTGACATCGCCTTACTCCAAGAAACACATTTCATAACTGAGAGGGCTGAAAAACTCAAAGGTGGCTGGATGGAACATGAATTTTCTTCATGTTATTCCAAAAAATCAAGAGGAGTCTCCATTCTTGTAAGGAAAAATTTACAGTTTAAGCTATTGGACTTCAGACAAGAGGAGTATGAAGGCTGGCAATCATTAAAGCTAACATACATGAGGTGGATTTATACATTGCTAATATATATGCTCCAGTTGTGGATGCTCCCAATTTTTTCCATATGCTGTCTTAGCAAATACAAGACATGAGTGTCGACGGTGTTATTACAGAGGGAGATTTTAGTCTGACAACAGATTTGATGTTGTACAGATCTGGAGGAGTATATCCAGAAAAAAAATCAAGCCATGAATGAAGCTTCTTCAACTTTAAAAAAAGGTGGTGAAAGATTTAGGCTTGTTGAAGCATTCAACATACCATTTTTTCCTTCTCCCCTTACACCTTAATAGAGGGTTCGTTACTTTCCTGTGTCAAACAGTATATCACATTGCACTACATCTTAAGAGAGAAGTATCATGGTAACCTTGAATCCTGCACTGCGATATTTAGCCATTAGAAAGGAATGAACATTCTTCAGATATTTAGTACTTTTACCATGTAAATGTCTCTTCTGTAAATAACCCAGGATTTGTCATTTCCCTTTCAGGGTATTTGCAGCATGTAATTCCCATTCCAGGCAATTATTGGAATTGCCTGATGCACTTCAGAGGTGCAGCAGGCAAAAAACAGCTGGAGATTCCAGAGTTGATACTTCACTTCCCTTGATTTCTGATTCAAACTGAGTAAGTCAGTCTGACAACTTCACAGCTACTTCAAAGATCACACCTTACCAAGTAATAACTATAGTTCTATGAACACAAGAGGCTAATTTCCTATGTCAAACTTGCATGTAAGTAGCCATCATTAACATTCAGTGGGAGAATATGCCTTAGAGATATCTCAAGGAGTCTAAAAGTACAATATCCAAATTGTTTCCTTAGGACCAGGTTGTGGTTGGTCCTCACACTTGTGTAGTGATGCAAGGAGGAGCCTTCCCTCTCTATGAACCTGTCGGCTGCCGAATCTCCTAAGCTTCTCCAGGCAGAGCCTACTGTCTGTGTGATTATATGTACCAGGCATGTCCTAATATTCAAAGTATTTGCAGAACTTCGGTTCCACTCTGACTGTAATGATACTCTCTGGAGGTGCACCAGCTAAGAGCATATGGAGATTCCAGAGTTCATACTTCACTTCTTCAGAATTCTGACAATAAATTAAGTGAATCAGTCTGGAAACAACGAAATATTAATGGACAAGGGCAGTAAAGACGATATAAGGGAGAGAGGGTTATTGTGGCATCCCTCTCTTTTTCTTTATCCTATTGGCAATTTTATTCTTTTGAACATCTTAAAATATCCCTATTAAATACATTTTAAAAGATTAACTGATTTCTTTTTATAAAAATGTTGCTCATAAAAATGCCAGCTTGTCAGAATTTAAAAAATGAAATCTTTTATTTATATTCATTCAAAGGCATCTGGCTGTAGAACGAGCTCTCAGAGGAACTCAGATTATTCAGGAGATTCACCACCACTAGAACATGCTTCAAGACCCTTCTGAAAAAACTGTACCAGATGGATAGATTAAAAAACCCAAAATGATCAAACAACAAACAGCTCCTCCCAAAAAACAAATAAATAAATTGCCCTCTAAAATTTATAAGAACATAAGAACAGCCATACTGGGTCAGACCAAAGGTCCATCTAGTCCAGTATCCTGTCTTCCAACAGTGGCCAATGCCAAGTGCCCCAGAGTAAATGAACAGAACAGGTAAATCATCAAGTGATCCATCTCCTGTCGCCCATTCCCAGCTTCTGGCAAACAGAGGCTAGGGACACCATTCCTGCCCATCCTGGCTAATAGCCACTGGTGGACCTATCCTCCATGAACTTATCTAGCTCTTTTTTGAACCCTGTTATAGCCTTGGCCTTCACAACATCCTCTGGCAAGAAGTCCCACAGGTAGACCGTGCGTTTTGTGAACAAATACTTCCTTTTGTTTGTTTTAAACCTGCTGCCTACTATTTTCATTTGGTGACCCCTAGTTCTTGTGTTATGAGAAGGAGTAAAAAACACTTCCTTATTTACTTTCTCCACTCCAGTCATGATTTTATAGACTATCATATCCCCCCTTAGTCATCTCTTTTCCAAACTGAAAAGTCCCAGTCTTATTAATCGTTCCTTATATGGAAGCCGTTCCTTACCCCTAATAATTTTTGTTGCCCTTTTCTGAACCTTTTCCAATTCCAATATATCTTTTTTGAGATGGGACGACCACATCTGCATGCAGTATTCAAGATGTGGGCATACCATAGATTTATATAGAGGCAACATGATATTTTCTGTCTTATTATCTATCCCTTTCTTAATGGTTCCCAACATTCTGTTTACTTTTTTGACTGCCGCTGCATATTGAGTGGATGTATTCAGAGAACTATCCACAATCATAGAATCATAGAATCATAGAATCTCAGGGTTGGAAGGGACCTCAGGAGGTCATCTAGTCCAACCCCCTGCTCAAAGCAGGGCCAAACCCAACTAAATCATCCCAGCCAGGGCTTTGTCAAGCCTGACCTTAAAAACCTCTAAGGAAGGAGATTCCACCACCTCCCTAGGCAACCCATTCCAGTGCTTCACCACCCTACTAGTGAAAAAGTTTTTCCTAATATCCAACCTAAACCTCCCCCTCTGCAACTTGAGACCATTGCTCCTTGTTCTGTCATCTTCTACCACTGAGAACAGTCTAGATCCATCCTCTTTGGAACCCCCTTTCAGGTAGTTGAAAGCAGCTATCAAATCCCCCCTCATTCCTAAACAATCCCAGTTCCCTCAGCCTCTCCTCATAAGTCATGTGCTCCAGCCCCCTAATCATTTTTGTTGCCCTCCGCTGGACTCTTTCCAATTTATCCACATCCTTCTTGTAGTGTGGGCCCCAAAACTGGACACAGTACTCCAAATGAGGCCTCACCAGTGCCGAATAGAGGGTAATAATCACGTCCCTCGATCTGCTGGAAATGCCCCTACTTATACAACCCAAAATGCCATTAGCCTTCTTGGCAACAAGGGCACACTGTTGACTCATATTCAGCTTTTCGTTCACCGTAACCCCTAGGTCCTTTTCTGCAGAACTGCTGCCCAGCCATTCGGTCCCTAGTCTGTAGCAGTGCATGGGATTCTTCCGTCCTAAGTGCAGGACTCTGCACTTGTCCTTGTTGAACCTCATCAGATTTCTTTTGGCCCAATCCTCTAATTTGTCTAGGTCCCTCTGTATCCTATCCCTAGCCTCCAGCGTATCAATCACTCCTCCCAGTTTAGTGTCATCTGCAAACTTGCTAAGGGTGCAGGCCACACCATCCTCCAGATCGTTAATGAAGATATTGAAGAAAACTGGCCCCAGCACCGACCCTTGGGGCACTCCACTTGATACCGGCTGCCAACTAGACATGGAACCATTGATCACTACCCGTTGAGCCCGACCATCTAGCCAGTTTTCTATCCACCTTACCGTCCATTCATCCAGCCCATACTTCTTTAACTTGCTGGCAAGAACACTGTGGGAGACTATCAAAAGCTTTGCTAAAGTCAAGAAATAGCACATCCACTGCTTTCCCCTCATCCACAGAGCCAGTTATCTCATCATAGAAGGCAATTAGGTTAGTCAGGCATGACTTGCCCTTGGTGAATCCATGCTGACTGTTCCTGATCACTTTCCCCTCCTTTAAGTGGTTCAGAATTGATTCCTTGAGGAAGAATAACTCCAAGATCTTTTTCTTGAGTGCTAACGGCTAATTTAGACCCCATCGTTTTATGCATAGTTGGGATTATGTTTTCCAATGTGCATTACTTTTCATTTATATACATTGAATGTCATCTGCCATTTTATTGCCCAGTCACCCAGTTTTGTGAGATCCTTTTGTAGCTCTTTGCAGTCTGCTTGGGACTTAACTATCTTGAGTAGTTTTGCGTCATCTGCAAATTTTCCTACCTCACTGTTCAACCCAAGCAGATCCTCCTAGAGCCAAGAAGGGAGAAGAGCAGAGGTTTCCATGAAGCTCTCTAGAGATCTTGTCATGTAGATCAGATTTACTTGGGGAGTGTTTGGAAACTATGATGATAGGGGACACTACACAAAACACTAAAGACGGACTAACCTTTTGACTTTCTCAGATATTGCTAAATGTGTTTCTCCATCTTGGTTATAAATCCCTTACTCTCCTGAGTAACTATCATTGAAACTCTTCTCCCTGTTCCCTCTAAGATGGTCTCTTCAACAGGTAAAGAAAGAGTGTTTAAGTCAAGTTAGGTAACACAAATTAACTAACATGAAGTAAACTCCTAGGGAAGACAAGGAAGTTTTAGCTCTAATATGAGTTAGACTATGGGGTAACCTAAGGTATACGTGGACCTGCTAGCTTATGTGAAAGCTACAAACTGCATTATCTTCACTGGGATTTTGCTTCAAATTAGCTATCTCAAGTTAAGAACACACCTTTTATTCCTAGTGACTTTAGACCATTAGGCCTTGTCATATGCTGTTGGTTTATAACTTTCCTTTCCTACTACACTCTGCCTTATTCCCATGATCAGGCTTTCAGCCTAACTATTCTATTGGAAGTCTGCTAAATGAGGGTTAAAAAATGGGATCCAAATTGAATTTTTTCCAAGTTTCAGGGGGTTGGATTTTGGTAGATTCACCTGGTGAACTTGGATTTTAACACAGTTTAGATCTAGGTTTGGGTTCAGGCCCTTCTATAGTTCTCTATTGGAAGTCTGTTGAAGTAGTGTGTGTTTGTGTCTCTCACTGGTGGACATACTGCACATACAGAGAAAACTTGCATTAAGCAATGATTTCGGCAGGACATTTATGTGAACAAGAACATCAGCAGTAGCAGAATTAGGGCCTGTGATCCAGTCTTCCTCACACATTATGGGTGAAATTTACCCCACTGCAAAGGACCAGCACAAGTCCTATGCACCAGATAAGTCCCATGTAAACCCTACTTTGGTAGTTTACGTGACTCATGGGGTAAGTTTCACCCACCACGAGAAACAAGGTAAACATGCAGCTGTTATTTTCCATGTGTTGTTAAATCTTGATTCCTGCCTTTCCTCTCAGCTTTCCTATGGTGGAAAACATCCAGCATCCTTGCCCATTGGGCCATACTGATAAGTAGTGAAGTCTGAATCAGTCACAAGCTTGTGGGGCCGGTGTCTGTTGATGCCTACTGTTGGATTGGTTAGAAGACATAGCAACCAGTTCAAATAGGATGAAGTCATCTTATTTGTGAGCTAATTCACTGGCCTTTCCACTCCTCACCATCACACTAGGCTGTTACAGGTCAGTTGTTAACCTCATCAGTAGCACCTACTGCCTTGTGTTTATACATCTATTATGAAATAATAAGGCACTTAGGTCTGAAGGGAAATGGAGTCAGTGTTGCATCCTTTCATCTTTCTTTTCCCTTTCACAATGACAAGGGCTGGATAAGTGGAGCTGTTAAAAGAAATGTCCCAAAACAAAGAAGTGGTTAGGTTGGGGCTGAGAGCCAATGGAATGTGGCTGTTTATTTGATGGAAAATGACTCATTTTATATAGGGGACACCAGGGAAAGTGTTTCTTTTGCGCCATTCTTTGGAGCAATCACAATGCAAAACTTTTCTACACTCAGACTCTGTGCTTGCGAGTGGGGCACCCAAGGGTGGTGTGTAAATTTCTCAGTTTACTGGGTGGGGACTCGAGCTGGTTCTGTGTTGTATCGATGAAAAGGAACTCCTAGATATTGAACCTGACCCCTGCTGGCTCCACCTGGCAGAAGGGTTACCCAAGTGGGGGCTTGTCCAAGATTTCAAGTCAGATGTCTCTGAAGCTCGTGATGCACTTCTTCAGTTAGGGGAAGTATGTAACCCACAAACCTCCTGGGTGTGGTGTTCTGTCCCATCTAGTGGCACCAAAAGGGGGGTGGGGATATATGAGAGAGCAAGAGACTCTACAGCCTTAGCTAAAAGTCAGATGCCTTTTAGAGCTAATGCATTTAGCTCCAGAGGTCCCAGGTTCGATCCCACCCACCAATGACCGGGATCTGTTTGCATTACAAGTGAGTGCCTAAGCATCCCCTGGTAGAATGATTGAAATATAATCGTCACTTAGATCCAGTGTCAAGAATTGCTTTACATTCTGCCCCTTCGATCCTCACAGTCACCTCTGCTCGAGGCCCTATCAGTCCTGAAGGAATCGCAACTGGACAGTCTCTGCTAGGGAGCCTCTAAGTCCTGTGGGTCTGGGTGGCCCCCTTTCCCCGACCCTTTGGCAGTCCCCCAACCCCTCCCAACTGATCCTTAGCTTTCCATACACCAATGAGTTATTTTCTTCATTACGACACTTGGCAGCACTGTGTCCATCCTGATCACACCAGTAGCAGAAGAATTGTCCCTTTGCCCGGGTGGGATGGTGGCTCTAAATGCTGACTTCTCCATCACCACAGCCAGAGGCTCCTGATTTCTGGAAGTCTTAGCTTGGTCAATGGTACTTTGCAGCTCAGCTATCTGTTCTGTCAGGGCCTGCATTTGTTGGGCCTGTCCATTTCTGGTGCTCACCATCAGTGCACTGGCTGTTTGTGCACTGGCTGGTTCAGAGGGTTGGGCTTCCCAAAACTCACTGGCAGCCTGTCTGTCTTCCTTCTTTCTGACCTCTTTTATCTGCTGGAGTAATTAGGGGACGTTCCTGTCATTCTCTTAACTGGGGATGAACTAGAATTGGGTTCTGATATTGAGTTCCCCTTACAATTTGAGCCAGTCTCAGCAGTCCCTGCTCCCTGCTTGACAGCTCTCTGAAGCAGGCTCTCCAGCCTCTGTATATAGACTCAAACCTTCTCGCCCCTTTGCTTTTGGGAATTAAGGAATTTACAATAGCTGTCTTTACAGCCCTCTATGCTTCAAAAGGTGTGATCGAGGGCCTCTAGGCAGTCCTTCACACTGACCCCAGGGTTAGTGAGCTTCAGGGTGTGAAACATATCTAATGCTGGGCCCCTGAGACTATCTACTAGACATCTTTGCTTTTCTGCATCTGGTGCAGCCCCATCATTTCAATGGTGTGTTATAATCAGGGTTCAAACTCCTCTTACCCAGGTATTGGGATTGGACCCCGGCAAATAACTTTAATTTACAATAGGCACTTGACATAGCATAGGACAACACAACCTTTTCCAATGCTTGCCCCAGTGCTTTTCCCCAATAATTGGTTGTGGCTTCAGCCCCTGAGCTAGGGATACCTGTTTTGCCCACCCTTACTGTCACAGGCATTTGAGCCCCTGGCTTAACAACGTCCTTTCATCTGAAGGTGTCCCCCCTTATTTGGGACAGGCTAAGCACAGCCCTGCTTCCCTGTATTCCTACAATAATTACAACATTTTGGTAACATTATTTCACTACCCCTGCTTTCAGTACTAAAGTGATTTGTCCCCAACACCAGCCAAAATTGATTACTTTGACACTGCTCTATGTGCTGAATATCTAAGCAGAGCAGGAGCAAACTGTATTTACATACACATACCCACGTCTCTCCCCCTCCCAGCGAGATGTCAGGGAAGCGTTCCTTCAGACCCTGCTTACATAAAAAACAAATTGAATTCAGTACAGGACAAAAATGTGGCACTGAGTGAATGCACAAGAAAAAAATACTAACATTACTATATATGAGATTACGGGCTAATTCTGCCTTGATCTGTGCTAAGGAATTGGGGGTGGGAGAAGCGAGTGTAGGAAGTGGTTTCCTTCCCACGAGCAGCAGGCCAGAATTTCACCGTTGCACCATACAGAGCACTAAGAGACAGACAGAGAGAGTGTTGGACAACCCATTGACTCATGCAATACCTGCAAAAGGGTGCGACCTGTGGATTTAGGGCATGTCCATCCCCTAAACTGGCAATCACTTACATTGCTATCAGCTGCACCAGCTAGCCTGGCAGAGGCTCGGAGGAACAACAACAAACAGTTCCTTAGCCCATCTCCTGGAATCTTGCCCTTGCTGATAGGATTCCTGTGACATGAGGTTGTCCTCTCTTCTCTCACTTGTGGCAGCCAGGACTAGGTATAGCTCTATTACAAGCTTTCAATTGTTGTCTAATACCAGGAGGCAGAATGACCTAGTGAGTAGCACATGGGACTGGGATATAGGAGACCTGGGTTCTATTTGGAGCTTTGCCAGTGGTGTGCTGCGTGACCTTAGGTGAGTCACTTTCCCCTTGAATAAAATGGGGATAATGATACTGTCCTTCTTTGTAAAGTGCTTTAAGATCTACTGATGGAAAACTCTAGGTAACAGCTAGGTATTATTAAATGAAAAACCTCACTTTTTATTGCATAACAGGGATTTCCCCATTCCCCCATTTTAAGCCTCCTTACACAAATAATAATTTTCAGCTTGTGTCTGAAGAATACCTGTCCTCTTTACTTCCTCGCTGTTTGGGAAAGGGCAAACCTTCCTATTCCCTAACACAAGAAAACAAACAACCTTCTTATGTGATTGATTGGAAAAACTCAATGAACTAGCCTGGCTATAATTACTACATAAACACAGTCCCCGGGCTGAGACCAAGTGCTCTTGCGACCCTTTCATGAGGCCTCGGTAAACCAGGGTAATCTTGGAAGCCTACTCAGCAAACAATAAATGAAAAAGTGATAAAGTCAGGATGTCACTTGCTGTGAGGTCTGCAGTCTACATCACACGGTGGGAAGTTCTTAGCAAGGTATTAATTTTAGTATGTTGGCCACTACTTTCAAAACCCAAACATGACATTGATGGAACTAATTCACTCGATTGGGGTCAGCTCTGCAGGATTTTGACCATTTTGAAATAATGTACTATCAATTTACTAAAACAATTATTTACTGTATTTTGAATCTTTCCGTTGATCTTTGTATGGGTCCTGTTATTACTAACATACTAGGATTGAATAACATACAAAATTAAACTTTGATTTTAGAGGGTTAAGCATCAGGAAAAATATTTTCAAGTGCACCTATGTCCCATTTTCAAGAGAGATTTAGCATCCTAAGTACCTATCATTTCTGAAAGCTCCTAAGCCACTTAGGTGACATTGAAAATATTACTCAAGGTCTTTACTTTTGTTTTCTTTGCATGAGGAGTATGGTCTTACATTTTCAGAAGTTTTCTTTCCTTGATTAGTGCATATAACTGCAATTAATGTTACTAAGAATGACATATATGCATAAAGGGTCAGATCCAAAGCCCATTGAAGACAATGGGAATGTATTAGTTGATGTCATGAGCTTTGGATCAGGCCCAGATATAGACATGCTGGTTTGGAGTAACTGTATGAAGCAAGATAGAGAGTCAGATATATGACTCATTCATATATGAGGAATGCATATGACTATGGACCAATCCTGTGGAATGTTTAGTGTCTCCTGCCATTCAGAGCATACTCAATTAAGGACAATAAGAAGGAGGTTTTTATTAAGTATATTAGAAACAAAAATAGTCATAATAAAGGTATTATTACCCATGAAGGCAGGGGGCTGGACTCGATGACCTCTCGAGGTCCCTTCCAGCCCTAGAATCTATGAATCTATTGGTCCATTAGTAGATGGAAGTGGTAGAATTATTAATAATAATGCAAAAAGGTAACGCCCACTAGACAAGATGCTTTCAGTCTAGACAGTGGGTGGGGAAGGGCCTATTCAAGGCAATGGGAAAAAACAATAGGCTTTAGGAGAAGCTTATCTCCCACCTGGTGATGAGCCTTCCTGAGAATGCTACAGACAGCCTGTGAGTAATGGTGGCTATGACTGTACAAGGACATGTGATGAGACCACATGCCTCTAGACTCCATCTTGGGATTTCAATAAGAAGGAGGTTTTTATTAAGTATATTAGAAACAAAAATAGTCATAATAAAGGTATTATTACCCATGAAGGCAGGGGGCTGGACTCGATGACCTCTCGAGGTCCCTTCCAGCCCTAGAATCTATGAATCTATTGGTCCATTAGTAGATGGAAGTGGTAGAATTATTAATAATAATGCAAAAAGGTAACGCCCACTAGACAAGATGCTTTCAGTCTAGACAGTGGGTGGGGAAGGGCCTATTCAAGGCAATGGGAAAAAACAATAGGCTTTAGGAGAAGCTTATCTCCCACCTGGTGATGAGCCTTCCTGAGAATGCTACAGACAGCCTGTGAGTAATGGCGGCTATGACTGTACAAGGACATGTGATGAGACCACATGTCTCTAGACTCCATCTTGGGATATCAATAAGAAGGAGGTTTTTATTAAGTATATTAGAAACAAAAATAGTCATAATAAAGGTATTATTACCCATGAGGGCAGGGGGCTGGACTCGATGACATTTTTCCACAGACTGGTCTGGGAACCAAGGTTTGGGATTAAGAGTTCCCGCCATATGCAAAAGCTAGATAAGACAGGGAGTGACTGTGACAGGTTGCCCCCCGACCCCTGCTTAAGGTGCCACCTGATGTACTGGGATACCTCTGAGCCTGCCTGTTCTGCCAGCTTGGGTCCTCTTTTACCTTGTCTTGCTGAGACAGGCTCTTAAGTCTCCACTAGCACATGCACAGTCAGGTCCACATCCAGCTGCAGAAAGACACAGACACTGAGATCAGCTCTGGGAAGACTCAATTTAAGGGACTTGCCCCAGTACTTAGGTGCCCACGTCCCTTGGAGAGCAGACCCAAAGGTATATTGTGAAATCCACCCCCTCCCTCAATGTGGAGAAGGGCATGCACAGCCTCTTACCCTCCCAATTATGGATTGCACAAACTAGGTTTCAGAATCAACAAAAACACGTTTATTAACTAGAAAGGGTAGATTTTAAGTGATTATAAGAGATAGCAAACAGAACAAAGCAAATTATGGAGCAAATAAAACAAAACACACAGACTAAATACACTGAAGAAATTGGCTACAAATAGTAATTTCTCACCCTAAATGTTGTCTCAGGCAGATTACAGAGATTCTTGAACACCAGCTGCACTGGCCTGCTGCTTGAAACTTCAGGTATTTTTACTCACAGGCTGGGCACCCTTCCAGCCTGGGCTCAGCTCTTCTCCCCCCAGTTCAGTTCTTGTTTCCAGGTGTTTCCCCATGTCTCTTTGGGTGGGGAGGCAGAGGAGAACCTCAATGATTTCACTTCCCTGCCTTATGTAGCTTTTGTATAGGGCGGGAACCCTTTGTCTTCCAGTGGAAAAACACTGGCATTCCAAGGTGGGGTCCGGTACCAGGTGACTCAGTCACATGTCTCTGCAGGCTCATAGCAGTCATTACTTTTAGGCAGTTTGGAGCATCCACAGGTCAATGTCTTTCACAGTCCATTGTCTCTGCTGATGGGCCGTCAGCCCTGTCTGACTTTTTCATTGTTGTACCTGATGGGCTAGTTGTAGGTGTCACCCAAAGTACCTCATTTGAAATACAGATATACGGTCAATATTCCTAGCTTCAGATACAAAAATGATACATGCATACAAATTGAATAAACACATGCAGTAGATCATAATCTTTTCAATGATACTTCACATGACCCCTCTTGCATAAAACATACCTTAGTTATGCCAAATTCATATCATAACCATATTTCTATGAAGAATATGGGGTGTAATGTCTCAGTGACATCATCTAGTGTTCTTCGCTCCCCCACACAAGAAGACTTCTGGAAACACCTGAGGAACAAAGGCTGAACTGGGGGAAGTGCTGGACCCAGGCTATAGGGATTTCTGGCCTGTGAATGAAACACCTGGGGATTCCAAGCTGTAAAGCAAGTGCAGCTTGCCCTTTAAGAATCTGCAGCCTGCTTGTATCATCTCTTAGGATGAGAATCTGCTAATTCATATCCAATCTATGTAGTATATTTACGTTTAGTTTGCATTTTTTGTTTATTTGCTAGGTAATCTGCTTTGATCTGATTGCTATCACTTATACTCACTTAAAATCTATCTTTTGTAGTTGTTAAACTTGTTTTTGCTTTATCTAACCAGTGAGTTGGAGTGAAGTGTGTGGGAATCATAACTCAGGGGCAAAAGGCTGTTGCATATTCCTCTCCATATTGAGGGAGGGGGTGAAATTTATGAGCTTACGCTGTGCAGTTCCCTGTGCAGCACAAGACAGTATAATTTGGGTTTATACTCCATGCTGGTGGGTCAGAGGGCTCAGTGGTACCCCAGTTCCAGGTGGCACCCCAGGGGGAAACCTGTCACAGGGGTTGTGGTGAATAATCAGCTGAACATGAGCTCCTAGTGCAATGCTGTGGCCAAAAGGGCTAATGAAATCATTGGATGCATAACTAGGGGAATGTTGGGTAGAAGTAGAAAGATTATTTTACCTCTATATTTGGCAGTGGTGCAACCACTGTTGGAATACTATGTCTAGTAGTGGTGCCCACAATTCAAAAAGGATGCCGATAGATTGGAGAGGTTTCAGCGAAAAGCCACGAGAATGATTAAAGGATTAGAAAACATGCCTAATAGTGATAGAATCAGGGAGCTCAATCTATTTAGCTTAACAAAGGGAAGAGGTAACTTGATTACAGTCTGTAAGTACTTACATGGGGATCAACTACTTAATAGTGGGCTCTTCAATCTAGCAGAGAAAGGTATAATATGGTCATATGGCTGGAAGTTGAAGCTAGACAAATTCAGACTGGAAAAAAGGGAATACATTTTTAACAGTGGGAGTAATTAACCATTGGGAAAAAAAATTCTAAGGTTCATGGCGGATTCTCCATCACTGACAATTGTTAAATCAAGTTTGGATGTTTTTCTAAAAGATCTGCTCTAGGAATTATTTTAGGGAAGTTTGATAGGCTGTGTTATACAGGAGGTCAGACTAGATGATCCCAATGGTCCCGTCTGGCCTTGGAATATAAGAATCTCTGAATCTATTAATTGTCCTTTAAGTCAATGGAAGTGGAGGGTGCTTAGCACTGCACAGAACAGGATTGTATATTCCCAAGAGCTGTTTTGAGAACTTTCTCTCTTTAATGTGACACAAGTTATTCAAGAGTGCTTTTCCATGTGTAAGTTTTGAATTCTTTTCAGTCTACATTTTTTTGTTATTTATTTCTTTGTTTGTATTACTATAGTGCCTATGGACATTAGTCACAGGCCAGGAAGCCACTGTGCTAGCAGCTACACAAAAAGAACAAAAAATGGTCCGTTCCTCAGGCAGCTTTATTTTCTTACTATGCTTCATTAGGGGATTGAAATCTCATATCTGTACATTGAGCAACAAAGGAAATGCACAAGTACACCACACTGCTCCCAAAGTCTTGGGGAGCACAGGTTTTTGGGCACATGCAGAACAGGATTTTCTAAAGGGGATTCAGAATGCTTAGCTGAGTTGCTGCTTACTGTCTCTATCCCTATGTCCCTGACTCCCAGGGCACTCTTGAGGGGTTAAGTCAACCTAAGTTATGCAATTCCAGCTACATGAATAACATAGCTGGAGCTGGCGTTCCTTAGGTTGACTTATAGCAGTGTGTATAGCATCAATCCATCGGTAAGTGGAGACAAGCCCTCAGTCTCAGCTGGCCAGAGAGCAGTGAGAGGTGCCAATCTCATCGCTATTGGAACATGGCCTATGAGTAAGAACTTAAAAAGTGGCAAGTGATTTGGGGCGCCTCAGATTTTGGTTGCCTGACTGGAGACCTCTTAAAAAGTCCTGGTTTACAGACAATGCTGGGCACCGGCCCTCTCAAAGTCAGGCTCCTTTAAAGATGTCTCAAGTTTGGCACCCAAAAATTGACTAGTCACTTTTGAAAATCTTGGACACCATGAATAACAGGCAGGGCAAACTATTAATATAGGGCTAAATTCTGTCACCCTTACTTACTTGGAGGAGTCCTTTACTCTGTGAGTAGCTCCATCCTACCTGTGGAGTAAGGCGCTACTCAGTTTGAGTTACAGTGGTGGAATCTGGCCTAGAATTAACTATACATTAAAAACAATGTAAATGTATAACAACGGTGAAATACTTCTGGTCTGATTCAGGCCCTGCAAAAACCCTAAAGCCAAAAGGGAAAGGCTATTAGATAATTTTACATTTTGAAACAGCTAACACTAGGTCAACCCCCTGAACTATTGCATTGACTCCAGGGTAGCCCTCTGGTGCTGCTGCCTTAGGCAGCTGCAGGATCATAATTTCTCCAGATGCTGGTTCTTTGCAAGAGAAACCAAAGGAGAAAAACAACTGTATAGATTTAAAGGTCATGTTGAAAATGCAGATAGGCAGATGCATGCATTCTGTTCACGATCCTTGAAATTTCCAGTTTCATTGAACTGTACACAAAGTAGACAAAGTGCTGATATTTGTGGAAGTTACCCACATTCTCATAATGGAGTATACCTCCTTGCTGTAGCATATTAGAAAGCACTGCACTAAGAAGCCCAGCTGTTCTCAAACCTCAGCAGTTTCCAAGGCAATGAAAGGCCACAGTTGATTGGTTTCTATTTGTTTTTCAATTCAACCTTTCCAAGATCAGGTTAGATTTGAATTCTCAAAGGTGTAACAGAGTAAAAAAAGCCTGGTTTTTTTTTTGCTGACATGCTGATACTTCGTGAACACAGCAATGACCTACCACTCTAAATATGGATAACCTGGAATTTATTAATTTGCAACAGGAGACTCCCTTTAAACTTTTGGTGATCAACTGGTTCCTATTCTGACAAGGTAAGAGTCTAAAGAAACAAAAAACTTATCCAGCTAGTGAGAGACATCATATTTGTGAGCTGACACCTGGAGGTGTCATAAAGGCCTCCACTAACATTGAAACAGGGCCTGTTTCACTCTCTGCAAGAGCAGGAAAGCTACTCCTGCTTTAAGGTCTACATATTTTGAAGGGTTCTTAAAAATGGCACACACTATGGACCTAGTGTCCACTAGTAACTGAAGCAAGCCTTACTGTCTGATTTAATTTAATTATGGGTAGGGTGCTCAACACTTCCATATGAGTATTTTTTAATTGTTAAATTTAAATAAATGTGTAGACTGGGCAATTGCTGTGCTTGGTTACCCTGGGGCAAGCCTGGAATAACTTAATTGGGCCAGATGCTCAGCTGGTGTAAAAGATCTGGCCCAGAATGCCTAAGTACACCTACAAAGTATGTGCACACTATTCTTCTGCCTCCCCTCTTATGCATAATCTCTTCATGTCAGCCCAGCCTTCAGTTTTCACTTCAGATGCCACATTGTACAAGACTCCAAGATGATTACTGGGTGAAGCAAATACACCCTGAACTTTGGGGGATGTTTTGCCCACAACATTTATCTACGGTAATTTAGCAAAATTGGAACAAAATGGAAAAACCTTATTGCAATGTTGTCAGCTTTCACTGTGAATGACTAAAAACATAATATTAGTTTGGGGGAACTGAATATTTGTTTTTGCTTCCCGTTTCTTTTATGTGCAAGTATAGTCACCGGTTAAAGTAAATTGAAACAGGAGTGGTGGGGAAGCAGTCTCTCTGCTTTGCTCCTACTTATTTTAACCCATGAGTGTGCCAATTCCTTGAAGTCAGTGGGAGTCTTTGGTGTGCAAGGCGTGCAAGACTAGACTCGAAGGGCCTGGTTCTTCTTTTAATTAACTCACTTGACTTAAATTGAATTACGTATAATCTGCATTGGTGTATGTGGAAGGAGAAGCAAGGCCTAAATTTTCAAAAGTGGCTGGTGATTTGGGGTGTCTTAGTTTTTGAATGTTCAGTCTGAGACACTTTACAGTGGCCTCATTTTTAGTGGACAAGTGCTCAGGACTTTTTGAGACTCCATCGCAAGCTGGACACGGCAGTATGGAGACACCCCAAATCACTAGTAACATTGCAAAATTGGGCCTATGTTTCTCGCTTCTGTTTGGAATACTGAGAACAGTTTGGAAAACGCTCTGTGGGAAAGGCACTAGATAAATCAAATTCTCATTCTCTTCTGTTTCTGTGTTTTCATGCAGTCATCCTAAACTTTATCTGGGTAGCATAGGTCTGTCAGTCTGACACAAATTCCATGCTAAATAATGGAATGGCTGATACATCACTATCATCAATCAGTCTATCAGCCCTCACAGAGAGAGCGCCGATCACAACACATCAAATGCATTGCTCTAGCCAGTCCTCCAACTACCCGCTGGCCAGGCTGTCAGTAGCACCAGACACTAGGGTGACCAAATGTCCCGATTTTATAGGGACAGTCCTAATTTTTGGATCTTTTTCTTATATAGGCTCCTATTACCCCCATCCCAATTTTTCACACTTGCTGTCTGGTCACCCTACCAGACACCCACTTGACATAGCGCACAGCAGCCTAGAACTCCTGAGCAATCCACCAACTGTAGCCTCCCAAGCAGCTGGGATTACAGGCATGCGCCACCACACGAGGCCTTGGCTGATATGACTCTCCATTAATAAAGACTCAAAGGAGGGTAATACAAGTAATGACAACGTGGATTTATGGAAAATAGATCTTGTCAAACTAACTTGATTTTTTTTATGAGACTGCAAGTTTGGCAGTTTTGACATAACATAATTAGACTTCTGTAAGGCATTTGACTTTATATTGCACAAGATTTTGATTGAGAAACTAGGATGGTAGAAAATCAACATGACATATTAAATGGATCAAAGCATGGCTAACTGATAGGTCTTCAATGCAATTTTAAAAGGGGAATCATCATCAAATAGGCGTGTTTCTACTGGAGTCCTTCAGGGAATGGTTCTTGGCCCTACAATATTTAATATTTTTATCAATGACCAGGAACAAAACCTTAAATCATTACTGATAAAGTCTGCAAATGGCACAAAGATTGGAGGAGTGATAAATAATGAAGGGGACAGGACACTGACACAGAGCAATCTGGAATGCTGGTAAGTTGAGCACAGACAAATATGTGATTCAAGACGGTCAAATATATACTCTTAAATCTAGGAACAAAGAATGTTGGCCATGCTTACAGGATGCGGGACTCTATGCTGGAAAGCAGTGACTGTGAAAAAGACTTGGCGGATAATCAGCTGAACATGAGCTCCAAGTGTGGTGTTATGTTTAAAAGGGCAAATGTGATCCTTGGATGTATAAACAGGGGACTCTCAAGTAGGAATAGGTAAGTTTAATCATTATAACATATTACCAAGGTTTGTGGTGAATTCTCCAGTACTGGAAATTTTAAAATCACGATTGGGTGTTTTTCTAAATGAAACATTGTAGTTTAACTACAGCTATTAGAATTGAAGCAGGAATTAATTCAGGAAGTCATATGGCTTATGTTATATAGAATGTTAGACCAGATGATCACAATGATTACTTCTGCATTGAAAAAATCAATAGTTTTACATATATGTAAGAAACAATTTAGAAACCAATGTATTACCACCTTTAAAACTGGTGATGAGAAAACACAAATATACTAAATTAAGCCAGGTATTTTTGCATCTAGTCATATTTTATTTATTTATGGATATACATGTTTTTGAAAACTTTGTCACTGGAGTGATAATGCCAAGTGGAAAAACCACATAAAAGCACAATCAGTGGTATGTGACATGGAGAAAAATATCAAATTAGTAATTTTCCAAACTGGATTTCTCCAGTGGAGTCACTAATGTTGCAAATAAACACTTATCCCAATCCAACTAAAACACCTCTGCAGTTACAGACGATAAACAATATTTTAATAATTGTTCAGAAAAAAGGTGTTTCTTAAATAAATGTATTAGTAAATTTCTTACGATCCATCATGAGACGGTTGAAGCTGAGCAGAACTAAGTTAATTTTACATGAATGATCAGAAAGAGGAACATTGTGTGTCTTTATAAGCACAGCAGGAATACTTCACTAGATTCACTTATTTGGCTAATAACAAAACCTACACATTTTTTCCTGGTAGGTGTCCTTGACCTTTTCAACCTTAATTTGTAAACATCCTTTCTACAGCTGTGTGAGTTTTGAAGTACCCAACTTCTTATCACTATCCAAATGTTGACTTCAGAGCTCGCTTCTCTTCTTCTTTTGACTTATCTAGCAGCCTGAAAGTGCCAGTCAAATCCTATACTTTTAATTTGACATCCCCACCATCTAGCATGTGATGTAAAAGGAGACTTGATTATTCAGTGGATTCTCATTCCTTGGGGACATAACTGGGATTAGGTGCTTTACTATGATGACCCTTGCTCACATGCATAGAATTAAATAGATGTCAAAAGTTGCATAGGGAGGAATTTTCTTTCTGGGCTTTACTAATGAGTTTTAATTTTCCTCTGAAAATGGAAAGGACCATCCATTAAGATCTGATGGGCATAACTCATAAAGCTCATTTCCTACTATTGCAATCTTCTGTAGTTCTCCTAAACTAAGGATATTCCATTATGGCTATTTATATTTTATTACAGTGCACAAAAGTATGTTAAGTGCCTAGAGTGGGCAAATTATTGACCCAAATGGTCAAACAAGTTCTCACCTGATTTAGACATGCAAATCCCTCAAAGCCAATGTACCAATTAAGCTTCCAAAAGTGTACGTGCACTTCGAAAAATCTGGGCCAATCTGTTCAGTGCAACCTGTTGGTAAGGCAGGAAGTAGATTTAAAAGGGGATTAGTAAACTAGGAAACTAATGAGATTTTTGGCATATGTAGTAGTAACATGCCTAATAGCCAAGTGTTCTGGGGACTGAAAAATGCGGAGGTCAGGAAGAATCTGACTAGTGGCTTGTTGTAATTTGCTTATTTCTATATAGGACAAGATGGCAAATTCAGCCCATAAATACTGTTTGGTGTCTAGCACTATTGTTGAGGATATGCTCAGATCTCTATAATTAGTACATAAATAATAATAATGACATTAATCATCTTGTATTCCTTACTTTAAAACAAAGGTTTGATTCTACCAGACTGAGCCCTGCTGTCCTTTCTGGGGCTTGCAAATCCTAGGAGGGAGAATTCACTGCTATTCCTTCTTCACTCTCTGTTAAGCCATGGAACAGAGAAATAATGTGTTCTGAACTCTTCTGGTTAGTCTTAACTATTTCACACTTCTGATCTCTACTGCTTCCTAACTGTGGGGTGAAATCATAGCTCTGTGAAGTCAATGGGAGTTCTACCACTGACTTCAGTGGAGCCAGAATCTCACCCTAAGGTCTTGGAATTTGCTCTGAGACACCCAATTTGACAAGCCTAAGGCTCTTTTATTTCTGTAATTGGCTTGTTTGGTTACATCATAATGGATCAAATCTCAGGCAAGGAAGCAAGGGTAGGAAAGGGCATCTTGAATAGCGAGCCTCTAATGGCATTCTCAGTGAGGACACCCAAAGTTACACAGTTGCTGCTGCTGACAAAATGAGCCTATGATTTATGCAGTCAGTAGCAAAGCTGTTGGAATAGCTGATTTTTTGGGGTTTGCTGGCAGTTCCAAAAAATTGGAAAAAACATTCATTCTGGGTCAAACAAAACATTTTCTTTCAACAGTGAGCATTATAAAAACAATTAAAAGTAAAATTGAAGGAAATTTCAAAATGAAAAGTTATTTTGAATTGAAAAAATTGAAACCTTTATTTAAAAAATGTCAAAACAAAAATTTCAACTTTTACATTTTTATTAATTAATTTATTTCCCCCTTTTGTTGGCAAAACTTTTGCAAATTTGCAATTATGTCAGTGTCAAATCTGCAGTTTTCAGGAAAAGAGACGTTTCTGCCAGCTCTTGTTGCTGGATCCTAGCATAGTTCTATGTTCAGCTATAAAACTGCTACTGCTTCTATCTTCAGTCAGCTGAGGTAGCACTGGCTGCACTGTCTCTCTCTTCCAGGACCTAAGCCTTTTTTTGGCTTACCTTTGGAGTCTGAAAATTTTGTTTACTTGCCCTGTATGTTTATGGATAAATAAAATTCCACTTCCCTTTTCTGATCCAGCCGGAAGTATCCTTTTATGGTACCAGAGTCCATTCCTAATGACTATGTCTCATCATACTGTTTATGGTCTTACCCTTCTGAAGTGCATAGGTTACTTGAATTCCAAAAATTTTTAAAAGGAAAATAAGCTTTTTGGAACTTTTATCATGTAAAACATACACACCTCCTGCTTTGCTGTCCACTAACCTCCTTTATTTTTTTTCTTTAAATCTCATGATGGCATATATGGCAAAAGTCTCATCATGCATCATGCCAGAACAACCTATCAGCAACAACATTACTTTTGATTATGTTATGGGCAAGACACATAATTGCTCATAGAGTGAATTGTTCCCAGAGTGAAAAAAGAACAAAGCTGTTTAATAAAATTAAAGAATTCTATATGAGAGGTTGAGATTCTTTGGAAAGAGAATTTAAAACTTATATTTGTGGGATGTGTAGCTGAATTGGGTGTAGGGAAATAACTATGATCCTTGTTGACTTTTTCCCAGTTGTGTTATTTTATGCCTTAAGGATATCTTTTTGCATAGTTGTTTGTATATTAACAATGTCATGCACATCCCTGTTTCCATTTCAAATCAGAGAAAGTAACCTCACCTCCCCAAATAAACATTGCTAAGTAGCAAGTCGAGTGTGAATCTAAACTGTATAACAACCCTTCGAATGATGATGTTCACAAACAGACCTAAGGGGAAAAATTCTCCGGTATGTAAATCTGTCTGGTATGCAAATGTATAGTCATGTTTGCTTGTGAAAGCTTTGAGATCAAAATGTTGAAATCCAATGGTTCTGTTGCATTTGTCTATCCAAATCTGAACAGCTCTTTAATGCATTTCAGATGTAAAGTTAAGAGAAATAGTGAAGAATATTAACATAAGGAACTGGAAGATTTTTACAAAATAAAAAAAAAATACTTTGTCCCGCTTGGGGACTACAGAGGTTCACTGTGCAGTTCATGTCAGTTCTGTGGGAAAATTATGTTGTAAATGTCAAGAATGTATATCTCTGAACTTGTGTTCCAGAAAATATATGTTGGTGTTCTATCAGTTTTAGTAGAAACTATGACATCACCTCTTTTGTGCAGTGCGATCTACTGGAGAGCAAGGCAATAACCTCTCTATACATGCCAAGTCTATCCTTTGAGGTTCCATTTCAATTAGTCTGTGCTTAATAGATTATACAAAGTTTGTTTTCCCACCTTGATCAGACGTTGATTTTTCCACCATTACATCTGTGATTTTAATTTAAACTGATGGTTTCAGTGAAAACCAAGCATAGTTTTCCCATGTAGCAAATGGGTTAGCTTCAGAGACGTTAGGATGTCTTTTCTTAATAGGCCCTTGTATATAATCACTAATGGATAAATTTACTCGGCATTAGAGAATCTTTGATCAAATCTGGTGTTTATTCAATGAGGTGTGGCTGTTCATCTAGCCCAAAGTGGCTATGAATTTCTGTTAACAGCTGCCTCTTTGCTCTTGTCCACATTACAACCTTTAATTAAGTCCCCATCTTACCATTTGAACCCTGTGCTCGGATGGAGCTGCACTGGTTTCAATGCAACTCTTTTTGTAAGAGTCGATCTGACTGTAATGCTCCAAGCTTGTAATTAGTTACTGCCATGGTGAGCTCTGACTATGGGTTGTCTCCACATGCACCACAGTTAATGTTGCAATTGTTTACATTGCAATCAGGAGGTCCGATTGCAGCTTGTATAGGCATACCCAGAGCTCGCTTTGATTTGGCTAGCTGGAGTAACAATACTAGCGTAGCCATGGCCTCAGGGGCGGTGGCATGGGCTAGGCTTCTGAGTACAACCATGCTCCGGGGGCTAACCTATGCTGCCACCCCTGCTGGCGCAACTGTGCTGCAATTGTTACTTGAACTGGCTTTGAGCTAGCTTGGATATGCCTACACTAGCTGCAGTCACATCTCCTGAATGCAGTGTAGATTTACGCTCAGTTAGGAATCTTGGCAGACAGCAGCGTTTCCCCTTATCAGAAGCCTATCCTGATAAGTGATTGGTTTACTGTAACTAATGTGACATGCTATCTTTGGTTATGTATACAGTATATGTTAGCCATGTCTGCATGGTTTGGATGCCCCCCTGTGCTTCGTGTGACAGAATGTCCCAGAATGCATTGCCCCACATGCTGCTGAAACTGTTCTGAGCACTTGTTCTCGTGGCAAGCTAGCCTCCGCTTAGGCACTATGGCGAAGCTACTACAATTTTCCCAGGATACACTGGTACAAACATGATTAGGCAGCAGAAGCTCAATCATGGTTCTACTATGGCTGGGAGGCAGAGAACTTGCATTTTTGGACCCAACTCAAACCATATTTGTGCATGAACAATAAATTGCTTCATAATATTGACTATGAAGTGTGATTAAATACAGCATGTAAATATGGAAAGTGTGTTTCGCTTCCAGTAAAACCCTTGGATGGTGCAACAATGCTGATTAATATAGTCATTATGTTTACATCATCTTGCATATTATTACTTACTGTAGTGGAAAGAAAGGATGGATCCTCCTTTCTGCCTTCACATATGGGGTACACATGCTGTAAAAATGGCAATTATACTGAATCGGCTTAGGTAAGTTATTAGGGCATAAAGCTGATTTCCTAAATAGTAACACAAGCCTGAAAATTAATAATGTAGGTTTATGGGCTCATTTGCTGCCCAGGTGAATTTCGGTACAGCAGCTTCAAGCAGTGAAAGTGTATGTGCATGCAACACAATATATAAATGCACTCATTGAAATAATGTTCATTTTCCTAGATGTTATTTTAATGGAACATCAACATTAATTTTCTTTTGAAATTGACTGTTATAAGGGTTTTCTTGCTCACCTCATTATGTTCAGATGTCTCTTCAGCAAGGCAACTGGATAGCTCTTATATGGATACAGCGCATCAGTAGCGCTCAAGCCCAAGGGCCCTGCACATGCCGTGACCCCACCGCATTCTACAGGTGGAGAAACAGAGGCACAGACAGACGAAATGTCTGTGGAAAGCCAGAATTAAAATTCAAGCCTCCTGAATGCAGTCAGTTCAATGTCCGAGCCACCACATGAAAGTGCAGCAGAAGTGTTGCTAAAATCCACACATTTAAATAAAGAGAATCTTTTTTTTCGGGGAGCAATTTCTTTAAGTTAGTTATTTTAGGCATTATTTGTCAGGAGAAGATCTGACACGTTCATACTAATGGGCTTGTATATGTGGTGTCCCTTTAATGTCAGATATGCCTTATTTACATGTAGTGCAGAAAGTAATCAGAAAAATATGAAAGAATCTTCATGTTTCTCTGAGTCTTTCAGTCACTGCAGGTTTGGTAAGCTGATCCTCTCCTCTCTTGTTCAGTCCCTCTTTAAAGCCCTCATGGTCTTGTAAGGACAGACATACTGTTGTCAGCAGCCAACAAAAGATGACACATCCAAATCAGTAGCAGAACAAATTGTTTTTCCATTTGACCTTTGAAACAAATGAATGCAAAAATTATAATGAAATTAGTAAAAATGCATACTTGTTCCAGCCTTTGTTGCAGTCTAATGGACAGAAATATTAATGTTTCACGTATGGTACAAACAATAGAGGTCTGCTCAACCATGTTAACATTTTTACTGCTCTGGCATGTTTCTGAAATGGCCGGGATTAGTTCTATGTATGGAAGCAGATTACATGGGAATATGAGCCCTGATCTGACTCCACAGCCTGGAATTTCAAAATGCCCAGCGTGCATTGGTGAACCTGATATGGGAGAGAGTGGAGAAGGGCTGTGGGAGGTCTTCCCCAGTTGTACTTACATATGGCACAGTTTGCACTGGTCAGTAGCTTCTTTGGGTATGTCTACACTGCACAGTTACCCTGCATGATTGGCAGCCAGGTAACCTTGCCTGAGTAAGAGTGTTCCTGCAGTGAAGCTCTATCTGCATTACTGTGTCTTCACTGTTTCTGCACTTGCCTGTGTTTGTCTGGGGGTATATTCTATGGTTCTGTGTGTTGAGACATTCTAAGATTCCTTCCCTGTCAATTGTGGACAACTTGTCTGAGCCTTGGGGAGAATTGTGGGAAGGGCACAGGAGAACCATCAGCTCCCAAGTGATCTTGCCTGCATCCTCGCTGAGAAGTTCAGCAGGTTCCAGCCTGAGCTAAAGCGTAGCTCGGGCTCTAGCCTATACCTCCAGCTGTGCAAGCAAGCATGGCTTCAAAGAGCAACTTAGCACATACCGGAAAGTTGTGTGTGTGTGTGTGTGTGTGTGTGTGTTAGGGGGGTTGGACAAAACACATGCAGGAGCATGGGCTAAGACTACGGTATAGACATACCCTTTGTGTGGCTGATAAATGAGCAGCCCATGTACACAACGTGAATTTTATACGTGTGAAGTTTTTGTTTAATGTTTAAAGGTGGGATTTTTTCCCCCAAGTTAAAAACATGATTAGTTATTTATATATCCACAGTGCCCTACACTCTGTACAAACACACTGGAAGACACAGTCCTTGCCCCAGTGAGCTTACTGTCTAAGAGTACCATAGACAAAGGGTGAGCCAAAGGACCGAAATAGGCATGTGAAGTGGTCAGGATTAGGGGTGCATGTCTTTGTTCATTGCATTTAATTTTCTTCTTTATTCATTTTATGGATGTGTTTGCTGTGGGGGCAGTAGTGGTATGAGGAGAATGGCAGGAGAAATGAGGGAGAGGTGGAGAGAGGAAGGGGAGGTGAAAAGGAGGAGAAGAATCAGAGAAAAAAATGAGACAAAGGAGGGGAGAAAAGGGTGGAGTGGGGCATGGAGGGCAGAGACAGTGAAGTTGGCAATGGAGGGACTATAAGGAAACAGGAAGAGAGGAAGTAGAGGCAACCCCTCTACTGGCAGAGAGGAAAGAATGTCCAGCAGTCAAGTTGATAGTTTGCTAACATCACTGGTGTCCAGGGGCTGTGAAGGCCAATGGGGGGTAGGGGATGAAAGCCTTGGGTGGGTCTCCCTGCCCTGCTCATGCTGCTTCTCACAGCCATTGCTGGAGAAGTCTTTGCTACTCCCAGGGCCTGGCTTCCTCTCTTGTCACAACCTATCCAACCAGCCTGTGTTGGTGGGGAGGCCGGTGTGACAGTCTGTACCCCTGTATTCACCCCTCACACACTATTCTAATAATCTTGGTACCAGTATGCCTTGTGAGATATTGTTTGAAAACTCATAACTCGCTGGTCAATATTGTCCCAATAAAATATATGTGGCAACATTGTATATAAAGTTATACGGTTCTACTATGGTGTTACTAAGACATACTCTGAGTCTGGGGAGTGGCCAAACCCATTCCTCAGAAACAGAAGACAAACACCTCAGCCAGGTGTAAACAGGCCAATGGACCATCAGCTGCTAAATGGCTACTCAGTGGCAGGAAAAGGGACATGGGTGAAAAATCTCCATCTTAAAAAGGAGCAGTTTGGGGTTCCCATCCACACAAACTTTTTTGTCTCTTGAATCTCAGCTGGAGATGCTTCTCAAAGAAGGGGAAGAACTATATGAAGGGAGGGGAGATGCCCCAAAACATTCCTCCCTTTCTCTCCGCCAGTAGCGTAGCCAGGGAGGGAGCACGGGGAGTGGCTGCTCCCCCACTGAGCAGAAGCGGCGCCTTTTTTTGCTCCCGACGCCTTTTGCTCCTACGCTGCAGCCAGAGCAGAGAATTTTTTTTGCTCCCGGCGCCTTTTTTTTCTCCTGATGCTTTTTGCTCCCGGCGCCTTTTTTAAGCTCCGCTCCCCCTGTGCTCTAAACCTGGCTACGCCACTGCTCTCTGCCCACCCACGACACCTGAAGAACAAAGGCAGCTGCATTGGACTGGGGGAGGGATCCTGACTGAAAGAAGTTCAGTCAATAGGACTGCTGAAATGTGGTGAGAGAGAGACCTTTGCTTTGAATTCACTCTAGTTTAAATTAGGCATTCGTTGCATTTTACTCTTGTGTTGTAACCAGTTCTGACTTTTATGCCTCATTACTTGTATTCACTTAAAATCTTTCCTTTAGTAGTTAATAAACTTGTTTCATTGTTTTATCTAAACCAGTGTGTTTGAATTTCAGCGTTTGGGAAACTCCACTTGGGATAACAGGATTTGTGCATATCATTTTCTATTAATGAAATGATGAACTTTATATGAGCATGTGTTGTCCAGGAGAGAGCTCGGCAGTACAAAATGTACATTTCTGGTGGAAGTCTGGGACTGGAAGTTTGCTGGTGTTGTTCTGTACTGTAATTCAAGAGTGGCTGGCTGCAACACTCAGATAACATAACTGGGAATAATTTACATGCTGGAGGCTGTGTGTGAGCAGACGAGGAGTGGTACTTCTCACCACAAAGCAGTGTAAAAAGCACCCCAGGTTAGAGAACTCATGGGACACAGTTATTCATCAGTCCAGATTGTACCCTGGCATGTCACAGCTGGGGACTGCTATAGTCACTGATACCAGCTGCTTGAAAGGAAACCAGCAGCATATAACAGCTACAAGCCTAAAGCAAAACAACAGTTAGAAGACTTATACAGACTTCATGCCACGGGCTAATCGAGCTGGGCTTCTAAGTCTGCACCTGCAGGGTACCTGTACACACTTTTGCTTATACATATTTAGTGTCATCACCGCTCCCCCACTTCCCCCCGCTTTAGCAACCCATCAGAAATAGCACTGACCAACAGCATTCATTCTTGGTCTCAGAGGTGAGGTAAATGGACATGTCTGCCATGCAAAATGACAAGGTGGGCGAGGTAATATCTTGTATTGGATCAACTGCTGTTGGTGAGAGAGACTAGCTTTCAAACCAGAGCTCTTCCTCAGGAATGGGAAAGGTACTCAGAGTGTCACAGCTACATACCAGATCGAACAGCTAGGTTAGCATAAGTAGCTAGCATATATTCTAAGGAACCATTCAAGGTGAAGTGGCCCATTAACTCCCCTGCAATGATAGGACCAAAAAAAGGGGGCGGGGGTTAGTGGGATACAGATTGCTGTAATAAGCCATAAATCCAGTGTCTTTATTAAGCCCATTATTTTTAGTGTTTAGCAAAATTATGAATTTAAGCTCCCAGGTTCATCTTTTGAAAGTGTTGTGCAGGTTGCCTTTGAAGATGAGGACTGAAAGGTCAGCTATAGAGTGATTGTTTTGTGAAAACAGGTGATAGGGTGTTTTTTGTTGTTGTTTATCATTTTCCTGTGTGAGTTCATTTGAGACTGTGGGATTGTCTGGTTTCACCCACATAGTTGTTATGGGGCATTTAGTAGACAGGATGAAGTACACCACATGTTATGATAAGCACGTGTAGGACCCATGGATATTGAAAGGTGTATTGTGTGGGGTATTGTTCATTGTAGCAGTGCAGTTATATCTGCAGGTTTTGCATCTGCTGTTCTGGCAGGGTCTGGTGCCATTTTGAGTTGCTGTGTCTTGGTCTGTGGGGAGCTTGCTTCAGATGATGAGCTTGGAGAGATTGGGGGGTTGTTTGAAGGCCAGAAAAGAGGGTTCAGGAAAGATTTATTTCAGACTGGGGTCCCCATTGAGTATGGATTGTAGTTGTTTGAGACCCGTATGGGTTCCAGTGTGGGGTGGTAGGTGACAACTAAGGATGTGTGGTCGGAGGGGACTTTATTTCTATATTGAAGCAGGTTCTCTTGAGGTATTTGGGTGGCCCATTCCATGATGTGATCTACTTCTCTGGTGGAGTGTCCTTGTTTGGTGAAGGTGGTTTTGAGTATGTTAAGGTGTATATCCTGGACTTTCTCCTCTGAGCATATTCCATGCAGAATGTCATATTGTGGTGCAGGCCCAAGTCTTGGAGCAAGGCGAGGCAGGTTTAGATGTAACCAAGGTAAGTGCTTTATTAGTAACAAGCAGCAGTGACACATAGTCAGCACTGCTTCTGGGTGCAGTGAGACCTAAAACGAACTCTCGAGGTCACTGACAGCAACCAGAGTAAGTGGGGGTGGGTCCTGGAATGCCCTCCCTTCTCCCCAAACATCCTCTACCCACTGCACCTTTTCTCACACCAGCCATGGATTTGATAAGGGATAGGTGTGGGGTGAACATGTCCTGAGAAGCCCTGTGCAGCATGTGGAGAACTGTTCCAGGGCTGACTCACTGGAAAATGTTGCTTAAGTGGCCAACTCTGGGGGGTATGCAATGATCAGGATTTTAGCTGGAAGGTTGCCTTGCTCATTCCCAGAAATTAGTTGAACGGAAGAAATGGTCAAATACATACAGTCCTATATATCAAACTATACCCTAGCACAGAGAAAAGTGGCCCTGTCTAGTACTGAATTACTAGTATTTCAAAACTGACTATACCATACCAGATATTTCAATTTGATAGCTTAGCTCTCTAACACAGTATAGCACAGTATTATCCTGTCCTTGTGCCAAAAGTTACTTAAGAAATAGCACAGAGTTCAATGTACTTATTTTGTGCTGAACATTTTCAGAAGTATTATACACAGCCGGCTACAGTAAAGATGGTCTTTCTCCTTTCTGATATTTTTAAAACTACCATAGAAATTTCAGGGTTTTTAATATCAGATTTAGCACATTGTCTTATCAGATCTTCCTTCCCCCATCCCAACCAAACAGAAGTTAATGTTAGATCTTTTTTTCCAGATAGCATTTTTTAACATTGGGATCACCCTTTTGAAAGCTGAATTTTGCCAGAATGAAATGAAGCTTGATTTTTAAAATAACATTCAGATTACTGTTTTTCATTTGCTGTGTACCCATCACTTTACAAAACCAGCAGAAAGACAGCATCCCCGCCCAAAGGAGTTTATGATCTACCTCACATAAATATAATTCACAACACAGTCCAGTTCCAAAAGAAAAAATGTTGCTGGGACATTGTCAGTGGAAAGGTTTTGATGCTTATTAGCTTTCCTTGTATAAATAGTCTCCAGTGTTTGCGCTGCATAAAACATTGAGAAAACAGTGAAAACAGAATATTAACTATAGGAATATTTTGTATTCTTTAGGGCCTTGATTCTGGAAAACACTTAAGCATATCTCCAAGCTTAAATCAATCTCTTTTGGTACGTATGTCCTGGAGTTAAGCACCTGCCTAAGTGCTTTCCTGAATAGGGTTGCTTTCCTGAATTGGGGCCCAGGACTGTACATGTATGTACAGCTCCTTACGCAATGAAGTCTTCACAACTGGGACTTCTAAGAGCTACTGCAACATATAATAGATTCACATCGTCCTTTTTATCTAGTAATTCCATCTATCTGCATAGTACATGTCTGGGTATTCAAAATAATAATAATTAACAAAATAACTTATCTTTTTAGGCTTTTGTGCTGTGCTCATCTCCCTGGTGTCTGGTCTCTGAATGCTGATTATGGAGGGCTGTATTCTGTACACTTTGCTCATGCTGAGTAGCACTTAATTAACTTGAATAAGAGCGGCAAAATTTGGCTTTTAGAAACAAAGCCTGCCTATCCACCTGATGTGAGTAAATCTCTCTCTAATAAAAAAAATAAAGTACACCATGGTTCAAAATTCTGCCACCCTTATTCATACCAAGCAGTAACTTACATAGGTACAAGGTGAACCTCCATTGCAAATAAAGTTTGATTCTTTTAGCTGATATGTACCAAATGCAATAAAATGTATTCTAAAGGACTGTATTAACAAATGCTCATACAAGAAAAACCAAATGCCTTAGGTAGAAGAGCACGCAGCATGTTCGAAACATCAGTCAACACAAAACCACGATGTGGAAGGATGAAGGTGTCTTGCAACCTATGTTAACCCAGTGCATTAAGTCTAATGAAGTTATTGCAGAGTGCAATATTCACGTTTCTATCATCTCAGTGTTAGTTCTTTTGGGGGGTATAAACCCATAGGTATTTTTAAATGATTTGATTTGAAGAGGGGTGGTCTCCATGGTGTTAAGATGTCAACTTACAACACATGGTTTTCCAACAAAGGCTCTTTATTTTAAACAGATGTACAGAAACAAATGAAAAATAAACTCTCTGACTTTGGTCATAGGAGTAGGCAAAATGCTGCCTGCTGCTCATTTGAGCAGCGTAACAACTGCCTTTCAAAAACCCTTCACTAACTCATAACTCTGACTCTTATTTCAGCTCTCTATAAGCCACAGCTACTTCACACCCCTGCAATCAGAAGCCAGAGGAGCTTGACAGTTATACTTTGAACCATGTTTCCTAGAATTCCTGACTGTTAAAGGAACCTTTATTTCTTAATTATGGAAACAGTCTGCACGTACAAAGACAGTTGGCCAAATTCTGACTTCAGTTACACCATTAGCTTCACTGTTGATGATGGGGAGGAAACCATTAGTGATGAGGGTGAATTTAGGCCAGTATCTGCCTAATTGGGTCAAAAAAATTCCAGAAGCACCTTTGTGATTCAGGAGCTGACGTCCCATTGAAAGGAATTCATAAATGGAATGTAAAATGGTACTGAAATGTTTGCCCTACATCTCCTTGTGACAGCTTTTCCCCAGGGCTACGATTAATCGTGGTCACGATTAGTCACGATTAATCGCGGTGTTAATTGCACTGTTAAACAATAATAGAATATCAATTTAAATTTAATATAATAATTTTTGGATATTTTTCTACATTTTCAAATATATTGATACCAATTACAACACAGAATACAAAGTGTACAGTGCTCACTTTATATGATTATTTTTTATTACAAATATTTGCACTGTAAAAAAGATAAACAAAAGAAATAGTATTTTTTCAATTAATCTTATACAAGCCCACTCAGTCCAACTTCTTGTTCAGACAATCGCTAAGACAAACAAGTTTGTTCACATTTACCCGGAGATAACGCTGCCTGCTTCTTATTTACAATATCACCTGAAAGTGAGAATAGGTGTTCACATGGCACTGTTGTAGCTGGTGTTGCAAGGTATACAAATCCATGGTGTGCCCACATCTTGAATACTGCGTACAAATGTGGTCTCCTCATCTCAAAAAAGGATATACTGGCATTAGAAAAGGTTCAGAGACGGGCAACTAAAATGATTAGGGGTTTGGAATGGGTCCCATATGAGGAGAGATTAAAGAGGCTAGGACTTTTTAGCTTGGAAAAGAGGAGACTAAGGGGGGATATGATAGAGGTAAATAAAATTATAAGTGGTGTGGAGGAAGTGAATAAGGAAAAGTTATTTACTTGTTCCCATAATAGAAGAACTAGGGGCCACCCAATTAAATTGGCAGCAGGTTTAAAACAAATAAGAGGAAGTTCTTCTTCACACAGCGCACAGTCAACCTGTGGAACTCCTTGCCTGAGGAGGCTGTGAAGGCTAGGACTATAACAGGGTTTAAAAGAGAACTGGATACATTCATGGAGATGAAGTCCATTAAAGGCTATTAAGCAGGATGGGTAAGGAATGGTGTCCTTAGCCTCTGTTTGTCGGGGGAGGGGGAGAGGGGTGATGGATGGCAGGAGAGAGATCACTTGATCATTACCCGTTAGGTCCACTCACTCCGGAGCACCTGGCATTGTCCACTGTCGGTGGACAGGATACTGGGCTGGATGGACCTTTGGTCTGACCCAGTACGGCCATTCTTATGTTCTTATGTATTTACGTGCCAGCCATGCTAAACATTCGTATACCCTGTCATGCTTCAACTTGTAGGCTCTAAAGTTTTATATTGTTTTGTTTTTGAGTGCAGTTATGTAAAAGAAATATAATTCTACATTTGTAAGTTGCACTTTCATGATAAAGAGATTGCACTACATTACTTGTATGAGATGAATTGAAAAATACTATTTTTTGTTTGTCTTTTTGACAGTGCAAATATTTGTAATAAAAAATAATCATATAAAGTGAGCACTGTACACTTTGTATTCTGTGTTGTAATTGAAATCAATATATTTGAAAATGTAGAAAAACATCCAAAAATATTCATAATACATTTAAATTGATATTCTATTATTGTTTAACAGTGCAATTAAAACTGCGATTAATTGCAACTATTTTTTTTAATCTTGGGATTAATTGCAATTATTTTTTAAAAATTGTTTGACAGCCCTAAAAAAAAAAAGAAAATGGAAAGGGCTCATTTTCTTTTAGCATGAGAATGAAAGCCAATTTTGAAACCTCCGTTTGTTTAAGGAAATGGAAGTTTTCTTTCCCAGCCAGCCTCAACCATAATGGCCAGAGTATATTGTTAATAATATATACAGGCCTAACATATAATCCCCTTCTTCAACCGTGCCCATTTAGTTAGGGATTGACTGTGCAGGGCTCTTGAGATTTACTACCACTCAGTGTGCAAGAATACTTCATTGTTAGCTTTACTTCATCCAACCGTAGTCCACCCTCATGTAGCCTCCATTTTAATTTTCACTGGGGAGAAGCACAGCTCAAGGACTCTGGCATTCATCCGCTGAGTCAATGCAGTTACAAGTGATGAGCATGAATCATGACCCTGGGCTACTGCTTCTTTCCTGCATGGGTCTGTGGGCCATTAGATACACAGTGTATAAAGAGAGGTAAGGTGGGGGTGGAGTCCCTGTGAGTAAGTTCTCTGTGACCCGGCATCCCCCATGTGGTAGAGATGCACTGTCTCCATGGCATTTTGACCATTCCACTACCATTGTGGGAAGAGGACAGGGGAGCAGAATTTGTTAATCTCTTATTTGTTAAATTGAGACACAGAATGGATAAATGATTTGTCCAAGGTGACATGGTGAGCTAGGATCCCTCCAGGCCTGTGCTCTTTCCTTGCAGCTTCTCTGTTTCATGCCAAAGGAGTATAAATACTAACTGAACCACAATAAATTAGAGTGTCTCCCTTTGGCTAGATGTCTCTTCATGCGTGATGCATTGTTATTATTACAGTGAGCACCTAGAGGCCCCAACCAATATCTGGGCCCCATTGTGCCAGGCATTATATCAGCATAGTAAAAGACAGTCCCTGCCCCATGGATCTTACAGTCTAACCTCCCCAGTCCTGCATTATGATGCATGTGGGAAGACAGCTATGTCTGCCCCGTCACCGTACAGGCCTGGCAATTAGACATACAAGGATAGGAAGAAAGGAATCCCCTTTTCCCAAAGATTTTGAAATGGTATCATGGTATGATTTTGATGGTATCATAACAGGTGCAGTTTTTGCTGCTAAGAGCTATACAACTAAATGATTAATATTTGTATATCTGAAATACCTGGGCTACCTGGGGAACTACTACTTTTTAAACACTTCTGATAGTTGTGAAGTGCAGAAAGTGATTATTTCATGAGGGTGAACATTTGTGATGGTAATAGTATTTTGCACTTAGGATAGTGGTTTCCATATAAAGATCTCAAAGCACTTCAAAGCTTTGAAAGTAGTACTTAACCTGGGAAGGAAGTACTGTTATATACATTTTATCAATAGGTCATTTATAGGTAAGTAAACAGGATATTTCATAATATGTTTGATGGATTATTGGATATTTTGTAAAAGGGTTAACAGACACTGTCACATCTCCTGAAAGGTTTCAGAGTGGTAGCTGTGTTAGTCTGTCTCAGCAAAAACAACGAGGAGTCCTTGTGGCACCTTAGAGACTAACACATTTATTTGGGCATAAGCTTTTGTGGGCTAGAACCCACTTCATCAGATGCATGGAGTGTAAAATACAGTAGCAGGTATAAATACACAGCACATGAAAAGATGGGAGTTGCCTTATCAAGTGGGAGGTCAGTCTAATGAGACAATTCAATTAACAGTAGGATACCAAGGGAGGAAAAATCACTTTTGTGGTGGTAATGAGAGTGGCCCATTTCAAACAGTTGACAAGAAGGTGTGAGTAACAGTAGGGGGAAATTAGGTTTTGTAATGACCCAACCACTCCCAGTCTTTATTCTAATTTGACGGTGTCCAGTTTGCAAATTAATTCCGTTCTGCAGTTTCAATTGTACCTCTGGCCTCTCTGCGGCCTTCTTAAGGCATCCCACTTGGGTCTCAGGAATCTAGCTGTCACCTTTCTTGGGGTGGAGAGCCTTGACTCTCTCCCTCTAGACTGGGGATTTAGGCTGCAATTCACTGTTATCACCTTAGCATATCTGACTTTCATTCAACAGCTGCTGACCCTGTTTTCTCAGGGGCAATGACAAGGTTTACCAGTGACCAGCCAGTCGTCATAAAGATTGAGAACAAAAGTGTGTGGCAGAGAAAGAGTATCTTAAAAATAATAAACAGCTTCTATGCAGGTCTTAGCTTACCAGGTGTCAACCATTGTCTGCATGGAGACTCTAGCAGGATCTACTTCACGTCCTCTCACAGAGCCTGTCCCTCTGGTCACAGACTCACAACAGTCAGTTCTTGGAGAGAGAATGTGTGACCCCCCGGTGTCAGGCCAGTACTTGACACCATTTTCAGTCCTTTGGTTGCGAGGCCTCCTGAACCAGGTGAAAGCAGAACATGCAACATTCTGCAGGAGGGGAGAGTTCTCCAGACTCGTTGCCTGCCTAGGGATTTGCATTAATTACCAACCCTCCCCCAGTAATTTTAGTTCCTGCAGGAAATTCCTGCAACTCCCCCTGGATCTAGAATACAATCCCTAACCCATAACGATGTATGTAACATTTATAAAGTTGGTAGAATAGTCTGCGGATAGTCCATGTGTGCAGGACATTTGTCACAGACAACAAAGTTGAGGCCTACATTTTTGAAAATGGCCTCTAGTTTGGAGTGCCTCATCTTTTGTTTGCTCATTTTAGCTGCTTAAGGTGACGTAAGCTGGAGACACAAAAATATATACATACAAAATTGGGAGCAATTTTGAAAATATTGGGCCTGGCAGTGTCTTGTCCAAGGTTATGCATAAAAACAGTGCCAGAGCTGGGAATACAACCTAAGAGGCCCCACTGCTCTAAACAGCAGATTGCCCTGTCTCCCTCTCTTTCTTTAAAAAAGCAAGATAGTGTCTCCAAAAAACAACCTCCTCCTCCTCTGTCTCACTGGTTGGAAGATGGAAAGGCAGATCTCACCAGTGATGAAGAGATGGCTAAATGCATGTGGAAGGAATAACAGGATCTGTGCTGCTGCTGCATGCCTTTAAGGACCTTTACCCAAAGCCAACTGGTGAAATTGGAGCCAACTATGTTTTATTTTCCCCCGAACTCTCTATGAGGCAATGTTCACATGAGCAGCACTCACAAGGCAGCTAGGGAGATGTATAATCAGCTAGCCATCCAAATTGCAGATGAGAAATGGAAAGGTAAGGATGTTATGCCTTCAGAGATGGTACACGCCCAGTATCCCCTGTAGAAGGTTTTTTGGGAGCTAACTCTTCTGGTTGAAGAGGGTTGTGCTGAGGATATTTGTAATTGATTCAGTACTGTTGTGTGAGAAAACACAATAGCTTTGTATGAGGGTTTAATATAAATCTCTTGCACTAGCAGAGCCTGGTAATTGAATCAATATACAGCAGAGGATAGAAAAGTAGTATGAAAAAGTTTGGTTTCAGGTTAAATGTGAAACAGATGTGCAGTGACTCTCCTCCCATGTCCTGCCAACTGCAGAAAGGAAACAACTTCCAGTACACATACAAGCTCAGAAAAACAGCAATTGCATGATCCTTTGGCATGACTAACAATGAGTTGTTGATAGTTTAAAGCAGCGCATCGTTTTTCTTAGTGCAAATGGCAGCGATTGTAAAGAGACAGGGAGGGATGGGTGACACATATACTTCATGGGAGGCTCCGGGGGAGGTGGGCAGTGCCTCTCTGGAACATTTCCTTTCTAGCCCAAAGTTTGCAGAAGGAGGGTGGGGAACCACAGGCGATTAGGCTGATCAAAACAACAGCAGCAAAGAGAGCAGCTCCTGTATTCCTGAGGATTTCTGAATAAATGGAACCATTCCATTCAAAAGAATTGAAACGTGCTACTTTTGAAAGGAGGGCCTGCCATGGCAAACATAAACATACAGCCCTGCTGCTGCTGCTTGGACCTAGGCATGTACCATGGGCTCCTGGGAGATATGCAGGTGCTGCGCATGTGTGGCAACGTCGCATGTGAGTGGAGGTGCTATGAAGCATTCTGCATTCACATGATGGATAAAGGCAGAATACCTGAGGCACGCTGAAATGGGGGAGGACACTGAACAGAGCTGAACCTGCTGCAATACAGTGTAAAGAGCAACACATGTTCACCCCCCAGCCATGCCTGCATCCATGTTGTGCATGAGAGGCCTTGATGGCTAAAGCTGGGCATGAGATATCCAGAATTAGAAGCTGCTTTTGGAAATTCAGGCCTTTGGGACTCGACCCAGAGCACAGAACGAGTCAGTGTGAGAGCAATTTGCTCTCTGTCACCAAAACTAAGTAATCAGCCCTCCCCATCCAAAAAAATTTTCCCAGTCTAAGATCTGATTCATTATCATCCCTAGTTATGAAAGGGGAAGACATGAGGGTAACACTGCATTAGAGCTGGTCAAACAATATTCCCTGAATATGTTATGAGACATATTTCACCATTTTCCAGGGAATAATTTATTCACCAGATACTTTTGTGGCATTCAACATGTAGTAATGTATTATGCTGTAAGTCGAAAACCTGTGAAATCTGTTGAATAATAGCCCTGGCAAATACTTTTTTCTGCTTTGCAACCAGCACTAAGTAATGTATAGCATCATAATATTCTAGCCACCTAAGGCATCTTAAGTGCCAAATTCTCTCTGATCCACACAGCTGATCTCTGCTGTATCTTCTACGCTCATTATGCTTGTGAAGCTTCCATACCGTCGCTCTGCACACAGAACAAGTATAGACTATGTAACAGAGATCAATATGAGTGGATAAGAGACCCTCAATACAGAGCGCAGGGGAGAATTCTGCTCTAAGGGTGTCAGAAATAAGCTGCAAAAACAGAGCTGATAAGCAGTGCATGCCACAAAACAGAGCCTATAAGTATCCAGCAAATACAGCACATTTACTAAGACACCAAAAGAACAGATTTCCTGAATCTTAGTTATAATGAAACACATCTGGAATTCACTCAGTGAATTCAAAAAGCAGCATAAAACATTCTAAACAGCACGAGAGGATGGTCACAGAAACAATCACCTTTTATCATAGAATCATAGAATCTCAGGGTTATCATAGAATCATAGAATCATAGAATATCAGGGTTGGAAGGGACCTTAGGAGGTCATCTAGTCCAACCCCCTGCTCAAAGCAGGACCAACCCCAACTAAATCATCCCAGCCAGGGCTTTGTCAAGCCTGACCTTAAAAACCTCTAAGGAAGGAGATTCCACCACCTCCCTAGGTAACCCATTCCAGTTCTTCACCACCCTACTAGTGAAAAAGTTTTTCCTAATATCCAACCTAAACCTCCCCCTCTGCAACTTGAGACCATTACTCCTTGTTCTGTCATCTTCTACCACTGAGAACAGTCTAAATCCATCCTTTTTGGAACCCCCTTTCAGGTAGTTGAAAGTAGCTATCAAATCCCCCCTCATTCTTCTGCAGGCTAAACAATCCCAGTTCCCTCAGCCGCTCCTCATAAGTCATGTGCTGCAGCCCCCTAATCATTTTTGTTGCCGCCTGCTGGACGCTTTCCAGTTTATCCACATCCTTCTTGTCTACATCCATATCCACTCTTTATACTAGCATCAGGGTTGCAGTGTCTGTGAACTGCATACTTCCCGATCAGATCACTGAGCGTCAGCTGATTTGATATCCCTAAAATCATTCATGAAACTTTATGTTCTTGGGGGAATATTAAAGTAACTTCAGCTTTTTTCATTCAAACTTCCCCCTCCCATTCCTCTTTACCATGCCCGTTTTTCTAAGAAGCAGAGCATGCTAGTTTGTCTGTGTAGAGGTGGTCTTGAATCAGGAAAATCAATTTCTTGAAATATCCTGTCTTACGCTACTTCTTAACCCTGTATTGCGGGTACTACTTATGTATTGCATTTGTCGTAGGGCCTGAAAGGAAAGACTCCCATTAACTTCAGTAGACGTTGGATCAGTTTCTAAATGCATAGTTCTCTGCAGAAACCTGCATTAATGTAATGTTAAGAGTTTTGGAAGGTCATGAAAGTAAGAGGGTTGTCATTGTAAGGAAAGAGCAGTGTATGTCCTGGGATACACACAGCAGCCTGATTAAAAGATCCAAACTCTCTCTAAGCCAAGGGCTTGCCTACATGGGACATTACTGTGTGGCAAGCTAGGGTGAGAATCTACAGCACACCAGCTTACTGTACAGTACCGTCCCATGTGGAAACTGCTATAGCCCACTGAAAGAGCCAGGGTGCGCTTTGGTTTATTACATTTTACAAATAGCCAAATGCACTCGGACTTTCGGCGTGCTGTAGCAGTATCCACATGGGATGTTGCTGCATAGCAAGCTAGTGCCATGTACATTCACATCCTGGCTTGCCATGTAGGCAAGCCCTTTACAAAGCTGTGTAGTGTAGGCTTGCAGTATAGGAATACGTCAATGTTCTTGCTTATAGAGGTCTTTGAATGAAAGGTGTTACACTTCCCGGGGGTACCCCAGGTTCTGAGGCACCTCACTACCACTGCCCTTAGCACAGGGAAACCTTGTCTACATCTGCCAGAGGTCATCTCCCTGACACCACCAGCCACAGGCAGCTCGAGCATTCCCCTCTCAGCCCACGCAGGCTCTGCTGTCCCTCTCCAGGTTAGCAAGAGACACACTTCATCCCCTGATCCTCCAAGAGTCCCCCTGGAGTGTCCTGCACCTTATTCACACAGATTTACCAGGCCCGCTGTTCCCAAAGGAACAGTGCACCGCAGCTTACCTGTTACACCTCAGAACACAGCTCCATTCAGCACGCTGCCCTTCGATTTGTTTCCAGAGAAAGCAAGTGTACGTTTATTTAACAAGAACAGAGATTGAAATGAGTGGTAATATTGGAAACCAAGGATTACATATACAATAAAATCATAACGCACAAATAAGAGCCTAAATTTAACTAATAGGATGTTATTATGCCATAAGAGCAAAAGCTCACTCAAAATCCTTCCAATGTATTATCACCAGGAGTGGCTGTGATCTTCCGTTCATAAAGCAAGCCCACTGTCAGGTTACTTGCTAGGTGAAAGATGGCAGGATGCCCCTTTGAAACCCCAGATATATCAAACCACCCTTGGACCTTTATTCATAAACTGGACAGACACCCGCCTGCTGTGTGTTGCTTCCTGTAGATTTTGTGCTCTCATGTTAATTTTGATTAGCTGGTGGCTTAGTATGCACATAGGTATCCATTGTGAAGTATACAGTCCTCGGACCCCACAGATAGAAAGTGCCTCATGCCTGTCTGAAAGGAACATGTTTGTCACCTCCTGGTGACCTTCTCTAACACGCAGAGCTGAAGAACATAATTTCCAGTATAGGAACATAACTTCTTCTCTCATATATTTTGCAATGGTTATGATGACCACTGTGTTACTGGCTCTCAGCAGATACTTCATACGCCATCCTTTACGGAATTATTCTGCAATTATTAGTATTAACATTGTATGACTGGTCCAGGGTAATCCTTGTAAAATTCTGTGCATGACCTGTGCCCTCTCTCAGTTGGCATCAAGAGGTTCCTGGGTCATGAAAGGACACAAAGTTTTTCAGATGATCATGCAGTTGAAGTGTGGCACCCTTTTGTGTTTGCTGAAGATAGAGGGATGGATCATGCACTTGCTCAGGACTGACTTTGTTAAAAAAATGAGACATTTCCACCCAAAAAGCAATAGCCTTTGTTGTAATCAAAAGAAGGCCACACTAGAGATGTTAACTCCTTACACTTCAGTTGTTACCTTACTATTACAAGGGATTAGAAGGAGGGGGTAGAACAGTAGGTGCCTTTTCAACTTTAACGAAGGTCAGTGTGTTTTGAAGACGTGTGTCCAGAAGTTACAGGAAGGATGTGGTTTCTATTCCTGACTCCACTGCTGATTCACCAGGTAACTTTGGGCCACTCACATAATCTCTCTGTGCCTCAGTTTACTCATCTGTAAAATGGGATACTATATCCCTGCCTTTCAGTGGTGTTTTGAAGCTTAATTAATCCATTATTTGTCAAATGTTTTGAGATCCTTAGTTAAAAGTTGCGGTTGAAGGGCACAGCATCACACTAAAGCCTCATAGCACAGGTTGTTCTGCTAGCTGCCTCCTTGCCTCCACTGCGCTTCTTTCCTTACTCCTGATCTGCTCAACACAGAAAGTCACCCAGATAAAGAATATTGGGAATTCATTGTTAGAGCCTGAGCTTTATTGCTTTCAGGTAGGCCCACCACAAGGTAATAAGTAGATACTGTAGGCCTCATTCTCCACTGCCTGCATGTGGTCTGGTCATTTGGTTGTGAACCACCGCCATCACTGCTCATATTTCTGGAGCATGATCAGGCATCTGAGTTTACACCCACTCTGCAGAGGTGTAAATGGCTACACAAGTCCAAGGCAGAGGAGTGTCAAGCACTGTATTCAAGCCTGTCCTCATGTGCATACCTCACCATAACTTCAAGGAGTATCATCTCAATGCATGAATCCAAGGGCAGAATTTACAAACACAGGAAGAAATACAGACCTAGAGGGAAATTTAAATGAAAGAACAGATTCTCAGAACCCTTGCTTCTGTTGGGAGTCCTATTTCTTGCTGATCACCTGGATGCAAAGGAGTGCAGCCAATTTTATCCAAGTCTTCAGCACAATCTGATAGCTGTTTAACTTTCAACCAGGAAAATGAATTACAGCTACCTCTCAGACAACCCACACAATCCATTTCTAAGCACCTGTTTTAAATTACTTATTTGAATCTGTAATGCACAGTAAAGACATGACAAAATGGTAGTAAACATTGCCTCTAAGAAATTAATTGGCTTGTAGTGATTGTGTGTTGCATTAAATCATACATATGTAGCATTTTTCATAGTCCGTGTGCTTTACAGACTTGAGCTAACTGGCTCTATAGAAAAAGCAAATGTGGCAGCTAAAATTCAGTCAGAAAAATCCCACATAAAGCCCGAAGCCATGAACATATGCAGCGTTTCCAGCTAATCCTTGCTGGCATTTATTGATTCAGAGGAGGAATGTTGGCTAGGACACTGGGTTATCCCAGACTAGTGGAAAAGCAGATCATAGCCAACAGACATGAAAACTAGAGCTTATATGAACTACAAGAAAATAGGGAGCAATTTAAAGATTGTGTCTGAAACATTTCCTATGGAAAGACTATATTCTGTGCCTTAGACTTACTTCCTGTTCCGACTGTGAAATGATACTAACATGGGGCAAGGAAAATCTTGCTTTCAGTTTCACACCTCCATGCTACTGACTTAAGAGCCACAAGAATCAGACCTCTGTGATTTTTGGTCACTCAAACTGTAGCTGCCAAAGTGTCTGGATTACCTTATAGCTTTTAGGGGAAATTTGGGAACCTTTCCCTCTAAAATAGCTGAGTCTGTGTGTAGTATTCTAACATGATAGCAACTGAGATGCGGTTCCATAGATGTGTGACTTCCCAGTGACTTGGCTGGTGGATGATGGCACATTCTCAAAGCCTTAAATTAACAGTCTGAACAAAATATTAGTTTTTATATTTTGGGTGAAAAAACACAGCCATTCAGAAAAAATATTTAAATTAATAGTGTTTGTATAATATTCAAACCTCTGCTTCTTGTTCAGGAAATAACTGCACCTGTATAAACATTTGGTCTGGAGAAGTTAAAGGTCATGTTACCACTGCATAGTCCATGACCTCTGAAGGATAAAATATCATTTTACAAACAAAATATTCATGCCCTAAAGGGGATCGGTAGGTATTCCTCTGGGTGTTGCTGCAGCCGTTGGCACCAATCCTACAAACACTTATGCTCATGCTTAATTTTAAGCATGCTAGTATTAGCTCACAGCGGTATTGTGAGATTTCATTTATTAGAGTTTGTGGTGTGCTCAGATACTATCATGATGATTCCTGCGGGGATGGGTTCCCTGTGCCCAGAGTCTTCCCTGGCTGCTGCAAGGCCCATATGGACGATGGCAGTCAAAGAGCAAGCTAGGTCAACCCTCAGGGCTAACCTTCCCTGAACAAGCCCCAGCAGAGAGTTGGCGGGACCTAAAATTATTTGTTTATTCAGAAGCCAGGTTTGTCCTTTTACAGGAGCCTTTCCCAGCATGCCTTTCTGGGAGCCAACCCTGTAAATGTAGCAGAGACAGGCAGCTACAGCCCTAAAAGAGCCATTTTGTGGCCAGCTGCTGCTTGCTGTAACTTCATCTCTTCCAGCCGATGAGTGTTCTTAACTCCTTATATGTTTTCTCCTTTTCATTCCTGAGGGGATGGCGCATTCTCAGAGTTGCAAATGAGAAAGTTGCACAACAGCGTCTACAGTACTTGGGGCTTTTTGGTTTTTTTGGTACAGCCCCTGGCCCAGTGGGCTCCTGATCCATGACTCGGGCTCGTAGGCACTATGGTAATACAAATAAATATGAACAATAATACTCTTAGTAATTGAATTTCAAAAGTTCCTAAATGACTTAAGAGCCTGAGTCCCATTATCAAAAGGGACCTAGGCATTTAAGAGCCTAAATCTCATTGAAGGGCAGTTTGGAGTGAACAAGTGTTTTAAGCTCAGACAGTATTACATAACCACTCTGTACAAGTGTCAAGCACTTTGGGCAGTTTTACTAACACCTTCTACCATGATTTCCTATGAAGCACATTACAAGTAATTCTGGTGTGGAATCTCACTAGATTACCAGCTTTCTCAAATCCAAGATGTTAATGGCCCCTGCATTCAGGTTCGCTTTAAGAGGGAGTCATAAATTGAAATGTTCAGAGGGGTGCACAGAGTTAGCAACACATCTTCCATTACAGTTGCAGATTGGTTATGTAATGTTAATGGAAGGTATGTGGCTACATATGAATTATGGTGACTACGTCTATATTCTGGGAAATAGTTCAGGAATTGGATCCATTTTGTTATCACAGTGATACTGTGCAAGCTAATCTCTATCTGAACATGACAGATGTAGCTGTATTACAATAACGGCTTTGTGTTCTGTATTTTATTCATTTCACCAGATCTGATGGCATGATAGAGCATCGAAGTACATCGAAGTAGTAGTAAGTCTCAGGCGGTGTTTTCCATAAAAAAGTTGGTCCTTGCCAACAGTTGACTCACTGAAGTATTAAGCTTCCCAATATCTTTATAACAGGAAATAACTCTTTTACCTGTGGCATGGCTATGGGAAATGTTGACTTTTTAATAGTAGCCAGTAATACCTAACACTTAGACAATGCTTTACACAATCACAACACTGTACATTATTTAGTATTTATTTTTAATGCTCACTGGGTGATGACCACCTTATGGAAGAGAGATACAACTGCTCCTTGCCTTGATTTGCTTACAGTCCAATGGTATACATAATGCAATAAGTGAAATTAGAAATAATAGGAGAGGAAATATGTGACTGGCAGGTGAGGGTTGCAGAAATAAAGCCATATGGTGTCATAGTATCTCTGCACACATCTGATTCCAAAATATAGTCCTCAGTATGTACAAAACTCCCCATACTCCCATTTGCTCAATAACCACACCCCTAGAGCAAAATATCCCTTTGCCTCACCTCCCATCCTCTTTATCCAACCACTTACTATCCAGCCACCTTTTGTTTCCCTCCATCTGGCAACATCTTGTATATCATCCTATCAGGGCTGGCTCCAGGCACCAGACGGCCAAGCGCGTGCCTGGTGTGGCGCCCTGCAGGGGGCCGTGTTTTTTGTTTTTGTTTTTTGGTTCGGCACTTTGGCGGCGGCCATTTTGTTGTTGTTGTTGTTGCTTGGTGCGGCCGAAAAGCTGGAGCCGGCCCTGCATCCTATGAACCTTCCACATCTCCCGTAACTTTCCTCCCATCCCTGTCCCTCCCTGCCAGCTGCCTGCTGATCAGATAACTGGTGGTGTTTCTGTGGCAGGAAAGGTCTGCTTGGTCCCTCTGAACAGGGTGGGGGTGTTCAGGTAATCAGGACCAGTCAGTAACAGATCTGGTTCCAGTTATGTCATGGGGATCCAGAGGCTACAGGGGGAGTCTTGGTGCATCAGCTTCGGTTGCTGAAAGTGCAGTTTCTGGCTCCCATCAGCCAACCCTGTCCCTAGGAGTAGTTCTTCCTCCTTCAGCATTGTAGGAGGGGGCTGCTGGAGTCGCGGTGACAATGGGCTAGAAGTAGGTGCAGCTGGGCAATCGGCATTTATTTAGTGACAAAGAGGTTGCCGTTTCTACGCTGATAAAGGGATTAATGACAGTGATTAAGGTTGTATTAGGAATCTTGTTTGAGCGTAAGTGTTACTGTAATCAGCATGTTCAGGAGTGACCTTGTGGTCTCTTTCACACAGTGTTCATGCTACCTCACATTCAGTGCCACAAAACAAATGTATCTCCCATTGACACTGGTTGACTGCAAACATCTGCTTGCTCGGCATCTCACTACAGCAACTGACCTTGAGAGCTGCACATTAAAAATATCAGTGCAGTGAGGCTCTGAGCTCATGCTGGTTACCTCTTTGATAGCTAGAAGAGGTAAAATCAACTTTCCCTTTTTTGGGACACAGTTACGTTACTTGCATGGAGATTCCCTTCAGCATGTAGAGTGTCTTCCCCAAAATAAGTCACCAATTCTGGTATAAACTAACTCCATCTTTTTATAGAAACTGTGGCTTTGAAGCTGCAGGTAGCTTGTATTTGTAATGATTGCATTTGAAATTAATGCCTCCAAATTTAAACTGGCCCACAGAACTTACCTTACTGACACAATATAAAAAAATGACTGTGTGTTACCCTTGCTGATAACCCATACAAGGCAAAGGTTACACAGAATCGCCATTTCCTGAGAGCCTCATAAACAGCTTTCTTGCATTCTCCTGCAGTCAGGCATGCTACATACACATGGAATAAATAGGTTCAAATTCTTAGAAAGCTGCCAGCCCTCATGGAAACTTGTATTTCAAAGAGGACATAGACCTGATAAGAGACTCATACACTGGGGCCTGCTCAGCTTTGCAGCCATTTCTACAGCCTTATAACCTGTCTTGCATCTATTCTGCTAGGAAGAGTTACAGGAGGAGTGGAGGGTTATTACTTAAAGGGGCAGAAGGCAAAACCCATCAACTACTAGAAAGGAAAAAAGTGGTGAAAAAGTCCGGTTTTACATTGAAATTCAAAATTTTGACAAAAAATACTCCCAAATTCTGAATTTTGAAATATTTCAGCTGGTTGTAATAAGTAAATACCAAGAGTTTTGCTGTCCATCTCCAGTAGTGTAGCCTCTACAGAGTGTGACTTGCAAATCTCAGGGAGATGTGGGTTTATTTACGAAGTTGAAAGCATTCATAGCGCCACTGAGCTGCGTTTTTGACAACGAGGAGTTTGACGGTAAATGTGGAATATAAGGAATGAACAGTACATCCCTACCGTGTGCATATGTACTTGTGGGCTTTCTCTGTCTTATCGCGCATTGCATGGGATCTGTGAGCAGCAGGGTCGGGAGGGTGAAAGGATCCTCCCTCCCTTTCCACACTTGATGCCATGGTCAAGGACCATGGAGCATAAGAGCTGCTCCCTCTGTGTGCACGTCATCTCAACAGGGTTAAGAAGAGCAGGGATGAGGTGGGTAGGAGGCACTTCCCTGGTCTATGGTGTTGCCTGGAAAATAGCTCCCACTGGAATGATTCATAGATTCATAGATTCTAGGGCTGGAAGGGACCTCGAGAGGTCATCGAGTCCAGCCCCCTGCCCTCATGGCAGGACCAATTACTGTCTAGACCATCCCTGATGTCGCTTTCCACTTCTGGTTATGCTGGGCAGTGCCTAAACTGTACAATTTAGACCTCTGGGCATGTCAGCTATTTAAGGAGCTTAATCAATTACATACCAATAGTGATAAAACAACATCTACAGTATGGTGTCAGAATGCAGGAGTGTGGCCAGTGTGAAGACAAACTATGCTGCTAACCACTTTGAAACCATGTTACTTTCCCATCCCTACCATCTTGTCTGAGCCATGCTGTGGAGAGGACCGGGGAGACCCATTATTGTCATGCAGTGATGAAGAGGAAAACCTGCTCTTTATTAAAATGATGTGGAATTAATTTTGTGGGCAATGATATGTTTATGTTGGTAACTTAAGCAGCTTCTCTGCCTTATAATAATAATAATGCCTTGAACAGCCCAATGAGCCACAAAGCCCCAGAGTAAACCCCCACTAGCACCTGCTGCTCTAAAACATCTTCTCTTGTTCACCAGGCCCTTATCATTAAAAATCAGACACTTATGTATTTTGTTTTCCTCTGTTTGTGCTGGCTGAGTGCTAGTTTCTCATAGAGACGCAGCCAAAGTTTGCTCTCAGTTACATGGTTGAAAGTACAGTCATAAAGTTGAAGACAATAAGCAAGATTCTCTAAAGTGCTTCCTGATTTTAGGTGTCTGGATTTTTGAGTGCTCACCTTGAGACACCTGGTGGGGGCCAGATTTTCAGAAGATGCTGAGCACCCGTCTCTGAAATTCAAGCCTCTCCAAGGTGTCTTCAGGGGGGGGACCCAAAATTCACTATTCACCTTTGAAAATCTGGACCATATGGGTTTGCACCTGTGCAGGTGACAGAAAAATTTGGCCCATGATGTCACTTCTAATGCAATATTCTAGACATTCCATGAGCCCCAGTTATGCTCTGGCAGCCCCTGCAGATGCAGTGGGACTAATCCAGCAGTCCTTACAGAGGTTAAACTTATTGCCTCACAACTCCTTTTCACCAGACCTCAGACACCTCTCTTTAGTCCTCTCACTTTTAATAAACCTGACTTTAAGATTATACGTTATAAGAGCAAAAAAGAGAGTGACTGAAAGGATCAGACAGAAGTGGGATCTGGGCGGAAGGAGGAAAAAATCTGTGTTACCCAATTATTTATTTGTTAAATACTAGAGAGATGAAACCACACAAAGCTGTGAACTGGAGTCCAAGATGTGTTGGACTAGATTTAGCAAACGATAATCTTCATAATAGAAAAACCAGGGGAGAAGTATACATCCAGGCTAGGATGTTACGCATGGTTAGAGCAAGAGAACGTTGTAGCCCTTTAACTTTAATGGGACTGTATTTTATCAGGATCTGAGGGCACAGAGCATGTCTCAGAAGGGGCTCAGCACCTCAGAACATCAGGCCCTTTTTCTGTACTATCTTGTCTGGAAAGAATACAATTATCCACAAACCCTATAGGTGACACATGCAGAGTGAACTGTGTAGCCCTGATATTTGCTGGAATTATATTGAGAATTTGCAACATGTGACAGTTTGAAAAATGTTTTCCTAAATATGCAATTAAAGCGACGACAGCCTCCTAGAGGCTCCAGCGTAACATACTTTATGATGTTACAGTTTCTTTGCCCTACATACCAGTCTGATTTGTGCAGTTAAACAAACTGTGATAGAACAGATTGCAAGTATTCTTTTGAGACTAGGTCAATATAAGTACATCCATATTTATGTTCAAGATGTATAGAAGCTGCATTGTTTTCTGATTATGTTGCTATTATTCATACAATAATTGCTAAAATGCATTTTCAGCAACAACACTTTAGTATTGAACAACTAATCAAATTTACCATTTACTATGTGAGAACCTCAGAGCTGTTTTAAGGTCCTTCTTACATCAAACACCTGAGCATTTAAGGCATTCATTATCAGTAACATTCCTTTGTGCTTTAATATTCTGTAGTAAATACCATGAATGCTACAAATGCAGAGGGTATCTTAAATGCAAATATTTATTTAGAGATAAATTATGATCCTCTCTATATGTGTGTACCACCTTATGTACAAGAAAATGCATCTTTTAAACTCAGTTTGATTCTTAAGTCGCAATGACATCTACATAGTAAGCCAAGTTTGAAGAAAATAGGTTAGCTGATACTGAAGTCATGAATATTTAAAGATGAGTGTCTGACAAATGGAGACAGACTAATCTTATAAAGAGCTCTAGCTCTGAATCAGTGAACTTTTTGCTTTAAAAGTTAGAACTAAAACTAGGGACCAAGTAGATGAGGTAAATATATTTTATTGGACCAATGTCTACTGGTGAGAAAGACAAGCTTTTCTTCAGGTCTGGGTAACTGGAGTACATTTCCCTGAAGAAGAGCTCTGTGTAAGTTCAAAAGCTTGTCTTTCACCAAAAGAAGTTGGTCCAATAAAAGATATTACCTCACACTTCTTGTCTCTCTCATATCCTGGGAACAACACGACTACAACAACATTGAAAAGAACTAAAACTGAAGGGAATAGATAAACAAAACACTGAGCCTGATCCCGCATACCCAAAACTGTCACTGACGTCAAGGGATCAGGTACAATGGTGCTATGTATCATGAATAATCACTCTTTTGCAGTAAATCCAGAATGAAAGAGAAATCATATATTTCCGACAATAGGCCATATATGTGTCAAAATAAATGACAGACATTAAAATATATTTAATGGCATGCTGAAGATATATATGTTTACGTTAGACATTAAAGTCCAAATCCTCAAAGGTATTTATGTGCTTAATACCCATTGATTTCAGTGGGCCTTAGGTGCCTAAACACCTTTGAAGGTCTGGGCCTAAAAAACGAACATAATTTAATGGCTCTGTAAATAATGAGTAGCTGAAATATTCACTTTTCAGTTTTACAATATTTATAGCTAGACCAATTTAAGGGCTTATAGAGGTACAGAAGAAGTGGTGGCTTCTTTAAATGCAGGAACTACAGCTAAGTGCCGTATATGTGGGTGGTCTAAAAATCTGCAAAGGTGGTAGAGTCAAAATGGACAAGGAGATAACTGGAAGCTGACAGCTATCTGAAGGAGTATCTAGCACGTATTCAGGAATTACAAGTTTTCCTAAGAGACTAGAAATATCTCAGTGTTTGGTTTGGGAACACTGACAAACAAAGCAAAGGCTTGTTTCTGCCTGACCTCCTGCGACGCAGCTAACCTTTCAGGGTGGGATTTTACACCTTCTAAAGCATCTAAAGGACTGTTTCAATTAAATGAAATGACAGCCCCCTCTCCCAGCCTCCTTATCCCAGGTTAAGTTTCAGCTCTGGCACAGCTGAGTTAGAATTTCATAGGGATCATTGCACTCTAGTAATAACCATTCAGTGTCAATCACCAAATGTCTGTGATATCATATAGGAAATAGAGAGTGCTTGAACTTGAACAGTACAGAAGAATGGCAACTACCTATGCTGGTTTTGATATCACAGGGTGTATAACTGTGGAACGTAGCTCCTTGCGGTAAGGATTTATCTTCCTGCATTTTGTATGGGACCGAACACACTTCAGTAATGCCCCAGTACAGTATCTCATCGAATGAAATCAATGCTCCAAGAGCAGGAGGAAACCACATGCCAAAACACAGCTGCAGCAGATTCCCTCAGAGATGGGAACTTTCAGGAGCAGAGCTTTCTGCAGCAATATGGACTAGCACAATGGGAATCTCCCCAGCAAGAAAGAAAATCTATCTCCCTCCTCTGCCAGGTTGAGCCGCTGATGTTTGGACGCTCCCCTAAGATGTGGAATGAATGAATGAAAAAGGGGGACCAAGAGAGCCGAGTCAAAGGAAATCCCTCTGATGTAAAGGGTTTGCAAGGAAACCCCCCTCAGCAATGGGACATTTGGAAAGGCTGACCTTCAGCGGAGATACATGAATGAATTTGCATTGCAGTGAAAAAGTCCCTCCAATTCACTCCAGTCCAAACAAAAACTCTGCAGCTGGACTTAATCAATGAGGCAAGTTGATATGGGTTGGAAGCAGCTGAAGAGTTAAGAGGCTTATTTATCATTTTCTCCCCGCAAACTCTTAAAGATTTTTTAAAATGCACACTTACTGTGCAGATAGGATTGTTGTGGTGTTTGATTACACGTAGAAAATATAAGGAAAAACTAAGGAAAACAGCTCAGTTTAAAGCTTATCTGTTTAACTATTTTTCCAGGCTTCCTTGGTGAGGGAAAGTTTGGGGCTCTGGGGATGAGGGGGGGTGGAGGATGAGCTCTTGACATGCTCATTGTGTATATCTTTTTAAACTAATTTGTACATGTGCTTTTTACAAGTATGAATAAACAAACACACTCTCCATGACACTATCCCCTTAATGTTTCATATCATGGTTTACAGAATAAACAATGTCCCTGTGTTTGGAAGATAATTATTTACCAGTATAATGGCCTCAGTCCAGTCCTAGTGGACGTACATATTCTGCAGTAAGCCATCATTGCAGTTGGTACTTCTTGGAACCCACTTTGGCAGCCTCAGCAGAGAGGTCAAGGGTCAAATTGACTAGCATGACTGAATTGCCTTTTCACTCCTACCCTCTCCCCGCATATTGGCAATGCAGAATGAGGAAGCTTGTACTGCTGCCTGTGTTGTATCTGGTGTGTGGATATAAATAGGGGACTTCATCTGCCAGTGCTGACGATGTGGCATTTTTCACAAGCACAAAGTTTAAAGACAAATACATAGACAGACACCTATCTATCTCCAGATGTTTGTAAAAGATTCTGGACTGAAATCTGATCTCAGTTACACTGGTGTAAATCCACTAAAGTGAGTGGAGCTAATTTGGATTAATACTGGGATGGGGGGGTAGGAGAGCAGGATTTGGCCTTTCATGTTATATTTAAGGGTCGTAGGTTCCATCTCCAGGTTTACTCTGCATCTCCTAAGAGAAAAATATCTTGCAAATAAAAACCACTGATGCCAGCATGTCATGCCAAGACAGCAAACTGAAGGCAGGATTGACATCTATCTTATTGTGGTGTTTAGATGTTGCTTGTAATTATTAGAACTGGGAGCACTGGCTGCTGGGAGTCTGAAAGGACAGGAAACAGGAAGGAGGGAGGAGGGAGTTGAGAGTCTAGGAGAGCTACAGAGGGTGCAGCAGCAGCTTGGTGAAGAGGTTTCCACTTTAAAAATAAAGGCCTGTTGAAGTTGTTAGTACCTTGCTTGACTGATACAACACTTATCAGAGACTCCTTCAAATTCCGAGCAAGAGCAAAGAGAATGATACCGGAGAACCCTTTGCAATTAGGGTTGCCAGCTTTCTAATTTCTGAAAACTGGAGACTACAGCTGGAACCTCCTCCCAACCTCCTGCCTCTTCCTCCAGGCCCTGCTCCCCACTCGTTCCTCTGCCCCTCATCCCTCATCACTCGCTGCTATGTTGGCAGATCCCTCTACCGGAGCATAGAATAAACTGATGGTTGGAGTTCTTCTGCCGGGATAGCTTAACTACTTCCTAAATGGCATTAATTATGCTGACAGAATAACTCTTCTGCTGGCATAGTTGCATTTTGCTGGCCCAGCTGTGTCAGATAGGGGGAGTTGAGATCTTTTCATGCTATGATATAGCTATGCCAGTAAAACTTTGTAGTGTAGACATGGCCTGCAACCTTAACTTGGAATTTGGGATGCACAAGAAATGCAGGATCAAGCCCACTTTAATTTTCAAACCCTTAAGACGCAGTGCATCAGCTATGGGAAACACTGGAAGAATCACAGTATGTCAGCAGAGACCAGGAATCCCTGTAAGCTTGTGATGTTTCCTTTCCAGCTGTTTAAACTGCATGTCTGTTTCTATTCAAAATAGCAAAGCTTACTGGAAGATTCTGATCCCATCTTCTAGGAAGAAAATGGAATTTGTTTGTTCTCTCTGAACCACCCCCTTTAGCCCCGCTCCCCCGCTTCCTACCCTTCTGGTAAATTTAAGGAGATTTTTATGTCTTATTTTAGTTTCCTGGATTGGTTTCAGAATTTGGATAAGATTATCTGTTGGGGTTTTTTTTAAAAAAGAAGAGGAAAGGGGATTTCAGAAACCACTTGAACAGTGCCAACACTATCAGATCCTGCTGCATAAATCCAGGAGTGACAAAAGCACCTTAATGCAAATGAATTTACAATGGCTATCACTCTGCTCAAAAAATGAATGTAACTCATTTTAAGTGTGCTTTCCAAACCGCTGACAATCAGCCAATCAGATAGCTCCAAATTAAAAATTCGGTGGGGTTCTAAAATAAGATTATTTTCCTTTTTAAGCCAAAAAAGTTGACCCAATTTCAAAACCAACATTATTTTTAAAGCTCATTTCAACTGTAACAGGATGTGATGCTGAGATGTGCCAGGAGCAGAACACCTGTTACTTGGTTTTTTTCTGTGGGAAATGAAGAAAAATTGACTTTCTGTGCCTCTCAGAGGGAGCCTAAGACATCAATTGCTCTCAAAGGTTTAGAATATGATAAATTCCTGTTCTGACTTGAAAGTGAAGTGCTCTTATTCCAATAAAAATTGTGAAAAAACAAAGGCAAGATTTGAACAAACGTGTGCTTAAAGTTAGGATTGAAAGTCCACAGTTAGGGCTTTCAGAAGTTCTGAGCACACAGCGGTTGCTGGATTCTTCTTGCTTTTGACAATCTAAGCCATTTAGGAAACTTACATTAGGCACCTGTTTTTGAAAGTCTTGGCCCAAATGCTAAACAGTTGGGAGGAGCTCAGTATTGTATGGACAAACCATTTTCAATAGAAATAAGAATTTCCATGTGAAAACAAACTGTTGGTATAAACTGGTGACTTAGATGGGCAGCTACTTGATTTATGCCTGTAAATCTTCTGTTCATGTAAAATATTTGTTGGCACAGCAAGCGACTGTGAATAGTCGAATCTAGAATCATCTTCCCATGGCAAAGAACTAGCTTGAGGCTCCTCTGCCACCACATTCCCTGCAACTCGTGTAGTAGGCATGACTGGGAAAAAGGGAACATGGCAAAGACTTCCTTCTGCCCCAGCAATCCCAGTTGCTATAATGGCCCTTAGTGGACATTGTTTGCAGTGTTGTTGTAGCTGGGCTAGTCCCAGGATATGAGACAGACAAGCTTGGGTGAGGTAATGCCTTTTGTTGGGCCAGCTTCTTTTGGTGGAAGAGAGAAGCTTTCGAGCTTTGCAGAACTCTTCTTCAGGTCTGGGAAAGATAACCAGAGTGTCAGAGATAAACAGAAGATGGGACAGATTGGTAAATCTAAGGGCTTAACACATGTTGCAAGAAACCCCTTAAATTGAAGCGGACTGTAGCGAGGGGGAAGGGCCTCCCTCCGAGACTGTTGGGGAGGAGCCAGCGCCTATTGCTCCGGCTCGTCTGAAGGTCTGAGACTTAGACTGTTGGATCCTCATTCCTGCCTGCAGGCCTGAGCTCACTGGACTGTTTGTTGCTCGGCCCTGCCTGAGGCCAGAACCCTGGACTACTTGCCACTTGGCCCTGCCTAGAGGGCCTTAGAGACTACTAATTCTCCAATAACCCTTGCCTTGATAGGAACCCGAGAGAGAGTGGGTGTGGCCTCCCTCTGAGACTGACAGAGAGAGATGGGTATGTGCTCCTACATGGACTATTAACACTTCTGCTGTCATAGGACAAAGGAGGGATAGTAGGTTACAGATTGTTGTACTGAGCCATAAAACCAGTGTCTCTGTTGAGACCATGATTTTTAGTGTCTATCAGTTATGAATTTAAGTTCCAAGGCTCATCTTTTGAAGGTGCTTTGCAGGTTTCCTTTGAGGATGGGGCTGACAGATTAGCTATAGAATGATGGCTTTGTGAAAAGTATTCACCCACTGGTGACACTGGCACCCAGCCTACTTTAGAGCACCCGGCTCAAGATCAGGGCAATGCAAAAGTGCCTTAAAGCTGCCTTTAACCCTACACCAACTTACCTGGTATGATCTTTGGCCACAGCCACAAATCATGACAAACTAACTGTAAGCAAAGATGTGCTAAAACATAATGCCTGCAGAAAATAAAATACACTAGATCTTAGCTTTCTATAAGAAATGAACAAGGAAGTTTCTTTTCTCCTTCTAAGACAAGTAGGGGGAAGTGTGGTGTCTAGTATTTGAAGCTGAAGATTTGTTTGTATATTTTTCACAGTCTTTTAATACCTCAGAGACTTTCTTATGGAAAGCCTGTGCAAAGTCTGGCTTTATAATATTTTGATTCCTGGATGGTGGAAATACTGTGAGAATATCAGAACTTGTGGTGCTTTGACCCCATAAATGGCTCTCTGAGGCATTAAAAAAGCCAGTAAAAAATATAAAATCCAAATATTAGTTTGTTTGGGTTTTCCCATAATTCATAGTTTGGCTCTGTTTGAGTTCCTGCAGAATTTGAATAGCAGAGCCGGTGGAAGGCATACATTTGTCATGAAAAAAAAATGTTCAAGACTTTTGATTGAAAAAATGACCCTTTATGGAAATTTCTCCTTTTGTGGGAAAGGGGGAATTTTTTTCTGGTGATTTTGACAAAAAAATATTTCTTACTCATTCTGCTTTCCTTTTTTTCTTCCATCGTTTTTTCTCATTTCCCCCCTTTTTCCATTTTGCCACTGAAAAGTGAAGAAGAAAACAAAAAGAACGGAATGAGAAATTTTGTTTTTGTTTTTGCCATAGTAAAATTGAAAATTTTTGAAAATGTTCACAAAATATATTTACCACTTTTCAACCAGCTGTACCCGATGGGAGTGAGCCTGCAGACAGAGGAGGAAGAAATACAAGGAATGTGCTTTTTGACACTCATCCTCTTGCTGAGGCAGTGTTGCTCTGCACTGCTGACTAACACAACCCAGTGATTGATTCAGTGGCACATTATAGCTAATAGTGTCCAGGTATGTTTTAATGGTTATGAAATTACAGTCGGTGGGCCACAGGATTCTATGGAGCCCTTCTCAGTGGCTGGCAAAATGAAATCGTTCGGGAAGCATACAGCAGAAGATTGGAGCATTGGAAGAGGAGGTAGCCTGAGAGAAGATCTTAAGTGAAAAGGTTTGAGAACCACTGTTAGTTTACATCACTTTTTGTTGAGCTGGGAGATTATCTGTAAAATTGAGAATATACATTGCTATACTTCTTTATATCTGGTTTCAGAAAACTTAAGTTCATCAAGGCTTATTAACTAACGCATCAGCATTACATCATTATGCATCACTTCTCTTTCCTCTGGGTTTCGTGTACATGAACACGAAGGTGACTAATTCAGCTCAATTGACACTCAGTCAGACCTCAGTCTGTGAAGGCCAAAAGGTTTTAATTCAAGCCTGCCAGTCAGAAGGAAATATTTGAGATCAGTATCGGCTTTGAGGAAATATCTGGCAGGTTTATACTTGTGACAATACCTGAGTGGAGAAGAGATGGGATGTGGGTTTTTCAGATAAATTAAATCCCAATGTCTTTGTATAGTGTTTGCTCAGACCTTACTAAGACAAAACGCCAGCTGAATTTTATGAGAAGACGCTTGTAGATTAGGCCTGTACTGGAATTTGTTACACTCCTGACGTGTTAAGATGAAAGCAAAGTCATCACAAAACACAATGTTCTAACGTCCCAGAACTGGCTAATGGTCCATAATGTTAAACTGATGCAACCACAAGTTGAACCAGCCCCACTGCCCCACCTACTTTGAACCAGAAAATCACCACTAAAGAATGGAGCCGGTTCATGTCATGCTGGTATCTCCGCATGCTGCATTTAAAAGGCTGCATCCATCCTGAGGTCCTCACTCAGTACCTTGCTCAGGAACAGAGCCATAACGAGGAATGTTGGCGCCAGAGGCAGTCAGGGGCGCAGAAGAGTCAGCCGCGGGATCGGCGGCATGCCTGCGGGAGGTCCGCCGGTCCCGTTCTCTTAAGCGTACCCTCCGCCGAATTGCCGCCGAAGCCGCAGGACTGGCAGACCTCCTGCAGGCAAGCCGCGGCGGCTTCGGCGGCGGGGGAGGCCCTCCTGCAGGCAAGCTGTGGTGGCTTCAGCTGCTTGTATTCTGGGACTGCTCCTGACTGCCACCTTCTGCGCCCCTGACTGCCGCCTTCTGAGCCCTCACGGTATATGCGCCCCGAGGCGAGTGCCTCACTCGTCTTGCCCTTGTTACGGCCCTGCTCAGGAAAACTCCTGTTGATGTTAATAGGTTTCTTAAGAAGGGACTGGGTAAAATCTGAGTAAGGACCTATGGATTTAGCCAAAGGAGAATCAGATATTTAACCATCCACTCTGCCAGGGAGTCTTGGGACTCTTGGGGGAGATGGTGACTCATAGCTGCATGGACGTCAAAGGTATCAGGTCCTCAAAGCACCTTCTCTCCTGCAAGTAGAGCCTTCCACCTGGGAAACACCAAGTTCCACTGACCCCCCCATCCAGCCTGTCGTCTCTCAGATGTCGCAAACTTGTTTACTTCCTGTTTATCTTGCTTTTCCTTTCAAATGTCACAGATGACAACAAAACCATATAGATAAATATGCAAAAGCCAGGGGCACTCCCCAACAAATATTAAGCTGGGTCACATGGGTTCAATATACTTCACCATGTCCTCTCATCTATGGGCCAAACTGAGGACCTTTGTCAGGCCCTGACTCAGGAAATCATTCCTATTCAGGGCATCACTTGAGTACATGCTTAAATGGTGTCTTGAATAGGGGTGGACTAAGCATATGCTTAAGTGCTTTCCTGAACTAGTACCTCGGTTTTTAATCAGACAAGTGCCTATTGCCATTAGAGGGGATTCGATAGTCATGTCACGTCTTGAGGGTTTAGCTGCATCACCCCAGTCATTCAAGAAATTCTAAGCCGGTGGAACCCTGTGCCCAGACAGAGACCCTTTGTAGTCAGTGGCTCTCCATATGAGTTCAAGGATCTGCGCATGAGGAGATCTTTGCTGGGCTTTGATCTATATGAACAGCTATTTTGGAAAAGATGCCTTTCTTCATTTCTCTCTTGTAGCAATGTGTTCCCAGCTATAGTTTCAGAAAGTCTGAATATATCCAAAGAGTGAAGAACCGCACAATATTAACTTGATGTTTCATTCTGACTGGAGACATAGGAATGGATATTTTGGAAACTTTCAAGCATATTTGTTAACCTAAACTTTCCCTGGCTCTCATGTAATTCAGGGACCAGCAAGCAGATCTTCTTTGCCTATGCTCCAGTGATATTTAAAGTGCTCAAACTGCACAGGATGGTTTAAATTAGCTCTGAACAATGGTGCCTATTCATATTTTTGGTGAACCTACTAAACCTGTTTTGGCTGGAAATAAAAAAACCCCTATGCTTAATGTTCCTGCTGTTGAAAAAATAACAATAAAAATAATAATTAAATATTTATAAGCTCAGATTTTAGAGGTAAAAAGACACTGAGAAAATGTCCTTTCATCTGGATTTAATTTGTATGTTCCAATTACTAACTTTCCAGTAAATG